>CM052131.1:1143513-1205952 GCA_028454255.1 Halictus ligatus
GCACTAAAATTTACCATTATTTATTTTAAATTTCTTAATCAAACTTTCATTTATTTATAAATTTACTTGTTACTTAAATTATAAAAATTTTCTAAATTTCTACTTTTAATAAATTTTATTTGTAATTAAATTTTAATAATTAATTTTTAAACTATAATTAAATTTTCTCTGCCCACTCGTTTTTCCAGAACCACATTGGTCAATAATGTTTACGCCCATAAAGGGTCCTCGGGTATAAATAATCTAAGGACACTGCGATCGCGGCTGTTTTAAAAAATTTCACCAGCAAGAATCGCAACACGTACACAATCCTTGTCGTCCCCGTATATTTAAATTACTAAACCACATTCCGTTCCCTTCAATGTTTGTAGAGTTTTATTAAGGTTACAAGTTGTTGATCCTAAATAACTATTTATCCCTATTCGGGGCGCGTACACTCAACGGTCCGCTAACACAGTCGGGCATTGAGACGACGCAACAGACGTTCGTGTGTATTACAAACACACCGAAGCGTGCGGCAGAGATGGTCCAGATCGGAGGAAGCTCGGAGGCTCGTTGGGAAAATGGAAGAAGGCGATGGGGGCGCGCGAAGAGGGCACAAGGACCGCTCGATATGGGGGCTTTGAACTGCGGAAGGAGCATCGGGAGGGTTTATCGCCGGAAACGAGTGGAAGGAAGCGGATCGAGGTGGCGTCGAAGATAAAGAGACGGCGGAAAAAACGAGCGACGAGAAGACAATCGAGGTGGGGGTACGGGGGACGCCGCGGTGCGGCGCGATTTAACCAATCGTCGAAAGCGTCGCGAGTGTTGGTTCTATAAAATTACAGTCTGCACACGGGAGAAGGATCCGTGGAGAAACGGCGGCGGAGAAAGAGAGAGAGAGAGAGAGAGAGAGAGAATGCAGGAAATGTTCTCCCCGTTCCGTTTCTCCGGGACGCGAGGCGACGCGACGCCTCCTCCGTTGAAAAGAGAAGAGCCCTACTCTCCCCGTATCGGCGAAGAGCGCGGGAGGGAGCTAATAAATTCATAATTCAATATTGACTCGGGGATTGTTCCCAGCCTTGCCGCCGCGTAATTCCTCGCGGGTTTGCCAAGCTTTTAAACAATTAGCTACGAAAACAATTACCACGTTGCCGAGCAGCAAGCGCGGAACAGACTTTCCCCGCCGGTTTTCCGCAACCACCCTTTCGCGACAACAGACCGGCGGTGATGGGGCCGTGGGGGTTGGCGGGGGGTGAGAGGCGTTTTCTTAGCGCGGGGCCACGACTTCGCCCCGGCTTCGGCCGACGACAACAACGCGACGCACTTTCAACCTAAGCCCAAGGTAAATATTTATCGCCTGACATTATGGGAAAGGCTCTTTCGGCAACCAGGTGAGAGACGAGAAATACCTTCCCCACACCACACCCCTACCGCCCCTCGAGGGACGTCCGTTCTACGCGTGCCATTTGCCGGCGGTCGATTAAGTTTATCCTCGAGATATTTTCACTGAAACATCCTGCGGGAACAACTCGGAATTCCCGATTAACCCTCCGCACTTCGTCGACGTTGCCGTGGAGACGGTCTTACGCCGATGCTCGTTAATATTTTCATGGGAGCGAACCGATGAAAGGAGGTTTTCATGAACGTTTCCGTAGTTTCTCTTGTACAGAGATTTTCTTTTTCCAGACTCAAAGAGTGCTACTACGGCCATTGAAGATTTGGAATCAACCGATGAACGTATACAGGAAATACAAGAAAGTTAGTTTAAAGTTAGTTTTGCATCGCATATGGGTATACAAGGTAATGAAAACGCTAATAGAGCAGCCAAATTAGCAGCCTGCAACACAAAAATGAAAGAAATCACCCATTCTACCAGACTAAAAGATCTCAAGAACCACCTAAATGAAACTTTTGGGAAACAGGTATTTCACAAAATTAAAAGGAATTATATACAAAACTATCATAATGAAGGAGAGGATTTTGAATGGCATAAATTTCCAAGTCCAGTGGATCGTCCAACTCGAACTTGAATTTCTAGAATCAGAATTGGCCATGGATGCATCTTTACAATCTCATTATTCGTAAATTAAAAGTATTAGAATCCGTCATTTTGACGGGTCCCGTAAATCTAGTGTCAATTATTATGTTCTTTGGAAGGCAGATGCTTTCGACGATTTCATGGCAGCTGGATCTTTTCTATAAATCTTTTATGTAAAATGTCGGAAGGTAACAATTATTTTTTTTAGCGAGGAATGGACAAGCATACGTTTCCCGAAGAACCAATTGCAAAGTGAAGGACCAGAAAACTTATTTTGACGAGTTTCGCAGTTGTTGTATTACGATATCCGCAGCTAATTTCCCAGCTAATTGACATCTCTCAATTCCGCTGATTGGCCGGTCGCTTGCGCGGAAGGAAACGGTAATATTTCAGCGTTCGCGGTAGCAGCGAGAGCCCGTTCATTTTCGGCGTTTTCGGCAAATTAAAAATGTCGCGTGCGTCGCCAAAAATGCGAAAAACGTGTCGCGCGGACCGGCCGGAGACCGCGACAGACCGGTGTGTAAAACAAAATTGTCTTCTCGTCTTTATTTCGCCTCTTTTTTCGTCCGCGGGAAAATGCAAATGAAAATGCACATCCCCGGCGAAGTTTCGCGCAAGTAGCCGAGATCCTTTTTCTGGAACCGAATTTCGCGAGAGGATCCGCTTCGCCGGGAGCGTTTAAAAGTTTCCCCGCTCGAGCCCCGGAGCCTTTAGCCATGGATTTGCCGCGAGGAATACGTAATTACGCGTATGCTCGCGCAAATTAGTTTATTACGCGGGCCGGCCCTCGGCCCTCCCTCTCCTTCACCCTCTCTCTCCCTCTCTCTCTCTCCTGCCCGGTAATTTTTACGGAGGAAGGAATGCGGGGCCGTGTTAATGAAATTTGCTGGCGAACAGTTTAAAAACGTCCGGCTTCCGGGGGCGCGCACGCGTTCCGGATGGAGGGTCCGATTACCGTACACCGACGCCGACAAACCGGCGATAAATTATTCCCGCGGTTCTCGCGTTTGATTTAAAATTATTGCTCTAGTTTGTTCCGGGATTACGGGACGCAACGTATTACTCTTCCGTAACCCAGTCCGGTGTGCGCGGCCTGCTAAGCCGACCGATTGTTTAACTACAATATACTGCGTCAATACACGGAAATCGCCGCTCCGTTTCATCCCTTACAATTCACCCGTTCACCCTTTTCAATCAACGCGTCTCGCGCCGCACGCGCGCGCGCGCTCGCGCGATCCTTTAACTGTTTAAAATACAACGCTATTATCGGTATGCTCGCACACCTGCACCGTTTTTTCCCCCGCGGATTAAACCGTGTTGCGCAACAGCCGCTCGTTTTGCGGGGAATAGAACGCATCGGGGAACACGCGCGCCATCCTTCCCAGCTTTATTTGCCACCTGCTAAGGCTCCGGAGACTCTGCGATACGCGGGTTCGTTTGCTCGCGAAATTACCGAATTTCTACACTGAAAATCTCATCATAAGCTCTTTTGATAAGAGATATGAACTTTACGAAGTGTGTCATTGATCAAGAGATAGCTGTTTCACACATTCACGACGGAATGTACCACCGGTGGTACAAATACAACGGCCAAAACACGGCCCCGTTGTCAACGTGTTAAAGTAGACCCGAATGATATTGATATATCTCTGTTTAAACAATTGCGTGAAGTTCAAATAACTTCAGTTCCTTGAGCAATGTCCAATTTTCTCAGACACGAGGAATTTATCCAACGCGATTCGTGTCTTTTATTTGAGAAAATGCTGCAGTAGAATCTCTGTTGAGACGCAACGCGATGCGAGACCCACGAAAGGGTCCCTCGAACTTGACCCCTCAACAAGAACTACATAGCACGGTTTTAATTAACCAAGCAGGAGTGACAGATGCGAGAAAAGTCGACCTAACTGATCTTTTCCATCCACGCACGTACACACACTAATCACCCAGCTGGGAAATAATAATCAAAGCGCACATTCGGTCGTTTCGATATTTTGAGGTTATAATAGCTGTGTATGTACATCTAACAGAGGCGACTTATGTCCTCTTTTCATCTGGGCATCATTCGGAAAGGTGTTTCCCAGTTATTTATATTTAGTAGAATTATTATGTAATATTATGTATTATTATGTAATTATGTGGATAGTATTGCAGAAGAATAACAATTCCTGTAAACGAAATTCATGCATTTCATCGATACATGCAGACTAAAAGCATGTATCGTACTGATGCAAATGCTTCTGACTAAAATAATTCGATTCAATTGAAGCCAAGCATTACAACAGTAACGCCGAAAAAAATATATAGTCCGACGATTAGTAAAATTCGTCGCACGACACAGCTTCACTGAAAATCGAGGATCAGCTGAAAATTTGTACAGCTTAAACTATGTTGTTTGTTGAATCGTTTAGAGGTCGTACAGTATTTCGAAATGATTGTTTGGACCGGTTTGAACGAATTGAACCAGTTAGCAGTTTTTCTCGGTGGCTCCGCGCGATTGATAGCCGAGGCTTTCTTCAGCCTTGCGATCGTTTCCGTCGTGTCGCCGGGACGTCGACATTCCACGGTCCGGCTGCTCGATCAGTGATTAATCACCGCTGAGTAATGAGTTTTATCTGCAAATAATTAGTATCGACGTATCGGAGCGATGCATCACCCTTAATATAGCGTGTCGACCGTTCGCGTGCGTTACGATGGCCGCGATACGGCCGCCTGCAACCAGTGCTCTTAGAGTACCTTTATCATTCCGCGCGGTCTCGGGAAATCACTTTGATGGAACGAGAAGAACGCGAAGAGAGCACCGGCATAGGAAGATGGCGGGATTCGCGCGAGCACGAACAATCCCCGACGATAGAAGAGAGAGCGTGTGCCGTTCGAAGAGAGTAAAAAATCGCGCTATCAAAGGTGGGCCCATTGTTAATGAATTAACCTTTCGACGAGCGGCGAGTGGACGGATCGCAAATTATTCACCGGGAAACCGGGTCAATCGATTAACGCGACCCGGAGCGTCGCGTGTAAATCGCGAAAAAAATAACGACGAAAAATAAAAGAGAGAGAGAGAGGGGGGAAGAGGAATCGTGGCACGCTCCCTTCGCCGTCGAAGTCGAATCAAAAGTTACCCCGCCGATAATTTCCTATAGGGTGAAGCACGGGGAAGCGGAAAGTGTGGGAAGTTGCATCGGTGTGCTTCCGGGTGGTAGGTTCATCCCCTCTGTCGACACGCCGCGAGTTTCACCACGAGCAAGCATCCGTTCTCTCTCTCTCTCCCTCTCTCTTTCCCTTTTTTCCCTTTTTCTCGGTTCTCGTTTCCTCTTCGAATCGGCGAGTCAAGGGTCGCGGATAAAACGCGGCGAAATTACAAGTACCGTTTTTCGGTCGTTTGATTGCGCCAGCTTATCCGGGCCAACTCCGCCAGGTGTCCTCTGGCTGTTGAACAGTTTCCCCGCTCGCCCTCTTCGCCCTCCTGTTCCGAGGAGGAACCGGTCGACGTTCGACCACTTAGCCCCGGCCCTCGAACGCCACCACCCCTTTCAGGCTATCTTGGCGCGCTCCGAGCAACCAGGATATGCGGTTCTTGCTGTCAACAAGCTTTGATGGATTGTCTTGCGATTAAGACGTGCCGGTGGCCATCAAAGGGCCCCGGCCTCGCTCGGACGGATTTTCGTGAAAGCGGAGTTCGCCGCGCTCGAGGGGCCGTTGTTCCCGAGTATTTTGCGGGACCGGGAATCCCGCGAATTTCGAGCGGAACCGTGATTCGAGGATCGATCCCCCCGGAGTCTGTATTATTAGGGGTAAGTAAGCAATTACTTGCAAAGAATTTGTTTTGCCCTTAGTTCTGTACAGATCCTTGAAGAGGAAACGCGTATTCCTTCACAGTCTTCGGTAAAGCAGCCTGTCTTCAAAATATTCTACGAAGTATAATTTTTTCTTACAACCCTGATTTTCGTGAATTGAAAATAATACTTCCACCTTCTCGCATGCTTTCAATTTCATATTGACTTTGTGGAAGCAAGCAGTGAGAATGTTGATTTTATTTGTGGGTGGTTACTGAGATTGTTAGAGTGTTCCAAAAGAAATTTGTCTGCATCAATTACAAGAAGCAGAAAGTATATTAAAATTTCTATTATTAAAAGAAATAATAGATCCACCTTCTCGCATGCTTTCAATTTTTCTGCTATTTTAAATTATACCAATTAACGTATTTAGGAAAACTGCAGTCTACAGATATTTTTTCTTGTCAATTTTGTAGCAAACTGAACAAAGTGGCAATAATTTAACATGATAGATTTTAAGGGATAAGTACAATTGCCAGCGTTTCTAACGCACTATGTATTAATAAATAGAGTGAAAGTTTGAAATATAATTCAATGAACCAATCTGGATGTAAATTTTTGAAACCCTCAGCACTCGAATGACGACTGTAAGGTACCGCTAAAAATTGCTGTATCATTACTCCAAATATTTTTTACCGCATTGTACAAGTAAGTTGCATCATTCTCGAGTGAAAATAGCTTCGAGTGCAAAGGGTTGATGCTGCGTCAGAATCGAAAATGAAGCAACACCGGTAGCCGAAAATAAAGGACCAAGCGAAACCAATCACTTGACAATGTTCGACGGATATTATTTCGTCACTGCCCACTGAGTTTAGAAATTACATTCAGCAGGGTACAGAAAACTTCGTCAATAGAGAGTGCGACTGACAAGTTTAGAAATGAGGATTGAGAACGGTTGTATAGCCCCTATTGCAGTCTCGGAGAACGCCCCAGAAATATTAGGGGTACCCATAAGTAATCAATTATTTGCCATGAATTTGTTTCGCCTTTAGTTCTGTACCGATCGTTGAAGAGGAAACACGTATTCTTTTACAGTTTTCGGTAAAGCAGCCTGTGATACAGACTATGAAGATTAAAAGATGAAGATCAAAACATTTTATTATATTAACAGTGCAAAAATAGTAATTCTACAAGGCGACCATATTCGAAGGAATCCATATAAACATAAGGTTAACTATTATTGTGTTGCTTCGAATTTCGAAACTTTAACATTTGTTTTAACATATCTATGTATTTTTTAATTTATACTTCAATACACCCTTATCTCAAAAATGTGCAAGGAGTCACCTTGAGTCATATCTTGCTTGACTAACCCTGGATTTCTTTAGGAGGGGGATTGAAAATTTGCAGGAAAGATGGCAAACTGTTCTCGATAATGATCGAGCTTATATAATAAATTGAGAAATAGAAACTTGAATTTACCACAAAGTTTGTTACAGATTTCAAAACAATTGATTACTTATGGGTCCCTATAATAAACAGACCGGGAATAGGAGTATCGAGTTAACTTGTTGACGAAAGAAGGTTGGTCTGGGCACGAGGAACCAGAGGTTAGGGATCCGACTTCGAACAATGAGATTAATCAAGTTCGCCGGGGCCTTTCTTCGCGCGACACACGCGACTCGGTCTCGAAACTTGGATCCAAAAGAGAGAGGGGGAGTTTGATCGGCCATGGGAACGATCCAGGAAAGTCTCCAATCTCTTAAGAAGTTACCGTAATCTCGGGACTCGGGGAAGAAGATCGCGGGTAAGAAGCACCGAATGCGAGAAGTAATGGCCGCATGATCGCCACCGAGCGCCGAGGAAAAACCGAGGTGAACGACGAACCAGGGTCGAACGCGCGGGGGCGTATTGCCGTAAAGAGGGTTGCAGATGGCGTCATTGGGAGCTTTTTATTCGCTTGTCTCGCGTGTCCGTGTTTTACGAGGCGTTCCGGTTGTCCCGGAAAGCGAGAGAGACATGCTGCGTCGCGTATCACGTATTCCTTAACCAACCAACCATCCCCCCATCCCCCTCCCTCTCGGGAGGGAGTGCACGGAGTCGAGTTCAACGGTGAAAATTTACGATCTCTTGATCGATACCTGCGGCCAGGTGCGGGGACCTCGTCAACTTTCCCGGCTGGTTGCGAAACTTTTCCCCGAGTCTATCGTCTCACCCGAAGTTGCCCGGCAACTTATATATATTTAAATTTCCTCCGTGAAATGTACATTCTGATGGCGTAACACGGCCATATTACTATTCTATAAACGCGTTACGGGTAAATAAAAGTCGCGCCGCGCGCGCCGGGAACGGCCAGGTACCGTTCCGGTCGTTTTCTGACAGCGAATGTCACTCAATTCTTCCGGCTTTTCGAAGTTTCGAGGTTTCTGCGCCGGGGAAAAAGGGAAACTCGTGGCACGACACTGTTCTGTTTGTTTCGCGACGGGCAACGTCGCGGAACTGTCTTCCGTTGGCATGGCAACGTCCTAAAGCTCCGAGAGGGAGAGCAAAAACGAGATTTTAGAGACTAGAAAATATAGAAACCTCATACAATACTTTAACACAATTATACGTTTATTGAACTCATTGTGAATAAGATCGCAGTGGTGGTTGTTTAATTATACGCTCCAACTTGGTTTGAATATTTAATTCCAAAGAAAATATTCTTCGTTGAAGCAGACCTGCTTCGGATTTCGTACTATATTTTACCTGCTCAGCTACAACTAATTTGTAATATGCTATTTAATCTCAATCTCTTGAATATTCAATCGAAATGTGGAAATGTTCTTGCGTGAGGGAAATACAATGTTTAATTTCACATTCAATTTTCTTACTAGACCACAACAAGGTTGTTTTAATATACGGTATCTAATTCAGCTTGAATATTTGATTCCAAAGATGTCGCGTGTCTTTTTCAAAGAGAAAAAGGAGAAGAAAAAGAAGAAGGGTGGCCGATCAAAATTAGGGGAATAATTTACCGAGACGTGTGGTAATTTTTCATACAAAATGAAGAAGGTACAGACGAAAATACCGCAGTCTCAGAAAATGAAGGAAGCCCGCCAAAACAATTAAAATTTAGCCAGGAAGGTACAATCGCCTCTTACAGCATACAATAGCACGAGGAAATATCTTAACCCTTTGCCCTAAAAACTATTTTAACTCCAAAACATTTCTTCCGACCTAGAATATTTTCCTTCTGTCTAAATATATTTTTCATGTCATACATTCAAAAGCGGCGCAATTTAAAATATTTTGAATAATGATACAGCAATGTTTAGCGGCGCCTGACAGTCGCCATTAGAGCTCTAAGTGTTCAACAATCAGAAAACGTGAGAAACAGAGAGAAAATTGATTCTGAAATAAAGACGTGAAACATTTTTCCAAGCAAAGCAGCCATTCAAGCGTTCGCGAATCAAAGGGACTGGCAGGCAGGTTAATAAGGTGTCCCTTGAACCGGTTTCCGTGGAAACAGTTTATTATTCCTAGGTTCCCCGTGAGCGACGCATCGACGCACAGACGCGCGCCGGTCCGGAGACACCTTTGATGACGGGGATTACGAGCGGGGAGACAGATATCCAGTTAATTAAATCCGTCCACCCGTCTTGCTCGATGTGACCCCGGGGAGACACAGCCCTGGAAATGTCTTTGTTCCCGTCCGTCGGCGCCGCGGCGACTCGGTTCGACGCCAGAAAGCGTACACATCCGGGCCGGAAAGTAGCTGCAAAGAAAGAAAACGTCGCCGGACGGGATGAAGAGGCAACAGCGACAGTATCGGCAGTGGATCCTTTGAAAGGGACCGAAACTGCGACCTCTACCTGTGACCCCAGGACCGGCTGGAAGTCACCAGTAATTGGGATTACCGAGGATAGACGAGAACTGTACCGGCCAGCTTGGGACAGCTGGTTATGGCATGGGTATTGCTTTACGCCCTTGGAACGTGACTTTGGGGATTTTTAGGAATTAGGTACGGAGTGACCTTGTCACCGTTTTATGCTGATTTCCCAATTGTAAATAATATGGTTGATCTTTTGATCGTTCGGCCTTGTACGTTTTTGTTTGCACGTGTGTGCCCACTATAGATTAAAGGGAAACAAAACCTCGAAGGACCACCTTTCTTGAGTTGCCAAGAAAGGACTGCTTGTATGTTTTGAATACAAATTTATTTAGAAATTGCTGATAGAGTCGGATTGACTCAGAAGAGAAACAGAGTGACGATTACAGGAAAATGAACAATGACTGGTGAGACGAAGAAACGAGAGTGCTTTCTGATTAGAAAAAATGCGTAGAGGATATCTCGGTTCTCCCCACTCCTGTCTGAATTCCTCCCCCAGAGGGAAAGTCCGAAGGGTGGGGAAACGCTAGGTGGGAGGCGAAGGCTGGCCCAAGTCGCGAACAAGTGCCTCCGAGACTTGTATTATTTCTTCTTTGTTACGTTGTTGAGTTTTTTTTTTTATTAATAAACTGTTATTGTTGTAAGGAATATTTTAAGGAACTCCTACGTACTGGGTGCGGCGTATCGGGTGAAATGATTCAAGCTTCGGTTTCGATAAAACACTTTATTTGACGACAATTCGCTACCTCGACAACTCATTTACTCGCGACTCTCGCTCTACCAACTGACTCTCTCTATCGACTGTCAAACATCCTTCGCATTCGTCCCGGCCCTCTCTTATTCTTCCTCTCTCGGACTCTCATTCTCTCTTTATCAGTTTCACATCCATTCGGAAAACCCAAACAGTCACACTTCACTCCTGTCACCGAGACCCAAACACTCTTTCCTTTACAAACAGACTTTCCTTTATCCTGGACCCAAACACCAAAACTCTAAACAATCACTCTAATACAACGTCTCATTCATAACCCTGCAACACCGAACACATCTAATACCAAATAAATCAAAAATCCTCGAACATCCTCGGGATAACCACGAGCATCAAAACAAGAGCTGTCTGTTCGATTCCTTCCGCTGCTCTCCAACCCCCGTTGAACGGTTGCCTGCCCTGGCCAGGGGATGAAGGAGAATCGAACGGGTCCAGAAGACTATGTCGAGGGGGGAACGGCGAATAAGAAACTTTATATTTATACCCGCGCAGTTTCGAACGGTTGCTCGCCGTCGTAGGATCGGCGAGGGCGTGGGCGGTCGGTCGGGGTCGTAAAGCATCGTTACGTTTAATTGTAATTGGAACTGGAGGCCGCGGAGACGAGCCACGGAGACTCGCGTGGAACCAATCGGTGCTCGCGGTGAAGTTATCGTTATTAGTGCGAACGAAACACGATTGAGGAGGTTCGAGATCGCGGCGATAAGCGGGATTACAGGGTGCAGCAACGACGTCGGGGCACACGGCGATTAAACGACCTATAAACGGAGGGGGGGTGGCCGTCGACGACCAGCACACCGTCGACGGAAACCGTCGCCTCCCTTCTTCCCTTCGTTCCTGGCCGAAGGGAGGTCCGAGGGAACGGAGATGCCCTGGGAAAGAGAGAGGAAAAAAAAATCGGAAGACCAGAGAGGAAGATGAAGAAGAAGGAAACAATATTCGTTCGATAAAGCGAGTTTCCGTGGGGCAATAAAAGGAACGACGTCGCCCGTAAAACGTGGCGCTATATTTGTTTGCCGCGAGCACTTTGTATTGTTTACGAGTCGTATAGCTCGCGGGAGCCGAACCGGCGGAATTGTCGACGGGACGCTGAACAGCGGGGACACCAGACCGTCTGGTATTTCGTACGAGCCGTGAAACGGGCCGAGACTCGCATCCTCCGTGACTTCATTATGAAAAGATTCCCCGGGGAGGGCCGGAATAAAAAGGAAACGGAGAACGATATCCGGCTCCCCCCCCCCCCCGTCCGCGCGGTTCGCCCCCCGTCAAATTCTTTATAATTTCACGGCGCACGCGTGAACAATGACTTTCCGCGATCCTCGCGAGCGAATCTCGAAAAACGACACCGAACACCAGTCCTAACACTAGATTTACGGGACCCGGCAAAATGACGGATTCCAATACCTTTAATTTACGAATATTGAGATTGTAAAGATGCGCCCATGAGGAATTATTTAATAAATTGATCTCTTTCGGTATATATCATTTAAAAAAGTGGCTACAAATTTCGATGGATACCTTCATGTTATTTTTATAAAGTAGTGTACAGTAGTCCCTTTTAGTGCTCCGTAAACCTAGTGTTAAGTGTTCTCCAGTTTGAAGGTTCACTGTGCAGAAAATTGTCTCATTCTACAATTTCAAGTTTCTCGTATCCGTCAAAAATTCTGATGTAAATTCTGATGATTCATTGAAAAAGCGTACTTGGAACCGAGGGACTATGAGTGTAACTTAACAAGAAGCACACCGATTTCTCTATATATGTCACTGAGACCTGAATGATAAACGTCGAGGAATTATCCCCACTATCTTGAGGTATACTGCGCAAGGAAGCGTCTCAATTTACCTTACGGTATGGTTCAGTAGAATATTATATTACTTGAAATTATATACAGTGATTTCTCTATATATGTCTCCAAGACCTGGGTGTTAAACGTCGCGGAATTATCCCCACTATCTTGAGGTATACTGCGCAAGGAAGCGTCTCAATTTACCTTACGATATTGTTCAGTAGAATATTATATTACTTGAAATTATATACAGTGATTTCTCTATATATGTCTCCAAGACCTGGGTGTTAAACGTCGCGGAATTATCCCCACTACGGTGGAGTATACTGCGCAAGGAAACATCACAATTTACCTTACGATATGGTTCGGTATAACATCGTATTACTGGAAATTTTTTCCAGTGAAATTCTCTCTATATGTCGCCGAGGCCTGGACGATAAACGTCGCAGAATTATCCCCACTACCGCGAAGCTCGAGAGGCCTTGGACGCCCAGGAGTGTAAACTTAACACTGCTCGGGATCTCGGATCTCCTGCACGATATATGACGTTGACAAGACTCGTACTGTTGACATATATCGAGTATTAAATTATGTTTACCTCGCGACCAATCAGGCTCGCATTCTGCTGGTTTCTTTGCAGCCACGGGCGGTATATTTATGAACAATTGCAACTGGCACAATTGCAGCGTAGCCTCGATTATCTAAACAGGATAACGTGGCAGTTCGTAGAACTTTTATTGCCTAATTACTGGGAGTCTATGGATAAGAATTTTTTAATAGAGCACAAAATAATAAAGTACAATTATAAAACAGAGAATGACTGAATCTGACATTTAACTCTAGAGATTAGATACGATTAAATACTATTAAATATGCCAACGAGTGTCTTCCTCTTTCTGAACGAAGAAACTATTTTCGGTTTTAAAGAAGCGTTCTCCGGCGGCGCCGCCTGGCATTTTGAAATCGCTAAGCGGTAGTTCGAAAATCATTAAAATGATCGCCACGTACCGGGCGTACTTTACCATCCGGGACACGTGCCCCGATTACGCTGTGTCCTAATTATCTTGATCCGTGGTCACGCGAATATCCGATTGTAGTTTACTCCAACGAGCGATGCCGGCCGTACTATCGTTCGCAATTGGCTCGGCTACGACAAATTGGCTGACTGATGCGAGCACTTGGAGAATAACGAGGAACGAGCCGGCACTGGCCATGTAATAATGGAAATGTAATAGTATCCGGCCGGTGATTTCGCGTAAATATTTTCCACGCCGGTTCCGCCGCGGTAACGAGTCTTTACACAGCCCCGGACCGATGACGTTAAAACTACGACGTCGTTGCGTGTAAATATTTTACGTCACGCCGCGGACCGTGCCGATCTCAATGCGCCCGCTGACCTTTGTCCCGGCGGAGATCGTTACCGTCACAATATCTTGTTACAATGGTTTCGATGCGACAAAAATCATTCATCGGATTGAAAACGACGACTCCCCCGCTGCGTGATACAATACAATACGAACATTTTGCAAAACGTAACAGAATCGGTACAACTTTCAGACTTTGTTTCGGTGATACATGCGCACTCGGTAACATTAATTAGCGACGGCACGAAATGGTCTGCGTACGAAATATTATTCTCCTAATTACTGGCTTAATTTCACTCCCTCCATTAGGGGTGCTATTATGATCCAAGGGGAATGAACGTGAAATGTTTCGGAAGAGTGACATCAAACCTATAATGTATCGCGATAAAGTGATGAAACCGCTACCGATTAACCGAACTTCATTACTCAATCGCGTACAGTGATTTCCCTATATATGTCACCGAGGCCTGGGTGATAAACGTCCTGGAGTAATCCCCACTACCGCGGGGTACACACAGTGAGAGGCCTCGGACGCCGAGGAGTGTAAACATAACACGAGTATGTCTCCTCGATACAGGACGTTGGCAAGTCTCGTGCCGTTGACATATATCGAGAATGCACTGTATTGGGTGATAGAAAATCTAACTCAAACGAATCTTGTCATTGTCACGAAGCTGTAGACACCAGTTCTCTTGAGTGCCGAATAGGTGAAGCGTTAAGCACGCTGAAAATTCATGAAATACACGGTGCATTCGCAATTGTTACCACCATCGCGATTGAGTAACCAAGAAAAGCTCAATTCACGTTCGAGAGTCTCCCAAGCTGTCCCAGAGGGACCATTCTTATTCCGGCGGCTGTAATAGCAGTCGCCTAATTATCCCGGATAAACATTAACGTTCCGCAGTCGTTGCGGCAGCCGACGTACAAACGGAAGCGTATACACTTTGGGGGTTACTTATCCATTACATAATGTGCCGGCTATACGTTTTCCCGGTGTCAGGCAACCGCGAACGACCTCCTTTAACAGCACCAGCGACAGATCTAACCCAACAGATCTAGTTACACGACAGCCGACAGCCCGTGCTGCCACCGGTGTTCTGGTCCCGCTCGTTGCCTTGGCTGCCCGATTACATCAGTATCACAGTCGTTCCATTCAAAATCTGCTCCTCCGACGCGCAGTGGGCAATTTCGACAAAATCGGATTCAAAATCGAGGAACTTTCGATAGGAATGAGATAGAGCGATGAAATCTTTTTTAAATCAAAGCTCAAACTTTCTAGAATATGGGATAAATAGGAAGATTATTACCATCCAATCATTTCAATTTTATTATCCCCTCCCTGGAACCCCCGAAATTTCCATTCGCCACGGGCCAACTTTTCGTGAACGATTGCGACGTGAAATTCAAATTAATTTTTGGATTGTGCTTTCAGGAGCGCACAGTGGGCAATTTGGTCAAAATCAAGGAACTTTCGATAGGAATGAGGTAGAGCGATGAAATCTTTTTTAAATTAAAGATGAAACTTTGTTGAATATGGGATAAATAGGGAGATTATTACCATCCAATTATTTCAATTTCATTATTCCCTCCCCGGAACCCCCGAAATTTCCATTCGTCACGGGACAACTTTTCGTGAACGATTGCGACGTGAAATTCAAATTAATTTTTGAATTCCGCTTTCAGGGGAGCACAATGGGCAATTTGGACAGAATCGGATTAAAAATCACAAAACTTTCGATAGAAATGAGGTAGAGCGATGAAATTTTTTAAAAATTAAAGCTCAAACTGTGTAGAATAGTGGGAAAAATAGCGAGATTATTATCGTCCAATCATTTCAACGGAAAAATGATTTCATTAGTTTTTGTCACAAAAATCTATTTTTTGCAAAATCCTGAGGTCGTAGACAAATTTTGAGACCAGATTTGAAATCAGCGTGAAGAGATTTATGGGAAATTATGTGTAGCATGTTAAAAACAAATTTTTTCCGTGCGTGGTATTGGAAAAGCAAAATGTTCTTGAATTTCTACACGTTTCACGAATTTTCTCAAGGTTAAAAAACGTCCGTACCACAATCCCCCTACTTTTTCCATATTCTACAAAGTTTGAGCTTCATTTTTGAATCCGATTTTGTCCAAATTGCCCACTGTGCGTCGTCGAGAAACTCTCTGGTTCGATCGCGCGCGTGTGCAGACGCGCGGTGAGGGACACGCGAGAGGAGTGGACACAATTGTGAAGAAATCCTGCTCATTAAGGCGGCACTACCGGTGACACGATAAAAATCATTACGGGGATCCACGGCGAGTGATTTCCTCCATCGGGGCCGCATATCGATCCGCACCGGGGCCTCGGAGAACCCGGGAGCACCGAGGGGGACGAGAGCTAGAGTCCATGAAGCCCACGTGCGTGCAAAACAGGGCAACATCGTTCTAATATATTCTCATTAGCCGGTGTTTTAATTAGAGCGCTCATTAATGCTCGCTACGACGCACTCGTTCTCCCTTTTCCTTGCTCCCCCGTACTCGCTTTCTCTCCGTCTCCGTTTTCCTGACCGTCGCGGTCTCGTTTCTTCCCGGCGCCCATCCATCCCCCCTGGACCACCATTCAAACCCCCCTGGCCCCTGCCCTTTAGCCCCATGGATTCTCCTCTACGCTCGGTGGAACGGTCAGAATTAATATCTATAACGTCCTTACAACCAGAACCAGTACAACCTTAGCCGGTACTAGTTTTCCTTCTATCTCGTACATGTCGCGCCTAATTGGCTAACCTTTGCGGGGATTCTTATCCAATGGCGACACCCAAGAGGAGTCCAACATGGGTTGGAACACTGCTACAATCACTTCGTTCGCGCTATCGCGCTTCGACAAGCTGTTAACAGCTACTTAGATCATTCTATTTAGATTGGTTCCTCGGGTACGTTGACTGGAATTATACAGGGACTGGAAGAGTGAGAGTCATTGTTCCCGGAATACATTCAGGGAAATGGTTATGGATTCCGGAGACTGGAAGTGTACATGTGACGAGCAGAAGTGTAAACACAACTTATTTTCCAATTGAATGACAAAGATTGTAAATTTCAAAGATAGTAAAAACCTGGCTAGGAAATCAAAAGTTTTCTGTGAGGCCAGCAAAAAGTCCAGATATGAACCCAATCGAAAATTTGTGTTGAATTGTGAAAAGAAGGCTAGCAAAATATGATAATCCACCTTCAGGTGATCATGAATTGTGGAAAAGGACAGAACAAGAATGGTACAACATTGAGTCAGAAATGATTAGGAACTAAATAGATTTCGACTAGCACAATTAATGTGCAAAACTGTAAAAATTGTCTTCGATCCCTATTTTCTATAAAATACCTAGAAAATAAACAAAATATGACAATCCACCTTCGGGTGATCATGAATTGTGGAAAAGGACAGAACAAGAATGGTACAACATTGAGTCAGAAATGATTAAAAATTAAATAGATAGTATACCACGCAAGCTAGAAACAGTCCAAAAAAGTAAGAAAAATTGGACAAAATATTAATTTAAAGTTTTATTTCGACTAGCACAATTAAAGACAAAAACTCTAAAAATTGTCTTGAATCCCTATTTTCTAGAAAATACCTAGAAAATAAACTGTTGTGTTTTGTTCATCCTATTCACTTTGTAATTACTAGTACCTTCACCATTCAATTGAGAAATAGGTTGTATTATCGCGTTTTATGTAAAACCAGCGAACTGTGTTCACACTTTTGCTCGTCACTGTAGAAGTCTGTGAACGATAACAAGACAGTGAACGTCGCAGGGAAAAGCGAGAGTGAAATTATAGTTCCCGCGGTAGGATGAGCGAAACGATTATGGATCCTGGTGGCTGGAAGTATGCGTAGTCCTGCGCCGATACGAAACACGTCGCGTCATTCGTTTTTATAGGTAATTCCCCGGTTTATAACAAGTCCCGCGCCAACCAGACGATAATACCCTCGGCGCGAACGCAAATCACGCCGACCTCTAGCGATCCGCTTCGAGAGCCGTTCGTGAATAGTTCCCGGTAACCCGAGCCTCCAGACTAATTAGAAATTAGAAAACCTAGCCCTCACCGTGGCGAGGGAGCGCGGAATTTACGACGGCGTTATGATTATTGCTGCCGGTGAATCGATCAACTCGCCTCACCGGACGCTAACTTAAACACGGAACGTCCGTGCCTCAAGCTACAATTGGTTCGTAAATTTTCGAACAATCGCAAAAGCGTGTTGGGCATTGTAACACGAGAAAGAACCAGCGACCGTTACGCGCCGCGATTTAGTGTTTCTCGAAAGCAATTGCCAATAAGCCGCTCCCTTTGCTCTGCTTTATGATCCTCCCTCGGTCTTCTCCGGTTTAATTCGACTTGTGGCACAATGTGTTCGGACTGGACAAACACGAACGCAGATTTACTCCGGGACTCGTTCGGGCTCAGTCGAACTCAGCCAATTCAATTTTCCCTTCAGACTTGAAAGTTCACCACCGTTGCAGTCTTATCGAGATCCGCCGCATGCGAGGTTCCCGTCGCATGAAATAAATTACCACAATCTCGTGGAATTTTTATCTGCGCCGGTAACGCAGTCGACATTGCTCGAAGGTAACATTGATCAAGCGAAATTTATTAACGGTACAAGCATGCAACTTGTCGCTGTTAACCTCTTAACTTGAGAGCCCGAGAATGCTCGGGTATTGTGCACGGTTTTACAAAATAATTGCCAAGTTAAGAGGTTCAAATGCAAAATTAGCTTACAAGCTTGAACGCTTGCGAGCAATAATAGAGACGACAGATTTCGAGCAACTTTTTGTCGTTCAGGCTTCTTCTTCTTTCATTTGGTCAAGAAACGTTCAGTGTGAAGCTTTAACGAAAGCTAAGCTTGATAAATTCGTCCTTGATCGAAATAAGAAGGTTCGAATCGTTTCAAAATTATTTAAAAACGCGAACGATTTTACGAACTGACTCGTGTGCTACTAAGAAGGGATCAAAACTATTTTCAAAGCAGAGAGGAAAATTGGACAAATTCTCACCTCCCATAAGGACCTAGAACCACCATTAGCGCAGCCAGGGATTTACAAAATTCCCTGCTCATGCGGCAAAGTATAGATCGGGGAAACTGGGAGGAGTGTGAGTACACGTCTCACCGAACATGATCGGTGCCTCAGACTAAAATATACCCAGTCTGCAGTGGCAGAACATCACTTAGCCACTGGGCGCAAGATTATGTTGGAGGAAACGAAGTTGGTATCCCGATGCAAGGAATATTTTCCACGCAAGTATAGGGAATCCATTGAGATCCTTAAACACCCTACAATATCAACAGGGACACGGGATACCAACTGAACCCCATCTGGCACTCCCTCCTCCCATTTCTTAATTGTCCAGCTGAACAATTAAAAACTACTGGTGAGCACCGTTCCGGAACATTGACTAGCCCCGTATAAACTCAATTTTCCTGGACACTCGCAAGTATCAGAGTGTCTTCACCCCTGATGAAGCCACTAATCATGTGTACATTCCAGGCCGTGAAAGCATCAAATCTACAATAGTTTAATAAATTGTTATCGAAAGGACTCGATTTATTTGGAAGCACCGCACCACGGAATTTTCAGGCCGGGATCCTCCGCGATTCGCAGGGAATCGAGACAGGGAATCCCTGTCGCGGAGAAAGGGATATCGACAGGGGGCTCCTCGGCACGCAAAACCGTGAATCACGGTTCCGTGGGTGAATCAGGCCGGAGGTGGAGCCTACGTCTCGTTCGCTTCCTCTTTTTCCCGGGGGAAGAATATTTTATGCAAACACGATGCTTCCCTTCGGGAAGAACCGATTTCACCTCCCCGCGCCGACACGGCCGCTCGGACGGGCGGAATTTAATCAAATTTTCGAAAACAACGGGAACGAGCGCGCGCCGCTCCGCCGGTGTCGGGCTCCCGGGCCCGATAATTATTCGGCAAACCGTAACGAGTACCGGGCGCGAATCGGCGAGCCTGTTTTTCGCTGGCCGAGATTAAATCGAGAACATAGCTGTCCGCGCACGCACGCCAGCGATGTAGTCGCTCGGATTTTCTTCCCGGAAATTCGAAACCGAGGAAACTGAACGACAACGGGCGATAAAACGCGAGCCGAAAGTTCGCGGGCACGCGCGAATAAATCATCGAGCACGCGGCGCGTGTACTGAGCCCGTGACCGCGGTTCTTCCGACGTAGCTATTCAAATGGTATGCGCATAATCACGGGAACGCTCGGTGTCTGAATAATAATTCCGATATTAGTACATATTACTACATTCGGATCGACCATCATCGGTCCCGTCTCTGCTTGTCAACCTTGTATGCACGTGCGTAGATGGAAAGGATCAGTTAGGTCGACGGTGTATGAGGAGGTTCATTAAACAATTTTTGATGAAAACATTTTTACAATTTCAGTAATTGTAAATGAAAAAATTAGGAACTTCTAGTGTTAAACATGAGAAGTGGTAGCAGTGGTACCAGTCTAGTTGGTTTACTTTTCCTATCGTGCATGCAACTTTTATTTTAATTTGATGATTGCGAGATTGTCAACCGGTTCTTTTTGACGCAGCTTCCTTAGGTTCTTGATCGCAATCTAAAGATACTGGTCGCCTCCTTTCTGCCAGCACTAGTGCTATTATCGATACACTTTTGCTACCTGCAACTTTTATCTTAATTTATTTGTCTATTAAGCTCTTGCTTGTCTTCGGAGATGTTGCTCTGACCGCTGTTCACCGGTAGCAGGACTTCTATTAGCATACTATTGCGATCAAAACTTTTATCTCAATCTATATAGCTATTCAGATCCGATCGGAATTTCGAACTTCTCGAGATAATCAACCGGTTCTTTTTGATTATACATAGCTTCTTTAGGCCCCTGATCGAGTCTGAAGATATTGCTAGTTTTATTTCTGCTCAGTAGCGATGCTACTATTGGCTTGCTTTTGCTGCCGTGCGTGCAACGCTTATCTGAATCACTCCAGTATTCAGATTAAGCCTTGCTATCTCGAGTTTATCGAGACGGCGAACTGGTCGTTTTCAGCTTTGCATAGCTCCTCCGAATTCTTGGTTATCTTTGCAGATAGTGCCCTTATTGTTTGTGCCAGTGGCAGCACTGTTGGTACACTTTTGCTACCCTGCGTTCGGTATTTACGTCAATACCGATCGTTTTCTAGTTTTGGGTCGCATTGTACGTATTTTTTATGCATAACTCAATCCCACACACCCACAAAATGTCTCACTTAAATCACTCCCCATGCAGTCACCGATAAGTGTCGAAAATAAATATTAACCGAAGTGAAGGGAAAAAATTCTTTTATCCGAATAATTCTGTGGAAAGCGAAGGGGTAAGGGACATTTGAAAATAAAAAGAAACAAAAATAATTTTGCTGTAATTCTGTGGAGGACATACGAAGGTCAGAATCGAAGGTGACTTTGCCTACGAACTATTATGGAAAGTAGATGTGTGAAGGCCAGTCGAAGGTCAGAAAACAAAAATATTTACACAGATTCAATTCTACGGAAATGAGATGTGTAGAGGACATACGAAGGTTAGAAACGAAGGTGACTTTGCCTATGATCTATTATGGAAAGTGGATCTGTGAAGGACAGACAAAGGTCAGAAAACGAAAATATTTACACAGGAGTAATTCTTTGGAAATGAGATGTATAGAGGACATACGACAGTCAACAATTAGCCCATTGACTGCCAAATGTTAGAATGAAAGAATGAAACGAAACTGTCAGGCGTACCAAATATATTTCTGGCGCCTGGTGGTGTACATAAAATTCCAATATCCCCAAATGGAGATCGTGGCAGCTACTGAATTAATGAAATTGTGTATTCAATGGTTCAGTTCGTCGATCTGTAGGAGTACCTCACCGAGCCAAAAATGGCGAAAAGGTTACTAATTCATTAACACATTCATTCCCGAAGAGTTTCGATTTCGACGTCGCTTATACATGAAAACAACTCTCAAACTGGTTCGTTGATCCCCTAATTATCTCGCATCTAGGGTACTTAAGAGACTTCGGGATCAATCGGTTCCACAGATTCCCAAAAAGTCAATATATCCGCTCACCCTGGCCGAGGGCTCCATAACCTCAAAAATTGGGGGAAAAACATGATGCAAAAGGAGGGCTATCGTCCCAGTATCCGAACTCCAGCGTCATAAACCTGCCACCTGGTCGAGTCGTAGGTGTACGATAGCGATCGCGTTTACCTTGCCGAAATGATTTGACGTTTCGGGAACTCGGTGGCGACGGGGCACTCGTCACCGGGCCGATATCGGCCGTCCAGTTAAAAGATACGCAGGATGGATGCTGTGTCGCGATCCGTGCCGGTCTCTCCCAGCTGACCGGCATGCCGCGCGGCGGACTGGTTCACTCGGCGAGCCATCCTGGCTGTCGTCCGCCCTAAATCAAGCATAGTTGACGGACGCAGGACAGTCTGCGTGGAACTTGCGGGTCACCTGTCCACGTAGGCTATCCCGCCGGTTAAATCATCGCCTCCCTCGCTTACCCCCTTGCTCCCACGGCGTCCCCCATTCCCCCCTTCGGATACGCCGGGTCCTCTCTTCCCTCCTTCCCGTACATATGAGGAATAGTGCGGGGGCTGCTTTTGATTTAGCGGAATATGCTCCTGGCACTGACGACTCGCTCCCATTACGCCCCTCTTACCGCTCGTACCCCTTCGATATTCTGCCCCCCGCCCACCCTCGCCGTCTCGACCCTGCAGAACTTCCCCCCGGCATGTCGTTACGCTACTCCCGCCTTCTTCCTCCGACCTCTAATTAATGGGCCGGCTCATTTCGCGCGGCTCCCCGATGCCACGAAAAATTATGCCCTTTTGAATACAGATGAACTTCGGCACCGACGATCGTTTTGCGTCTGTTCGACCGGCTGTCCGACGCTCCCGCGGCCCGGTACGACCCGGCACCATCGTTGAAAACAATCGTGAGTTGATTATGGGTGTTGCGAGTGACACGGGACGCACGCCGCACAGTGGGCAATTTCGACAAAATCGGATTCAAAATCAAGGAACTTTCAATAGGAATGAGGTGGAGCGATGAGATTTTTTTGAAATTAAAGCTCAAACTTTGTAGAATCTGGAAAAAATAGGAGATGACAGTTTGTAGACATCTGAATACTGTTAATCTTTTGTTCGAACCTTTTTTCCTCAGATTGTCCGAAACCATTGAACAATCGTGGCGATTGTGGAGTACGTGCACCGAAAAGCAGGAAAAAGTATTTTTACACGTAAATTCTGTTAAAATGATGTAAATTATTATTTTAATACAAAATATGTAGATCGTGAAATGTTTTAATAAGTAGATATGTATTTGAAGAGTATTTTTAAATTATCACCATTAATTTGCGTACGTAAAACACTTCTAAACGCTAATACTAAATTAGCTATAAAACGTCAATCCGGACAAATCCGGAACCAAACTTTACTAGCTTGGAATCAGAAATCTCTACCGAATATAATGAGACCAAGAAGACCATCGGGACTCACTCAGAACCATAATAAAATCGTTAACGAAGTCTTATAATTGTAAAAATAATTTCTGAATTATTGATCATATGCAAATACTAATAACTTCATAAATAAGTATAATAAAAAAATGAAAACAATCTGAAAGTGTAGTCCATACTTATCTAAAAGATATCCATAATGCAAAAAATTACACAGCTTTTTTTAAAGCATGCAAAAATCACTCATGAATGTACGATATGTTACAGTATGATTGAAAAGGTAATACAAGTCATAGAATCTCTAAACTTTCGATTAAGTTTTTCAACAACTTCGAGCAATAAAAAAATTACAGTTTACGTTATAATTTTTGAAATTGACTTTTTCCCGGCTTTTCGGGCGAAATACCCCGCTGTGCGACGATGCGTTTAAATAGACTCGTCCGACCGCGAGATTCTCCGGTTGTCTTGCCTTCTACGGAAACCTGCTCGGCATTAGACTGCCGTGTGATCTTCATGCAAATACCCGTCGATCGGCGGGCGCACACGCCGCGTGGAACTTCGTTTCTTGTCCGCGGAATGTTTGCCAATCGACGATAATGCAACTATGTTCATTTTTACCGCGAACGCATGGAGTTATCCAGTCTGATCGCCGCTGAAGTAGAGATGCAGTACATACCGTTGAATATTTACAGGTGGGAGAGCCTCGAAAAGTGGATCCATTTTGAAACAACTTTAGAAACGGAAATACTTCGCAGAAGCATTCATTAACGTTCATTCATTAACTTCGGGCTCTTTCGATCGACTTGGACAATTTTTATCCTGCAGAAAAATCCGCAGTCTCCTCATAACGGTTCGAAAGAGGTATTAAAAGCCGGCTCCATTTTGACTCGGCATTTTAAACTCGTCACGTAGCCATTCAGCTCTCTGTGATGAATCCCAATCGATCAAATAGTATCACAAATACAGTGAATTCTCGATATATGTCAAGAAGAAGGGTCTTGCCGACGACATGTATCGTTCAGGAGACGTACCCGAGCCGTGTTATACCCCACGGTAGTGGGGATAATTCCGCGACGTTTAACATCGAGGCCTTGGCGACAGAAACCACCAGTGTATACTGACAAAAATTGCTGGACAAAAATAAACCGAAAACTGCCATCTGTATAATCATCAAAACTATGTATAACTCGTGAGTGTTAACCCTTTGCACTCGAGTGGTGACTCTGAAACACCACTAGAAATTGCTGTGGCATTATTTCAAAGAAATGACAAAAAATATTACAATGTATTTGCTACATTACAAAATTTGTGTCCAACAGATTACTAAACATTTACATATTATATGAGGAAATCGGAACAGTTTCGTATGAATAAAATGAAAATATTCTAAGACGGAAGAAACATTTAGTATAATTTTAAATTGACCGGCTGGCACGTCTGATCATGGTCAGCCAATTCTACTGCCTACGAACAAATCGGAAGAAATGTTTAGTTTTAGAATGAAAATAGCGCCGAGTGCAATGGGCTAAAACGGTGCGATAATGAGCTTGCGTTCGAAAAATTGCGCGAGGCGTGAAAATGGAAAATTCGTAATTCCGCGTGTTTTCGCGGAATGGCAAATTGGTGATGAACGTTTCCCGAGCGCTTCGAGGCGGACGGGGGCGAGATCGTCATCCGGCGCGGCACGAGCCGGAAATAAATGGTGGCGGCACCGCGAAATAAGGAGAGCTCCGGCGGGATAACAAACAGCGAAAAGTGGTGACTTGTTCGAGGAGAAGGAACGGGACGTGTCCGAGAGAGAGAGAGAGAAGAGAGCGAGAGGCAAGTCGCAGGCGGAGGCGCAGGCCAAGGCGAGAACCGTCGTCGCAATTCCCATTCAAATTAATGCAAACGGTCTCCGCTCCCGGGGACCGAAAGGAAGATTCCGCCCACATTTCTTTCTAGCTCCGCGCGTCGGCAATGATGAACATTTACGTCACGACATTTTTCGCGACCGAGAGAACGGGACTAGCTCGTTCCGCTCGCGTGAACCCAACCTCGAAAGGAAAATGGCCCGCAAGTTGCAAATTGCACGAGGTTGATGAGCGGGAATGATGCCGGGAATGCGACGCCGCCTCGGATCTTCCTTATTAACCCTTTCTGGGCAAGGGGAGCCCTTGACGATTCAATTGTTGCTCGACCTTTGCCCATTTGACCGAGTTACGTTGTATTTTATTTTTAGAGGCTGTAAATTGTACCGCTCGTGAATCTCATATTAATTTTGTGGAAGCAAGCAGTGAGAATGTTGATTTTATTTGTGGGTGGTTACTCAGACTGTTAGAGTGTTCCAAAAGAAATTTGTCTGCATCAATTACAAGAAGCAGAAAGTATATTAAAATTTCATTATTTCTTTGATGATTTTCGCGAATTAGAAATAATAGATCCACCTTCTCGCATGCTTTCAATTTTTCTGCTATCTTTAATTATACCAATGAACGTATTTAGGAAAACCGATGTCTACAGATATCTTTTCTTGTCAATTTTGTAACAAACTGAACAAAGTTGCAATAATTGTATCATGATAGATTTTAAGGGTTAAATACAATTGCTAGCGTTTCTAAGGCACTACATATGAATAAATAAAGTGGAACTTTGAAATATTGTTCAATGAACCAATCTGGATGTAAATTTTTGAAACCCTTAGCACTTGAATGGCGACTGTAAGGCACCACTAAAAATTGCTTTATCATTACTCAAAATATTTTTGACACTATTGTACAAGTAAGTTGCATCATTTTCGTGTGTATAAAATGAAACAAAATATATAGAAGGACAATATGAAAATTGCTTCGAGTGCAAAGGGTTAATACTGCGTCAGAATCGAAAATGAAGCAACACTGGTAGCCGAGAATAAAGGACCAAGCGAAACCAATCACTTGACAATGTTCGACGGATATTATTCCGTCACTGCCCACTGAGTTTCGAAATTACATTCAGCAGGGTACAGAAAACTTCGTCAATAGAGAGTGCGACTGACAAGTTTAGAAATAAGGATTGAAAACGGTTGTATAGCCCCTATTGCAGTCTCGGAGAACGCCCCAGAAATATTAGGGGTGCCCATAAGTAATCAATTATTTGCAATGAATTTGTTTCGCCTTTAGTTCTGTACCGATCGTTGCAGAGGAAACACGTATTCTTTTACAGTTTTCGGTAAAGCAGCCTTTGATGCAGACTATGAAGATTAAAAGATGAAGATCAAAACATTTTATTATATTAACAGTGCGAAAATAGTAATTCTACAAGGCGACCATATTGGAAGGAATCCATATAAACAGTTTCCAAAAGTCCACAACATTCCACGATTTATAGAAGTAAAAGAAACTGTTTATTGTAACGCGTGCCCACTAGATTAGTATTGAAGGATCATTATCAATCTAACTCAAACCAAGCTGGATTTCTATAACAAGGGAACTGAAAATTTGCAGGAAAGATAGCAAACCTTCCTTGATAATGATCGAGCTCATATAATAAATTAAGGAATAGAAACTTGAATTTACCAGAAAGTCTGTTTTAGATTTCAAAATAATTGATTACTCGTGAGTCCCCCTAACAGTGTGAGACAAAACGTGGGCGCCACGGGAACAAGGGGAAATGAATTAATATTCAAAGAGTTTGAGGGGCGTATCGCGGGATCTGAGGTAATCTCGAAGCGCGGATGTTTTTATGTCGGAATAAAACGAAGTTTTCATGGTGAACACGACGTGATCCTCGGAACGGAACACAGGTCGCCGGGAGAGAATGGCTGCGGAACAATTTGCAGAGAGAGGCTTCGCGTCGGATGATCCTTACGACCGGCATTTTTCCATTACCATGATGCGATGCGTATTGAAATAACATGAGGCCGCCAAAAGGTAGTTACCATGCTTCTTGTATGGCGAAACGCGAGGATACAACGTGGCGGCGGTGGTCCGTTTGTCAATGACCGGACCCCGGTTGCTACAATGCTGATGCTCCACCTCTCTTCTCGTCCCTCCACCCCCCTCTCTCTCTCTCTCTTCTCCCCTTTCCTTCCGACGCTTTTATTTCCATTTTGGCTGCGCCCGCTTCTGTCTGTCCACCGCGTGTATGCTTTTCGTTTGGTGAATTCATTCGAGGAGGGATGGGACACGGGAAGACAGAGAACGCGCATTCCGGGAACGCGTCGGCCCGAAACCCGTGGATCGTTTGTCTGCGATTCCGCGCGATTATATCGTCGCATTCTGTATATTAATTAAGGTTATAACACGTAGACAGCGGTTCTCGCGCGGACCGGCTCGCCGCGCCGCGCCGGGAGACTGAAAAATCAATTAGACAAATTTATTGCCACGCTACGGTCCTATAATGTTTCTCTTTTCGTCGGAATTCGTTTAAATATTCATTCGACCCTGCCGAGGCAGCGACTCGGCTCTGACAGAGACGCGTTCGAGACTCTCTCGAAGATACCTATTCGGCATGAGTTTAACCCTTTTAGAAAAAGAGGTGCCTATGCGAAGATAACCGGCCGAATTTCACGATTTTACTAGGGTTTGGAAAAAGATGAAATCCAAACGAAAAGCAATATGTCGCGGCCAAGTTATAATCTTTGTCCTCTTGCGTTTTCTTGCAACCTAACGTTTAGGCTACGCAGCGAGCTTGTCGCCGTAGAAAGATATAACCATTGTACAAGAATCCCAGGAAAAATTGACATTTTTCACGATTTTCGACTTAAAAGCGCACTTTTAATCGTTCATAACTCGTAAACGAATTAACCAATATCGATGAAATTTTCCGGCATGGATATAATTTATTCAAGCGAATCAAACACACTTTTCAAATTTTCAATACAGGCTCAGATAAAAAAGCTGAAAAAACCAACTTTTACTATTTACTTTTACTATTACTATTTCTCTTGTGATTCCGACCAATTCGAACTTTTATCAAAAATTTTTTACATCTCGTCTAATAAACTAATCCTTCTAACTTCTCAATAGCATTCAAGTCATTTGATTTAGTTTCTATAAAAGTCATGTTGCTTCAAATAGTGTAGACTCAGTTTTGCTCGTTACTGTATGTAACGAGAAAATATAGATGTTTAATATTACGATATTAAGTACACACAAATATAAATATGCTACATTGTAGATTATATGGTATGTATATAAAAAGTCCGTTTTAGGAAATGTGAAATAGTATTACACCAGGATTACAAAAGTAAAAATATTTAGATTTTTAGTGCATTACATATATCATACTTACAGAATTAATCTTAAAATAATTAATAATTAACATTACAATTGTTATATACAAGTACGTTGATGCCAAAGTAATCATGGTAAATATTATTTTAAAATTATGTTACGAGCAATGATTACTATTTGGATCAAATAATTTTTCTTTTCATTATGATCGCTTATACCTTTGTTATTCACATTAATAAATTATTTTATCCAAATAGTAATCATTGCTCGTAACATAATTTTAAACGGTCTATACAAAGTTGTGATGAAAAGATGACTTTTCGTATGTGCAATTACGTTTTGAAAGGGAGAACTTAATTTTCCTTTTCTTTATGATCACTTATACCTTTGTTATTTACATTAATAAATTAAGTTCTCTCTTTCAAAACGTAATTGCACATACGAAAAGTTATATTTCCATCACAACTTTGTATAGACCGTTTATTACAAAGTATATACATTTCCAAATATATTTCGTAACAAAATAAATAATATTGCACAAGATAATCATAAGGAATAACTCCAAGGTACATGGTAGGCGCTGGACGGATTATCTCATCCGAAACAATTAATTATTACAGCTAATGTAACATATACAATATAAAGGAAAGTTAAACCTCAAAACTATCTATATGAATTCTCTCGTAATGAAATTAGATCATTTAGAACGTATTATAAATTTATTTTCAGACAGAGTTCCCTCTGGTAAAAAAGGGTTAATATTGAATAATTGTATCCGTTCGATGACCTTCTTTCAATTAGGATCGCATCGGAACACCGGTCCGGTTTCATTTCGACTCGGGAAAGAAGGACAGCAGAGGCGAGACTTTTCCAACACTTTTAATAGTGAACCCTGTCTCGCCGCGAGCAGCACTCGGCACGGAAGTTCCCGGGCGGCGTGCAGTTTTTGAGTATCATCGGTGCAACGTCAGGTGGAAGTTAACGCATAAAGTTGCATCTTGCCGGGGTTTTCGGTTTGAACAACGCGACGCCCGGCCATTCTACGAATCCTACGTTTTCCCGGGCACCGGCAACCAACGGCCCCGGTTCTCATTAAGGTAAGGACAAAGTTTTGTACGCGCCGGGATCAACGAATAATTGAGAGGTCTAGACGGCAAACGCCTGCCGCCCGGAGATTTTCAATTCTAAAGCCGCCGGGGGCCGGCGCAAGCGCCGATGGATTACAATGTAATATTTATAGCCGGCGAGTTACGAAATTACGTTTCACCGCGGGTTAGGCTCATCCTGCGGGTTCCTTACGGGATCCCCCGAAAGCTGCGACCACGGTTCGCTGGCTATCGAACGCGAATCGTCAAACGATCGAACTTCAAGCAATTAAAGTTTAATTCACACACGGACACGTCTCAAAGGCTCCGTCCTCCCCTCCCCTCCCCGCGGGAAACCCCGACGGTCCTTTCAGAAAAACGAATCCGCAGATTTTTATTCGATAGAATGGTTCCTGTCGAGCTACGCGCCTAACTCGTAAAATCTCTTTGATACGGCCGGCCGGCCGCCCGCGCGCACCGAACAAAATGGCGTTTAAGCGTCCCGTCCATTTTAAACGGAGCAATATCTCCGGCGAAACAAGAACCCGCCGTACGGCCGGGGTTCATTGTCGGGGCGAACGCGATTACTCGAAAACTGTGTTCACCAGCTCGTGCGCTTCGTCATTATTTAGCGGACTGGTCGCTTCATTTTTGTTTCCGACGCTAGACGGTCCGATTCGATTCACACGAACCGGACAATAATTTCGTTGGTCTCGAGAGTCGAACGAAAAGAAAAGTTCCCTCCATTTTCCACGTTGTTTCGGCCCTTTGTGCTCTTCCAACAATTTTATTCGTCTCCCGTTCGGAACAAATCGGTGTTTTATCGAGCATTTTCACTTTCGATATAATCGTATTCTCGATACTTGTCAAGAACACGGGTCTGGCCTGCGTCATGTATCGTCCAGGAGACACAACATGCGAGCAGTGTTATGTTTACACTCCTCGGCGTCCGAGGCCTCGTGGCCCCTCACTGGGTATACCCCGCGGTGGTGGGGATAATTCCGCGACGTTTACGATCCAGGCCTCGGCGACATATACAGGGTGTTTCACCTAACTCGAGCATCTAAAATATTTCGCTTCTTTATCACGATAGAAAAAAATTGCAGAGGAAGACATTGATTGGTTCAGAGGGGCAAATATTATGATAGGCAAGAAAATTTGTTCAAGGCCATACTTTTTCAGATTTCAAGGTCACCGAAGTCGCTATATGATAGCCGAGGTCAAGACGAATCCAACAACCTGTAATATTACGACCTTCGCGTGACCTCGAAACACCCTGTACAGAGAAATCATTGTAATTTATGTTGTTCTCGTTCATCTATGTTTTTATTTTTAGAGCGTTACTTTTTAATATCGTATCAATAAAATTCAGCGTATAAATGTTAATCCCTGAAGCGAACACCACGAGTATGCACGTCCTCGTAAAATCGTGATTTCCGCGTGCTCGAAAATGTTTGATTTCCTTCCGATTGATTTTCCATTGAAATTACGAATAAAACACTGCGAGCCGAATGAACCGAAACAAAACGAACGAATGCGTGTGTAAGTATCGCGCGAGGCTCGAACGAATTCACAGGGATGCTCTCGAGTCGCTTAATGAGAAAAGCAAAGACAATTCCGTCGGTATAATTCGCGATGGGTTTCGCCGTTGCGAGGCGATTTATGTTCCGGCGTCGGCGCGGCGGTAAAAACGTTGCGGGGCTCGGGAATAATTTCGACGACGGACGACAAACGTCGGTAAATATTGGGAACCGGTTAAATACGACGATTAAATGTGTGCCAGGGTTTATCGTGCCTAGGCTTTGTAATCGATTCGCTGGACGCTGAAACGCGGTACACGTACCGAACGCTGCAGATTACTTTGTACACGGGACGCCCGAGCGGAGTCCGCGTGTCGCAGCGCCGCGCCGCGCCGCGCCGCGCCGCTGCGGATCCCACGGTTTTTCGTCCGGAAAGATGATAAATATGATTACGGCCGAAAGATATACGCCGGTGCAGGTGTCATTGCGATTTACGCGGCCCAGGTATCATTACGACAGCCAATTGATTTGCGCACACCGTTCGTTCGCGCCGATCCGTGCACGCGCGGGCACCTCGGAATGCAAAAATCCCCTGGCATCAACTATCCCGAAGTAACGGTCTTAAATTGCACGAGTGACGCACGAAATGCACTTCCGGTCACGGTACCCGGGGCGGATGAAAAATTGATTCAAAAATTTCTGACGAAAGTCCTCGGTTCGTACAGTTATTTTGCGAGAAGTAGAGCTCTTCGTGAAATTGAAGAAAATTTATTCCACGTGCATACAGTAATTCTGTGTACACGTGTATCTCCCGTCACGTCCGGTGACAAGAATAAAACGAATATTGTAAACTGTTGTTTAAACCCAGCGATGTCACGCGAGGAGAAGAAACAAATAGAATTAAGATACGCGTTAGAAATTCTGGGAAGTTGGGTGGCGCGCGAAACAATTCCAATTTATCTTCCTGCGAGAGACACAGCGGGGATCGGTTACACCCTGAGAATAGACAAAAAGGGTGTCGAATTGTGCTAAGTTGTGGGAGGGGATGCTGACTTCATGGTGGGAGTGACGACACATTAGCTAGAAAGTGTCAAGATTAAATTACAAAGAAGAGACTCTTAATTCAGCATCCTATTGAAACAATGGACTGTCGATCTTGTAAAAGGGATCGAATCCTTCAAAGATGATTCATTCAGTCACAGAGTTTTGTTGATCGACCATAGTGATTCTCTTCAGTTTTAGTAGAGGTTTTAGTAAAAGTTCGGAGTTCAATGAAGGTTTTAAAGTTTAACAGTGAGTTTTAAAGTGGTGAATTGGAATTGGCGAAACCTGCGACCTGCCGCTGCGACCTGTGGAGTCTGCGACTGGTGGACTTGCGACAACCAGCATCCTGCGACAATCGCGATTAGCGAAGCGATCCTTATAATCAGCGAACCGGTAAATTAACACTATTGTCATAAAGCGAGATATTTATAAGCTGTCTAGTTTATGCGCAAACTACATATAATCTCTATTTGTAAAATGCATATTTGAAACATCTCATCATATTTGAAATATCTGATTCAGCACTTGCTATCGAATAAATCAATAGTTTTGCTGTTTCTTTGGAAAATAAGAATATAAATCCGTAGCCGGTGAATGCAAGTAGGTTCAAAGCTGCGTGTTATCCCCTTAAAAATGATAATCCGCCCCTCCCGGGACGCAACACTCTGTTCGTTTCGCTTGAAAAGAATTTCGCAAATCGACGCAGTCTGCCGGCGATCGGTTAAACCACTTTGCCCGATTAGAAATGGAACGATTTCGAGATCAATTGGCCGCGGATAGATCGGGCCGGATTGAAACGTCCCGGCTTCGAATTTCAGGCTACGCCTCGGAGTAATCTCGCCGCGCCGCGCCGGTTCGGCGTTGTAACCGTTCGATATTTAATCGAGGATATCGCGGCGCCGGTGTCGAATGAAAATTATTAAATCGCGCGCGGTCAGATTCCGAGCGTTTCGTTCGGCGCGTGACCGGAATTCTTTCGCGCGTTTCCCGGGGCTTCCCGGCGTGTTTACGCGCCCGCGAAATTTCCTCGGGCTTTCTCGCCCAGAAACCGGTACGCCTCGCCGAGAGATAATCGGCAAATATTTGACGACCGTACGGAACCCGGCCAAATGACCGAGGCCTCCTTCCGTGTTATTCCCGGGTCTTTTCGATACACATCGGGCCCCGGTTATTTGCGTTACCGATAAATCCCCCCCCCCCCCCCCTCTTCCCCGACCCGTGCCCCAGCCAGAAGCGTTCTCCAGATCCAAAGGATTAATCTTTGACTAGCGCCGGCCGAGTGTTTGCTCTTCCGACGAGCTGAGCAAGCTGGATTATTATTACACGCGGCGTGTAGGCTGCGGGATGCGCGGGCTCTATCCTGCGGAATCGTCTGTGTTGCAAATCGCTTCGAACCGACACCCGTGCTGATTAACCCTTTGCACTCGAGGCCTTTTTCGCTTGCGCGAACCAGCAACTCGAAACGATTTCGGACAAATTAGGGAAACATTCTACAAGTACTTTAAAATCATTCGTGAACAGACAAACGTGTACAAATAATAAAATTTCACCAATTTATATTTATGTTTATATCGAAAACAACAAAAGTTGAGAAATATTATACTCTGTCATTAGTTTTTGTAAGATATTCCGTCAAACAATGCCCAAGATGCATCTGTAGAAATATTTTAAGTAACTCCCACGTACTACGTACTGGATGAAATGATTTTAAAACGTCGGTCTCGATAAAACACTTTATTTGACGACAATTCGCAACCTCAACAACTCATCTACTCACGGGCTCTCGCTCTAATAACTGATTCTCTCTACCGACTAACGACTGCCAGACATCCTTCGCATTCGTCCCTTTTATAATAACGCCCTCTCTCATTCTTCCTCTCGCGTACTCTCATTCTCTCTTTATCAGTTTCACAACCATTCGGAAAACCCAAACAGTCACACTTCACTCCTGTCATCGAGACCCAAACACTCTTCTTTCACACCTTGGCCCAAACAGACTTTATTTCACGCTGGACCCAAACACGTCGGCGCCACAATATCGCGTCCACAATCACTCTAGTACAATGTCTCATTCATAACCCTACACATCCTAGGTTTATCAGGACATGTATCACAATAATACGTTACTTCCCGCCTACCTTCAGACGTATTACGGTCAGAGCAAACCTTACAGTCCCTTCTCGGCCAATTTAAGACGTAAAATGTCCACCAAAAAAGGGACGGCGTGACATAACGTGACAGTCAAGGCCAAATGCCCGGCATGGTTTGAAATCCATATACGTATGCAAGGGTCAAAATCTAGACAAACTGCCGCTTCAATATTGCAATGAACATTTTAGGAGTGGTCAATTGTGTTTCCTAAAAGTCCAATCTACGTCTGTATGGAGCCCAAATTGCAAATTTCTACCTCATCCTGGAGTAATTTGTAATATTCGGCAGAAAATTCGAATTCTGAAGCAAGTATGACTTCACAAGATGGCTGCTGCTGAGAGATTCTCTTAATTTCGAGAGATTTGGTGTTCGTATCGAAAAACAGGCTCTGTACAGACGTAGCAAAGACATGTACAAACTTTATGGTATGCATTTTTAATCGATTACTTACTTGTTTAAGACGTAAAGTGTCTAGAAAAAAATTCACATGCCTGCCGGCTCCCTTAACCAACGAGCGCGTCGCGTTCCATAGTTCACGGGTCGGAAAAAACGCCCCCGTATAAATTTCCATGGGATTCGTAGGAGAGGGGGTGGGAGGGGGTAGAGCGCGCAATCCCGTGGTAGCTCTGGGGCGTCCACCCCATACGTGGAAATTAAAATGAAAGGAGCAAAAAGGGCCGTCCCAGGAATGAAATATAAGTCTGTCGGTGAAGGGAGAGCGGCGGCGGCGGCGGCGGCGGCCGCTAATTTCCCTAATTTCGCTAATAAATTGTCCGAGACAAAAATTCCCGAGCGGATTGTAAAGGTATTAACTTCTTCCCTGACCCTGCAGTTTCTCTCTATGCCCGTTTCCCGGCTGCTGTACCTAAAACCCCGCGTCTTCCAGCCTCCGGGCACCCGAGCGTTTCGTTTCTATCTCCCGGCGGACAAACATCCCTCGCCGAGAGGAGAGGAGGATAGTGAGCGTTTCGGGGGGCGGAGGATGGGACGAGAACGAGGATTGCGGCGACCGACCGGTAGCACGAAAGAGCTGTATTACAGCGCTTTTGAGCAGCCGTCGCGCGTGTGTTTGTGCCGGTGAAACTGAAAAACGAGTTGCGCGCGTGCGGAGAGTGAGAGAGAGAGAGAGAGTGTGTGTGAGAGAGAGAGAGTGAGAGTCGCCCCGGTCGTCGAGTCGAAAATAAGAGAGGCGAAGCAACAACAATGGTCGCGTTTCTCTTTCCCTCCGCGGGCCGAGTGGTAGTATTCCGCCGTGTGCTTTTTATGAATTACATTTGCAATTATGTCTCGGCGCCGTACCAACGGCTCGTCCGGAGCCCGCGGACGCATATTTTAGGCGGTCACCGGCGACGACACGAAACGCGGACCCGCTCTGCTCGGCATTAGCGGGAAACGCCCTTGCACCGGCTAAACACGCACCAGACTTTAGCAATTCTTTTTCATTTCCGTGTACACGCGAGCCCCTCGCCCCGCTCCCTTTTCCCTCCCTCCCCCTCCCCCGATCCCCTGCTCCACGCTTTCACACCTATTTTTCACGGAATTACTAATCACCCCGCCTGCTTTTGGTAAGCGTCGACCTCCGCGTTCATCATCGACTCGATCGCCTGTTGATTGGATCGCTGAATCGCGCCGGCTTCGCAGACACTGTGCACGACGTTTTAGAATTGAGCTCGTTCTCGCTTTCAACCTATTTAACCTATTTTAGAAAGACCGGAGCAGTGAAAATGACTGGTTTCTCGTGCATCATAGTCATTAAAAAGAATATTGACAGGTTTCCGGTAGGTAAGAGGCGCTAGAAATTCCTGCTAAAACAAGTTTTATGGTTTAGATCATGACTGGACTGTGCATTTTTATAGATATTAAAAATACCTTGGTCAATTCCAGAAACAAAAGTCACAGAGTATTTCTCCTCTTATCAATTTACAATAGATGAGCCCAGAGTGATGCAGCAATATTCTGAAATGTTTGCAATGTTTTTACAATTTTCTATTTTGTCTATTCACTCATGTCAAAAATTCTTGAAAAAGCTTACAAAAGCTCTATTAATCTATTAACCTATTCTATTATAGCTCCATTAATCTATTCACTCATGTCATAAATTGTTGAAAAAGCTTACAAAAGCTCTATTAATTATTCACATAAGTATACTGGATCCAAGAAGTATGTAAACACCAAATACTCGATTCTCGAAAGATTGCTTATATTTACACTGTAATAATTTCATAAAAAATGATCATACCAAAATAAATTTGGACACATTTTAAAGCTAGAAGCTTCTACTTTCATAATGAATCGTTTAATTTGTTCTAAGATTTATTACACGATGTAGCGAGCGAGAAAATTAAGACACTTTTCTTCTCGAAAACGTTGTACATTAAAACGTATGTGAAAACTTCGAAAAATTTTTCTCGTCTCTGAAACCACCACAGATTTAAAGATTGAAGTTTCCTCTTTACAAAAATGCCTTAAACATCGATGTACGACTTTTTTAAACCATTTTATCGAGCTTCGATTGAGAAGCATCCGGGCAACTTGACAATAGTAGACTGACTTGGTATATTTATTTATTTCAGCATAGTTATTTGCTGTTTCAGCATAGTAATGTAAAATATTCGCTTGTAATGCTCCGTAAGCATAGCGTTAAAAATCGACAAATATTTGATAATCGGAAACGTGGTGTTTAACACCAGAACGACCGGAGCAGTCAAAATTCAGTAGTTCCTAATTGTTTCTTTTACAATTACTGAAATTGTAAAAATGTTTTCATCGGAAATTTTTCAACGAACCTCTTCATCGAAGCTCATATTACAATAAAAGTTGTATGAAGCCTGAATGGGCACAGTCTTGTCACTGTTCCATTGTTGATGGAAAAATACGTGCCTATCTCTCTTCAATCTTCAATTTTTACTGTTTAATATTTGATCTTTGCTCTTATCAATTATTTCGTGATCAGTGCAAACATATTTATTTGACAAATCGTGGTGTTTGCAGAAGGTTCTGATTTCTCCGATCGGTGAAGGTGTGTTCGAAGAAATTGGTCATCACCGAAACAACAAAAAAACAGAAAAGAAAAAGGAAATTATGGTAACAGTCTCAATGTAATCATGCGTTCAAAGCAAACATTTTAACGAAAGTAATTGCTGAACCACTTTCAAAGATGAATTTGAACATGTGTATTTGTTCTTCCGACTGAAAGATCAGAGCCATTTTAATTAATGTTTGCTAATGGTCGAGCCTGAGGATATGAGCTTCAATATAATCACTATTACGTATTAAAATTCGTATTTTCCTTTCGGTTCTTTATTGTTTCCCGGATGCTTCAATTTTTTACCGGTTTCGCTGGTATTCCAAAAGAAGAGACGCAAAATACGTCGACATCCGATAACAATACTTTGTACTCTGTTTTTCTACTTGCGCTCGATCAAACATATTTAATTCTAGATTTGCAAACACCGTGTTTGTCCGCCCGCGTTCGTCGGATCGGTAAGAGTATTCGACGCCAGACGGTCGGGCCACGAATTCATTTTGCAACATCGATCAAAGTCGCCGGCGGTATCTAAAAAAGAATATTTACGACTTCTCTAGCCCGTCAAATTGACAGATTCCATAAATCTACGGTTAATACGATGTCCGGCGCGGAATTGCAAAATCAATGCCAATTTAAAGGTGTGCTATATTATAACTCATTCGTGAAAAAAAAAAAGTTATCAGGACAGCGGACGAATGCGTCAAGCGGAGGGGTGAAGGCGGTGGGGTTGGCTGATGGCGTATAGTCATTAGAAAAGAGCCCCGAGGCTAGGCCAGCACGATGCGCCCCTGCCAGCCGAGCCATACTGACAAGAATTTATGAGTCAAATCAACCCTAACAGATTTTTCCACGATAACCGCTAATACGCTCGAGTATCAGATAATATACATACCACAATTAACTGGGAATAGGACATTCTACATTCATGAGAATCGACTGTTCACAGCTATTAATCTTAGCAAAGTAGCAACGACGAAATCGCATCGATCTTCATTCTGCCCGTGCCCATTCGTCACCATTCCCCGTGTTATCGTCATTCCGACTAATGACGCACAGGTGTGATCGCGACCAGTGACAACGCGAGCCTACGCTACACAAATTTTCTTACGTTCGGACGGCCTCGGTGTGAATTATTGTGGTTCTCCTATCTAGCCGCGTTCCTCTGGAACCATAGCGCGTCTTTCTGCCTTTCGAGGCCAGGAATCATGCGACGACACCGTTCGTCATCTCCGTTTTCTCTCGCAAATTACGTCAGCGATATTCTTCGCGAAAAGCTGTACTTCTCTCCTTTAAAAATTGCCTAGGATATTTGCATTCACTGTATTTATTTTTGTCGCAAAATTTTTAGCTATAACAAATAGGCGGCGAATGGCATCTTCTCAAAATTTTGTTTCTTCAGATTGTTGAAGTTGTTACGCGCTAATTATATATACAAAAATTTACCCTGTAGAGTCACTGAAAGAATTATTTCAAACGAAAAGTGTTTCTCCAAAATTCAACTGAAAAATTGATTTGTGTAAATTAGGAAACACATCGGGCTATAATGTTGAGACTATTAGCAACGTGTCCATTGTGCGCTGCTGATCCGAGATGACGGAAGAGCATCGGGGGTTTGTCGAGGATTAAGCGTTTCTACCAAAAATCGGAATTGTTTTCTCTGAGAACGGGGGTGGAAATGTGTAAGCCACCCCTGATTCACTTTTTCCGCCCGCTTTGATATTACAGAAAGGTCGCCCGTTGTTCGGCAGCTTAACGAACTCGTAAAAACTCCGACAATAAGCCCGGCTAAAATATTCACGATTTGTTTCCCGGTATTTTTTTTTTCTCGAAGCGAGCACGGCGGTGGGAGAGAGAGAGAGAGGGAGAGAGAGAGAGAGAGATAGGTCGGTGCGGCGATTTGTTTGCCGTATTTTCATATCGCCGCGTATGAAATATTTTGTTTTCCCCGTTTCCATCGGATATCATGTGCGGCAGGCTTTCTAAAAACGCAAACAGTTTAAAATAATTTCATGGAACGCGTTTTGATGAAAGCGAGTCAAATATTGTTCGACTGACCGCGCCGGCGGATTTCAACTTTTCGAAACGAGATTTCATATGCGACGATGTTCGACAATAAAGCAGACTCGACCGTCCCACAGGGAAAAGGCGGAACAAGAGAGAGAGAGAGAGAGAAAAAAAGAGAAGAAAAGAAAAAAGGAAATACACGGTGCAACGGCGCCGCCCGAGATTGCTTCGGAACGCGGATAATTTCAATCGTGGAATCCAATTTCGATCCTTGAGAGGAGGAGACGTTCGGAACCTTTTCCGGGCCGGTTCGGGTCCGAGCCCGCGAATCGTAACCGTGTCGACCTACATGCCAAGCGGCGCAGAAAATTTTCGGATTTATTATAATTTCGCCGCTCGGACCGTTTCCGCGTCGCACCGCATTTATGTGGAATCGGGAGCCCTTGTGCAAGGTGTGGCCGAATGGGTTGGACAACCCCCGCAGGGGATGATCGTTCTACGTGTAAAAATAGGACGAAAAAGGGAATAACATTTTTTCGATTGACATCTCGTTTTTATCGACGTCAGATTGATGGGTTAGAATATTTTTAATTCGCGTTTTCTGAGATTCTAAAGGAGCACGAGTAAATTTGTTTCTATGGGAATATTAGCTAAAAAATTAGCTGACAATTTGGATAGACGAATTTTTCTTATTTTTATAAACTGAAATCTTGTAAAACTTTTAGTACTTCGTAAGCCTAATGTTAATACCTCGCGTGCTTTAGCATATGCAGTAAGTAGAATTAGTCCGTCACAATCAGACTTCACATTGACGCGTTAGAATATTTTTAATTGACCATTTCTGAGATTCTAAAGAAGCATGAACAAATTTATTTCTATTGGAATATTTTCTACAAAATTAGCTAACAATTTCGATAGACGCATTCTTCTTATTTTTATAAACTAAAATCTTCTAAAACTTTTAGTGCTCCGTAAACCGAGTGTTAATACCTCGCGTGCTTTAGCATGTACAGTAAGTAGAATTAGTCGGTCACGATCAGACGAATCTCCGAACTCGATTTTCTCGCAAACGAGGCATCAAACGAGAAAATGTTAGTCCTCTTTCCCGACGTATTTTGACACGTAGAATCATCCCCTGGAGGAAACTGAATTCGTGGGTGACGTCAGGAGCAGATCGGCCACAAATCTCGAGGTCACGGGTACGACTTTCAGTGTCTCCCTCTTTTTCCTAAAATCCTAGATTTATTATAAAACGGGCCGGTCGGAATGAGAAGTGGTTAAGAGCCGGGGGTAGTCGAGGGTCGGGCCGAGGATCGGGGCTGGATAAAGGATTAACCGCGGTTTAATTAACCGAGCCTTTCAGCTCCGGCTACGTTCGAGTAGCTTTTCGGAATGAATTTCCTCGCCCGGCGTGTTCTGCGACTTGGACACGATTGCGAATGCGGGACGCCATTGTGGAGCGGATACGCGGCCAAGAGCCAAAGGGTAGCAGCGGAAAAGCGGAAAGCGCGCGAGAACTCGCTCCGGGAACGTCTCTTTTCCCTTGGTGACATCGAACCATTCAGATAAGAAATGTCATTTCCCCGGCACAATGAGCGTGTCGTTATCTGTCACGTACAAAACGAGTCAGCCGTGAATATACAACCCTCGCGCACAGTCTTCGTTCATCCTTTCGACGAGGGGGAAGCCGAGGAGGGGGCGGGTTCGTTGCACGATCGAGTCCCGCAGTCATTCGCGACGGAAACTCAAATAAAACTAAATTCTGAACGCGAACGCCATCGCCGCCGCCGTTGAATAGTTGCCGGGAAAACAGATTGTTTCTCGATAGCATGGAATTACTGCCTCCTCGAAACTCGACGAAACTTGATGCATGATCAACGAGACCCGGTAACGATGTCCTCGTCGTTCGAGCGACTCCCCTCCAGTCATTATACTCCCTCGTCGAACGCATGATCCACCGTACTTTCCCATATTTATAAATGTCGAGCCCATTTTCCTGCGAAACGATGATTTTTACGGTCCTGGCGACCCAGTTTCGATGTTTCTTTCAGGTTTAACACTACGTTCACTAAAAGTCACTATTTTGCATTACTTCATAAAAATCACAAGAACGTGCTACCCACATTTTTAGCAATATTTTAAAAATAGTATATACCCAAGGAAATAAATTTGCTAAATAGTTTCTCATGTATGCATTCTTAGAACCTTAATAATTTTAAATTAGAAAATATTGGAACCGTTTGTTTTGACGGTTCCTGTAAACCTAGTGTTAATATCTGTTGGAATATTCAAATTACGCTCCAGTCCAGAAAATTTGTGGACACTTCGTGGAAATTTCGATGTAGTTCCTCTTTTGTTTTTCCCTCTCGAACGAGGGATTCTGTGCGCGTATTTCTTCATATGTATTTAATATGTAATAACCTTAATTAGAAATGACTTCAATAAATCCACTGTTCAAAAGCTAACAGTATCCTTAATGGCTACCCTCTCGATAATGCGGACATTTTGTGTTCTTCCTGGAAACCGGTAGTTCGTTAATGAACAGACGTGGGTTCTGAAAAATTTGTAAGGTGGCTTCAGAAGATACAACGAACTTGCAATTTTCAAAGAATTCTCAATATTCAAATAGATCGGCCCTCGTTTGAAATCCGTAAGCCTGCGTCAATTCTCAAAATGTTTTCGCACGTGGGTGGAAAACTGGAGACGGGGTGTTTTAAGAAAATACTGGAAATTGAAACGACTCCGGACGTATAGCGAAGACGAATGGCGGCATCGAAACCTGATTTCCCGAAGTTCCATCGTCCGTGGATCGCGGCGCTCGGGTCTCGGGCCTTGACTCGCCGGTAACCCCATCGTTCACGATCACGCATAACGCCGGCGATGGTCGCGCCGGGATAAATTCCCGGTCGGCTCGGAACTGACGTAATACGAGAAGATAGCAGGATTTCGGATCGGCCGTCTCATCGGTCATCCCGATCATAGGGGCGGCCGTTCGGTAACCGAGGTCTCTCGATGGCGTCGACCTCGACCGGTTCGCGCGAGGGGCTGCGCCGCGGCCGTTGCCGAGAGTTTATTTTACAATTACGATGAGCGCCATAAATAAAGCGACGGGGGCATGTGTACGCATACCTGTATCGAGGCACCGGCGTTTTCGCCGCGCACGGACACGTGAGAGAGCGCCGAGAGGGAGATCCCTCCTCCTTCCCTTTAGTCTAGTACCCGGGTGGGTACTAGCGCACGAGAGAAGATAGCATTCTCGCGGCTATCCTTCACGGGCTCGTCGGACGATTTCTCATTAGATTTTTGACCGTGCCGGCAGCCGGGTATTAATTCGTGCGACGGACGGAGATATTTATGGCAGTCCTCGGGGACGAAAGAAATCCGGCCCCGCGGATGGACGCGGGGATACTCGTTTGTAATCACTACGGGTGTCCGATTAAGGCCGGTTATGCGAGGCGGATTTCTTCGCCGAGACGCGGCGGCGACGACGACGACGACGACGCGAGCCACGGAAAGACGAGCGTCTGCAACTTTGTTGCCTCCCGGCCCGATACCAGAACTCGCAACGTTTCGATTTATACGCGTATCGGATTCGGTCTCTGTTCCCGTGCAGATTCTAGCGGAAAATAATGAAGTGCGTGGAGAGTCTCGTTGTCCCGTAATTAAATTTCACTTGCTGTTTCGACGTCTCACAATTAAATCCGTCCCCTTTGTTCTCTCGCTTGTCGTGTCCCGTTCGCAATCGGATTCCTCGCTTGATTCTTGATTAAATTTGTATTTCTACCTGTTCGCTGCAAGCCCCCGGACGCTTCTCCCTCTCTCTGTACGCCTTCTTTGATTCCCGAATTCGCTGGTGGATCGGTGAAGGCGAATAAAAGTGAAGAGGGTGCGTCGAGACTGAATCGATAACGACGGGGGCCGAGGCGACCGGTAAAGTGTCAACGCACCTGCTGTGTCCGGCACCGTACACAAGGTGTGGGACACGGTCAAAGCCGCTACTTCGCTTCCCCGGGAAGTGACAAAGGCTACGCACAATAGAGTCAACTGATTTCGTAGGGCTGAGGGGGTGCCGGCGCAACCCCCCGAGGTGGCCGGCGCTGTTGACCGGGGGCTTGGTTTCATGGCAGCCGACGCGAATCAAAGCCTGTCGTCTCGAGCGAGTGTTACGAGCTGTCATCGCCGGATAACAACGCCCTACGCGAACCCCCCGCGTCAAGGGCACCTTAACTCTTTCCATCGAACCCACCCTCGTAACATCCAATTTATTTTCACATCTTCGACCGAAGAAACTTTATGGAAATTCTCGGCTCTCTATGGACGCGTTCTGGCTCTTCGGGGCTAGCTGGGTTCGAAACTATCCCACATTTTGCTTAGCTTGTCATCCATTGTAGCGGTCAGCGACTAGGTAGTGTCGGCACGGCGATTGTCAATTTTAATTGCAGCTAAGTACATTGTACAATGTAAGTGAATTTCCCAAGGAGTGGTTTTTCAGAATCATAGAGCGTTACTCAAATGTTTTTTCCAGGTCTATCGGATCCTGCAGGCAAGAAGAGTGAATACTCGATATATGTCATCAACACGGGTCTCACCAGCGTCGTGTATCGTGCTGGAGATCAATAATTATGAGAAGTTGACCACTTAGTCTTATTGTCAGAGTTTTTATTCTTCATCAGACTTTTAAAACTTGCACGTGAAATGTCTGTTATTATTGCCAACAATTGACAGTACGTTCGCTACAAAACAATTTTAATTGCAGCTACATTGTGCAATGTGAGTGAATTTCCCAAATAGTATTCCAGTTTCATAGTACTTTATCCAGAATCATAGAGCGTTACACAAATGTTATTTCCAGGTCCATCAGACCCTGCAGGTAAGTACAGTGAATTCTCGATGTATGTCATCAACACGGGTCTCGCCAGTGTCATATATCGCCCATGAGATCCAAGATCCCTACCCGTGTTATGTTTGCACTCCTGGGCGTCCGAGGCCTCTTGATCATCGCGGTAGTGGGGATAATTCCGCGACGTTTATCGCCCAGGCCTCGGCGACATATACATAGAAATCGCAGTATATAATTTCCAGTAATACAGTGTTATACTGAACAGCACATCATAAGGGTGAATTGAGACGTTTCTTGGCCGCATTTCGGATGGCCGCAGCGCGCAGGTATTTTCAGTTATTAAACGACGGGGGCAAGAACAATCGCGGTAATTACGGCGCGCTGTGTACCGATAAACGTCCACGGGCCATTCGAAACGTATTGTGCGCAGCGACCTTCGAAGCATGCCGATTATCGTTCGACTAAACTGAATTCATTTGCGTGCCTATCAGCTAGTTTCTCTCGCGCAATTCCGCCGCACCGGCGGGGGTTCGCGAGGGGGGTTTTGGCGGGGGTTAGGGAAACGCACAAGGGGGACAGGGGATAGCGCACAATGCACGCGTGGATACGCGCTGCCACGCCTGAATACGCGTACGCGATGTATCGTAAACTAACATTGGGTCGGCACGAGTCCATGTCATTGCTCAATTGTCGACGCGTGTCTGTTGCACCTTTCAAACGCAGAAAGTAAGTGATATAGTACGGGACGCCGTTGTGTTGCAAGCAGCGCGATGTGTCCGTTCGAATAAGCAGAATATCTTGAATCGGGAACAGCCAGCAATGTGGCAGCCTACCGACGGGTTGACGTGGTTGCAAAGTTGCATGCTTAATCGAGACCCGATCCTGTCGAACGTGGATTAATCGGTGGATACAGTCATTCTTAAACGGTGAAATACGTCGCTGCTACTGCACCGTGCAGCTTGTGCATTTCTGATGAAACGAGGATAGGTGGAATTCAATTCGAAGAGGTTGAAGCCATTTCAGAACGTGATTGTATCAGTTTCAGTGTTTGTAAATTATTAAAAGAAGAGAGACATTTTGATTTGAGTAATTTCTGTTGCAATCATTTTTATACGAAGATCTGCAATCTACTCATTTCTGCGGATTTGGTGCATTTATGACAAAAATGGGTAGGCGTATTTTAAAGCAGTAGAAACTTTGGGAATGTTTTGAAACGCTGTTACATTATTTTCAACATATTAAATGTATTAAGAAAGAAAATGAATTTATTACTTCACTCTAGTTTGTTGCAATGCAGACGCATTTTAAATGGGTAGGCGTATTCTAGAACGGTGAAAATATTAGGAAAATTTCGAAACGCTGTTACATTATTTTCCACCTATTAAACATATTAGGAAAGAAAATAAATTTCTATTTCACTCTAGTTTGTTGCGATTCAGGTAGAAAATTTTTATTTTCCGTAAAGATCCGCAGTCCACTCATTACATTTACACTGTACATTATTGAAGAATTCGATGCAGAGATATTCAATAATCTCGTCTGAACTTTGTCATTCTACATCATGTTAGAATGCGCTGCATCATTGGAAAGAAACACGAAGAGTTGTATAAGCCTTCATTTACCTATATCTATAACATGGCAAGACAAGTAGCTGTACGTGTAAATTCCTTGCTTCAAAATAAAGAGATTGCTCACGTAACATGAGAACCAGAACGTTTACATCGTTCATAAATAATAAATTAATATCCAAGTTCCTTATACCACCTTTAAAGAGTAAACCAAAGTGTTATGATCATTCTGTTTTACTCTGAAATCAGTGGAGAATAAAATGTACACGTTTACAACTATTTCTGTTATAAAAGAAGCAGAGTTTGAAAATTTGTCCGACTCTCAACCATTGAAAATCCCTCTCGAGGATGTCGCAAGAACGATCTTCAAGCTTCTCCGGGATCGATCGCCGAGTGGTACAGAACCAAATTGATCGGTCGAAATGTAACGGACGCGAGCGAATCCATGATATCGCTGTTCCAAGTAGTTAAACAGAGTGACACGCGGTAGCATAAGTTCCAGCGGCCCTGATCGTCGGAGCAGCGTCACGGTGTCACGAACCGAATCGTTGATTTATCAGCCGGCCGACGTACGTACTCGTCAAACCTCATATATCACCGGGCATCTATTGGTCCTCGAAAACAGATTGTAGCCCGCAACCTTCGCCGATTGTCATTGGGCCAAATGAAGCCAATTTGCGTATCTATCCGTCAGATGTTCGGCGCATCGGAGACAGTGTAACTCGGCTCGATTCGGCTCGAATCGGCACGGCTCGGATCGGCCGATTTGCGGTGCCGGGCAAAGAGGAAGCGGCAATCGGTTATCGCGCTTGCCTTCATGCGTGTGTCGCAGCACGCGCGAGCTGGCATTCGAACCGCCGCCGTGGGCGGTTCTGGGATTGATTTTAGACACGTCGATGACTGAGAATCGCGACTGAGAGCCACCGTTGTTGACTCTCCCTCGCTCTCTCTCTCTTTCTCTCTCTGTGCCCGGCCCGGCCCGTTTCGCTTTACATTCGGCCGGTCGGAATGGCCGACGGTGGGCTTTGTCGTTAATTAATTCGCGAATGCAATATTAATGGTAAGTAATCAGCCGCGTCCGACTCGCGCGCGCGCCTCTGGAAATCACCTATTACAATTACTAATTGCTCTGACGAACCGCCGCGTCGCGCCGTCCTTGCGCGACAACGAAACCGGAAATCAGCCCCTCGGCCCGAAAGGATTAACCGCCGCCAAGTGTCCACCGCCTGGATGTTTGTTTCCGGAAATATTGGCCTCGTTGGCCGGCACGCCGCGACCTTTCGCGGTAAATAATTCACGCAGAGCAACTATTGATTGATGGGGAGCGGGACCGGCACTCGATAAATGTTGTCACGCAACGAATATTTAGATCGGAACAGATGTTGCACGATGATGGAACTGTTCGCTGGGAAATCCAGCTGTCCGGGGGCTGTGATATCGACGATCTCAGACAGGAACCACGATATAATTCCAGACAATTTTAACAATTTTAACAATTTTAAATAAATTAATCTGATTGATTGCACAGGGTGTCCCAGATCCGATGCTACAGCTAGAACAGTAATGATTGTAAAAGAAGAAGTAAGACGTAATATATAGAGAATCTGGTTTTTAGCAGATCTGCTTCGAAAGCGCAGAGTCAGGTCGTCGTGCAATAATAAGTAGAATCAGCAAGTGATAACCAGACTTCCAATTCTACTTTTCTGGAACTTAAATCTTGGACAAAAACGTTTTATTCCATTCATTCCACTTATTTTTTCATCCAGATTCATACTTCGTTTCCTCATGTATCACCAGATATTAATCGCGAAATTAATATGATCTGATTACAGAGATTTCTCTATATATGACACCAAGGCTTGGACGATAAACGTCGCGAAATTATCCCCATCACCGTATGCCCCCTGAAGAGCCTCGAAATTCGAGGAGTGTAAACATAACACGGCTCGGGTATGTCTCCTAAATACTAAACCTAAATACTAATATACAGTGATTTCTCTATATGTGTCGGGAAGGCTTGGACGATAAAAGTCGCGAAATTATGCCCACCACCGTATGCCCCCTGAGGAGCCTCGAACGCGTAAATATAACACGGCTCGTGTATGTCTCCTAAATACTAAAATATAGAGATTTCTCTACATATGTCGCGAAGGCTTGGACGATAAACGTCGCGAAACTATTCCCAGCACTTTATACCCCTTAAGGGGCCTCGTAAATCAACTAGTGTAAACATAACACTCCTGTACGATACAAGACACTGGTAAGACCCATATTGTTGACATATATCGAGAATTCGCTGTACCTCAACGCGCGTTTATTATCAGGACGCGGTTCCAGAACATGCGCGCATATTATAAATAAGATCGATACGGAGACAGTTTTCGCAGCGTTGTAAATAACCGGACAATGCACGGGAGCCGATATTTACAACTGGCGTCGAACGAGCAACGCCGTGTAGAATGAATTTGTTGCTTCGTAAATCGCCCGGCACTCGGCGCGAGATTTCTATGCGACGGGGTTCACTTTGTTCGCGTTTAATTTATACCTTCAATCCCGACGCACAATTTAATCCGGAAGATGAATGCGTCTGGGGAGGAATCTTTAAGTCGATAATTCCTCGCCGGAAGGTGAAAATCGCGAGGCACGGCGGAAGAATAATTTTCGTGCGCGGGAACAACCGGGTGCAAAAAAGGATCGTGGTCCGGACGGGGTTGCAGAGACGGTGCGGGCACCGCTAATCCCAGAAACAGCCGGGATTATAGTCACCGCGGTGATCAGTGCGCAAACAGTTCGGACAATTAGCGCCGGCTTTTAATTAGCTCGTTATAAACGAGGTTCCTCGTTACCGCGCATATAACCGAGCTCTTTACGCAATAGTTTGCCAATTTTCCGATTAGTCCGCCGCCGGGAGCGAAGGGGGGCGGGGTTCCGGGTGGTTTGGCCAAAGGAGAAAGACAGAGAGAGGGGGGGAAGGGGGGAGGATGAAAGAGAGAAGAGGATCGAAGATAAAGAGCAAACGACCGTCGAATCAGAGCTTTTTCGGGAGCCAACGACGTGGCTTTTGTCGGAGCCCCAGGCTTTTCGTGTTCCCCTCTCGACCCCCCTTCGGACGACTCACAGCTTAATGGCGGCTTTGAAGCGCTCCAGCGTTTGATGGATTTGACAATGTCATAATACGCCACGGCAACAGCCGGTTCAACTCGCCGCCTTTCCCTATGCAGCCGTCGCGTCGCGTCGCGTCGCGTCGTCGTCGGCCGATTTCCGACCGATCCTCGGGTCCTAAACAGTTCCCGGACACCGACCCATACCCGCGCCAGATAATCCTCGCGGCCCTTTGTGAGATTGGCCAATTGGCTAATGAGGAGCGCGATGCCGCTCCCTGCATTCGCAATCGCCGATGGCTACTATCACTTTGACCCCTACCCCCCCAGAACGACCGACGGCTTTTGCAAAACTCCGCCGGCCCCGTCCCGTCGCAGCAACTACAAATCGAGCATAATTTTCCCGGACCGAGGGATCGACAAACTTCTATCGCCCTAGCACGTTCATTAATTAAATGCCACGATGTCGATACTACACGAAGCTCCCAGATGCTAACCTCGATACAACATCGGCTCTTCAAACGGTTCAAAGATTAATAGATTGTAGAACAATCAATTCGTTGCAGAGGGCGCGCATAGTTGAAGGGCCTGGAAAATATAATTTTCATTCGGAACAGAAAAATTGTCACCATTCAATGTATTAAATCGTACTTTAGGATATCAGGGTAAATAATGAATGTTACTAAGTCAGTTCTCTATATATGCCGCCAAGGCCTCGATGATAATCGTCGAGGAATTATCCCCACTACCGCGGAGTATACTCGGACGGCGTGTAAGCATAAGCTAGGGCATGTCTCCTGGACGATACGCGACGCTGGTAAAGCCCGTGTTGTTGACATATATCGAGAGTTCACTGTATTCGGTTTTTCTTCTATCAAAAATCCCTTTAATCCCAAGCAATTTTTATGATTGCCAGGTTAACAGTAAAAGAAATGTAAAAAAGGATCAAAAGCCCATTTGTTCTATTTATAAAGATGCTTAAAAGTTACGGTACAAATCGCTGCGAAGCGATCGAACAAATTACGTCATGCCGGAAAAATGTGGTGGGAATTCAATCGGCCACATTGGTGGCCGCGATCGGGCGGATCCAGCGCGGAACAGAATCGTCGAGGGACAAGGGAACGCTTGTTTAACAAGCGATATCTTAAACCGGGAATTAATCCCACAGTTCGAGCTGGTGCTCGAGTTTTGCAGTTCCGGCTATCTCGCGTGGCGGGATATCGCATGGAGTTAATCGTACAGAATTAATGCCAGGACGTGAATTATGGAGCCCTGGGGTATCGGTGATTCACTATTTTTATCCTGTCGCTGATCGACAGCATAAATATCCAAGTTGGATTAACATGACGTGAAATCAGAGACACTGCTGCGTCACACCAGCCTGTGCCTGGAACCCTTCGATCGAATCCCATTTACACTTTCGATATCGCAAAGATTGTTGATTGCTCGTGGTTATCCCGAGGATGTTCGAGCCTTCGATGTATGTATATTTCCACGTAAAGTGTTCACTAACTTGTGTAAGGAGTTTTCCTCTCGTAAAAAAGGGAGCTAAATATAACAAATTAAAGAGTGGACTGTATTTATAGTGAGTAGTGAGCCGTTACAGAGTACAATTGAGAAGCAGCGTACAAGAGAGTAACCAGAGATCGATCTTTCCCCTAGCGTGCTTGGAATCGAATTGCTAAGAAAGTTAGATCCTCCCTCTACTTCGGGATTTTTCCTCCCTTCCTTAAAAATAAGAAACAGCCCCGGATTGGCCAGGACGAGGACCAATTGGGGGGTGGGGGGTTGGAAAGTGCTAGCTCTACGCCTTGGGAACGGACACGATTGGGAAATTAGCTAAAACGGTGACAAGGCCGCTCCGTACCTAATTCCTAAAAATCCACAAAATCACGTTCCAAGAGCGTGAAGCAATACCCATGCCATAATCAGGCGTCCCAAGCTGGACGCTACAAAGATCAAGATCAAAGATCGGTATGTGCTTAATAAATCTAAAAATTTTGAGAGTTCGACGAGGATCCTATTTTATTCTAAACCTTGAATCAGCTAGCAGAAATGAGTCCTCAATTACTGAATCAATTCGTGTTCGTTTCTCTCGCGGGATTCTAATAACGTTCAGTATTGTAGGAATAGGTTAAGTGAAAGCCAAGCGGTTAGGTGTTACAGTGACGTTTGCTTGATAACGTATTTATTAAACTCTATGAAACTCGTACAATTATCTCTCGTTTATCTCATGCAAACGGCTCTTCTCTCAACTCTCTCGTTAAACTCTATTCTCGCTCTGTGTTTCTTCTCGCGACCGCGACCTACCTCAAATCGCTCGGCAGATAGTCGTCAAAATACATAAACAAAATCGTCGTCAAAATACATAAACAAAATCTACATGGCTCACGATCTTTGCATCTTTCTTATTGCCTCTCTCAAACACTCATGCTCTCTCTTTCACACTCATTCGTTCGGTAGTTTTTGCATCCCTACAGTATTTTGGACTTACCTCGCAATAAAAATGAGAATCTGAACCCGGCGAAAAATTAGTAACAATGTACCTAAAGTCGCGGCGCTTAATACGATAATTCAGGGGGTTGTTTCCTGGGTAATCGGTGGAAACCACGTCCAAGGGAATCAACCCCTGTTCAACATCCTCGAATCATTTCTAAGTGGTTCGGACGCGGCGCCAGAGGAAACTTTTAATATTTCGTAGTGCGACTATGTCGCTTAATTAACGTCCGCTTTCTCCGTGGTATCCATGGTTACGGTCCTGCAGCCACGAAAGCCAGCAATGGCGCGAAGAATCGTGGGTGTAGAACGGCGAACGTTGACAGTATCCGAGCGCGGATCAGCGGGGCGTCCTTGGCCTTCAAAAAACTCCGGGAAAAACGGGGGGTTTGGGGATGGGAGGGGGATGGTTGCCGGTACGTGGCCGGGGTGTAAAAGCGGAAACGCGGGGACCGTTGCCGGATATTGAAAATACCTCGAGAGCCTTTGGACGTACACAAACCCCGGGGTCGTCGCGTGGCATTTCATCCGCGCGTCGCTCCGGTTGGAAAGAGACGACGCGACGCGGGGCGACGCGACGCGACGGCTCCGCGCCCCGTGAAATATGAAGGGAAACGGACACCGAAGGGGACGAGGGGCGTGAACGCGAACTCGCTGAGAAACTAATGCCACTCGACTTCATCCGAACCGATATTGTAAAGTGAAATTCTTCCGATTCGCTCGAACGGCTCCGGTATGCCCGCGTCATTCGATCCACGGGGACGCTCAATTTTTTAATCGATCCTCGGCACCGGTTTTTACGTTCCCCGAATGTTGATTCGCGCGTGTCGACGATATCTAAATGTTTTATTCACTGTCAATTTTCATATCCTGTTCCCTCGTCACTTTTACTCCGGTCTCCTATGTTGCCAGCCTGAAGTACACTCCGCGACAAAACTGTAAGACGCTTGCGAAATTCGATGAAAATTCTACGGAATTCTTGAGTTTTATCCTCCTTCGTTCGTAGGTAAGGATCTAGGCAACTTAGCATTTTTCCTTTCATTCTCATATATTTTGCATTCTATTATCAGATGATTTATGCTAACTGGTACTTTACATGTATCGCAGATCGTGTTTTCTTTCTTATTCAACAAAAATGAATGTGTTATTTCCGAGTGTTATTGTTTACATTACATATTTTACAGTTCCGCGAAATATCGAGGGCTACAATTCCAAGAACTTGGGAAATGTGTGTATGTAAACATACTATTCTCGTCGCGACGAAACTGTAAGACAGTAGCTTTTTGTCAGTCGATCTTGTACTCTTTATTACACTCAGTCACAGTGTTCGAAGTAATTGTGTACTTCAGATTAAACATTTGAAATTTTGTTCTTACATAATGTAACTACGATGTCGCGCGGGAAAAAGCTGACCGACAGTGAAATGGGAGTGATCGTGAATTTAAAAGAAGAGAATACTTCTATTTCGGAAATTTCAAGAATGATTGGACGAAGTCGATGTGCCATGCTCAATTAATTAAAAAGTAGAGAGAATTATGGAGAAAAGACAATGCAGCCAGGGATGATTTGTCGCACTTTATTTTATCAAAAATTAGAGATTTTAACGAAACTATTTTCAATCTAATTCAACAACATTGCCGCTATGGAAATGTATGTACTTTGGATTAATAACGAAAACTTTTACGAAAAAATTAGCATTAATAGAATATTAGCTAAAATCGCAGGTGTCTTATGTCGCGGAATATATGCACCATATGTGTCCCATTTCGCAAAGAAGAAATTTCAATCGTAATTCATTTTTTAATTGAGCGTATCGACGGGGGAGAATGTATTAGGGGTAGCCATAAGTAACCAATTATTCGCAAAGAATTTGTTTTGCCTTTAGTGATCAGTTACGGAGATTATATAATAAATTAAGAAGAAAGCAAACCTTTTAGATTTCAAAACAATTGATTACTTATGAGTCCCCCTGATATTAGTGCCTCGCATCAATGAAACCATGCTTCTCAACAAAAAAGCAACCCACTTATTGGAAGTTCTGCTCGAAAACTGGCAAACCGTTGAGCAGAACTTTTGTCTATAAATTTTGAACTAGAAACACACAGGTTGCTCCTAGTTCAGCTCGACGGTTTTCGCATGAGTCAAGTTTGCGACGAACTTCCGTAGGCGATGCATTAACGACGATGGAACGAGTTTTTCGCAGTCGAACGCGCAGTCGAAATTCCGCTGAAATATTCGAGGTTGTTGAATGAATTGGTCTCGGAAAATGCTAGTATATTTTTTCCCCCTCGATCGCGATTTTCATGCTCTCGGCGGGGATCCAGGGGTTTCCCGTGCAATTGTTTCGTCCAGAGAACGATCTCGATCCGTCGCGTCGCGGGTCTATCTCACGAGGCATCGACACGAATTTTTCGCAAGAAAGCTCCCATGATCGCGGTTCATTCTTGAGAGACGTAGCGGCGTCCGGCACCGTCGTCCGCCGATAAATTAAAAAGCACGTTGCCGGCCCGCCGCGCTATCGCCGATCCTAATTGCACGGTCGTGAGCTGGCACACTTTGTCACTGGCCGTCCCGGCGAAAATAATTAGAGCTTTAGCGGCCCCGCGGTTTAGCACGCAAAATGCAAACGCATGATATTTTTATTTCGGTCAGTTCGCCGAACGATATACGCCCCGATAAGGCATACTTCTTTGACGGGAGAGAGAGAGAGAGAGGGAGAGAGAGAGAGTGAAAAGGAAAAAGGAGAGCCGCGGTGCCAAATGACCAAAAGGAGGCAAAAATCCTGTAAAAACGAAACTATCCGACGGATTTGTTTGAAAATTTGTGGAGAGATTGCCACAGGTAGAACGCTTATTTGGCAAAAAAGATTTTTGTAAAAAGTTGTTAGCATTAAGTAATATGGGCTAATCGAAAATCTTTGTTTTCTGCCCATTTTTTATTTATGGAAGCATGCAAGGAATGCATTAACACATTTTGGTCTGGAATTAAACGTTTTGCCGAGGTGTAATATTCATCTAACTTTGTGGAAAAAATCATGAGACTCTTCGAGACCCTTTCGTCACAATTTAAGTTTAAATATCAACTTTGACAATTTCCAAGAGCGAATATTGCGGAAGTTAAGGTTATTTACCATGCGTATATCTCCGTAAAAAAATTTTTTGTTCAAAAATTTGACTTTGGCACATCGTGCACGCACTATTGGGCTATACAAAAATAATTTTTTTTTTCTATAAAAATCGACAATTTATAAAATGGATTTTTTGCCGCCCTGGCACCAGTGTGCGGCGCAGTGTCCTGGCACAGTTGTCAATTTGGACAAAATTGGATTCAAAATCAAGGAACTTTCTATAGGAATAAGGTAGAGCGATGAAATTTTTCTTAAATTAAAGCTCAAACTTTATAGAATATGGGAAAAATAGGGAGACTGTGGTACGAACGCTTTTTAACCTCGAGAAAATTTGTTAAACGTGTAGAAATTCACGAAAATTTTGGTTTTTCCAATACCACGCGCGGAATAAATTTTTTGTTTAACACGCTATACATCGTTTCCCCTATATTTTTCACGCTGATTTCAAATCTGGTCTGAAAATTTGTCTAGGACCTCAGGATTTTGCAAAAAATAGATTTTTGTGACAAAAAATAAAGAAATCATTTTTTCGTTGAAATGATTGGACGGTAATAATGTCCCTATTTTCCCATATTCTACAAAGTTTGAGCTTTAATTTAAAACAAATTTTATTGCTCTACCACATTCCTATCGAAAGTTCCTCGATTTTGAATCCGATTTTGTCCAAATTACCCACTGCGCGGCGCTCGGACTTTTTACTCGACGCTTATCTCGCGTATATACGGATTTCGAGGTGCTCGGGGCCCTTTGGGGAGAAAAGTGTACGGACGGTAACACGTGATTCCGTCGACGGTATCTCCGGGAGGCGAATGGAAGAAGTCTGAACGAGCACCGCCTTAAGAAGACTGTCTTCGCCGGGGTATTATTTATCGCAGTCGCGAAAGAAACGCAACGAATGTTCCCCGATAGGGAAAGGCTTGAGAACAAGTTTAAATCTCACGGCCGGGGACAGATATTCACACTCGAATACGAGTATCCGTTAAGATAACGCGCGAACGGCCGAGTGCAACGTTCGAATGCACCTAAAAGCGACCCACGCGCTATCTTTATTTCTCCCGGGGCCACGTACTGGGTGCCCGAAAATTCACCGGTGTTCCTTCCTTCCTTCCTTCCTTCCGGATAGCCGCTTTCTACGTTCAAAATCATTCTTCTTTCACTGAATCAACACCGGCACGCAAAGACATTTTAATCTCAAAATTTCAGGCAGAAATTCGAAGTAATTGCGTAGCTATCGATCGTGAAACAATTAACTCACCCAGCAAATGGATAACTTGAAACTTGAGGTTCTTCTTGAAAACATTTACTCGAAATGGGCTGACACCATGGAGGAAAAACTACTGGATCAATTGAATTGTTCATGTACATACAAAAAAAGAATAAAAAGGAGAAAATTAAACATTTCCTTGAACCCAAAAAAAATTCAGAGCCCACTCTGTATTCTTTCTTAGCTCGAAATATCCACAATTATTTGAAACTCTTGAAAAAGGAGTTTCTAAGACAACGCGAGGCTACAAAAATTAAATGCCCATCGAGAAACGTTTACATATCCATTTCTACCAGACATTTGTCAGCAACAAAAATTAACGCAGACTCTTTGGAAATACGGGGTAAATTATCCTAAAAGTTTCGAGAGGAGCCGCTTCGCTGACTCTTAAGAAAAAAATCGCGGAGATCGCCTGGCTCCCAGCGAGCCGGGTTCTTCCCTTAGGTTCGCGCACGACGCAACGGGGGAAAACAATAATACGCGGGGAAGCGATGTTTAAGCTGCTCCCCCCGAAGAGAGAGAGAGAGAGAGAGAGAGAGAGAGAGAAAGAGAGAGGGAACTTCCGCGGGGTGTCCTCGAAGCCGGAGGAGTCGTCGTTCCCCTAACACCCGCGCCGCTTGGGATTCTTTGTCGAGAGCCCTCCCGGAAAAAAGTTCCCCGCCTAACGAAAGTGCAAACGAATCCCCGAATGCAGACGCGCGACTACCGGAAGACACAATAAACTCGGGAACGGGGGGCTGGTACAATTTCAGGGTGTTCGTCGGGTCTGGAGGAGGCGTGGTCGTCACCGGTATCGGGTAAATCAGCGAATTAAAGTTTCAAGGAAAATGTCGCACCGTTTTCTCTCTCTCTCTCTCTCTCTCTCTCTCTCTCTGGCGCCGCGAAGTTTCGTCGGGAGCAACGTTATACGATCGTATCGTTGCTCGTGTTTCTCAAAGACGCCGAAATAAACCGGATATTTCGACTGGAGCTTGTTTGGAAAGTAATTGGATCACCCTCTAGATCGGGAGTGGGCTCGCGCGAGACCAATATTCCAGCGGACGGGTCCAGGGAACATTACCAGCGGTAGGGACACGGATCCGCAATTACAAGATGCCTTACCGGTCGCGGTTCTTATCGAGTATTTACGTATCGATACCGTTATCGAATTCGCTTTCCTCCGGACCTCCGCCCCGGGGGGCGGGAGGGGTAGGGGGTGTGGGGTGGGGGACAGGTTCTCTCGCCTCGACCTTTCCGGGCGAACAAGCGAACGACCTCGGAATGCTCGTTGCCTCGTGTACGACCACGAAATTTCCTGCGAATGCCGGAGCGGAGCGTGGTCGGAGCCACCCGTGGATAAATCTTAGCCACCGCTGTCGATCGTTAATTACTCCCGTGTGCTTAGGTGGGAAATCAGTTTCAGATAAATCATTAGCATCTCTCTATTTCACCCTCGATCCTTCTCTCTCTCTCTCTCTTTCTGTCTCTCTGTTTTATCTCTAGTTGATCGTTCGATCTTCTCGCGAGTCTCTCAGTTATGAGCTTCTTTCGCGAGGCTTCGATTAAGCTCGGGCAAGATTTACGCGCTTGTTCCCGCGCGGGACGCCATGCAAATGCTTCCCATAAACTGCACGCGATATCTCCCGACCTTCGATGATATGAAGCTAACCGCTGCGTCGCGATAATTGGCCCGGGGAAGGTGATGCACGACGCGTTAACGATGCCGACGCGTTTCCGCGTTATCTGCGGTCTGCGGGTAAGGCGATGGATCAGTCGATCCCCGGACGGGTTAAGGATGATTGCTGGATTATCCAGTACGTATTGATCGTGGCATCTGCGGTGCTGGTTTTCGGGGGAAAAGGTTTGAGCGATGCCGGTTTATGTTTGATTCGCTCTTTTATCGTGAACACTTATTTGCCTCGATAATCAATAGTAATTATCAAAGGTAAAGATGAATATTATCCGAGCACTTCGCTGTGGATAAATAGATGAATTTAATTTTAGTGTAGTATTGGTAAGTTCTACAAACGTAGTTTTTGATTTAAAAAGTTAGATATTTCATGGGAAACTAATAAAAACCGATTGTAGACATTATTTTAGGCACTGGAATAACTTTTATGCAATGCTAATACAAATTTTGCAAGTCTTCGGATATTTTTGAACGGTAGTGTAGGTAGGAATGTGAATTTTATAACGGAAATAATATTAGTATTTTTTGACAGAGTCTACGTGGTCTGTTTACGAAAATTGAAGCGAAATAAATACGTGAATCTTAATGATTTTTAACTGATCGTACTGTTTGACTTTTTCAAATAAAAATTGTTATTATAATAGGTAGTAAAACTAAATAGAGTATACAGCATAGTTGAGGTCAGAAACATGCAAGCATTAAAGTAGTCACAATAATAAAGCGTCTGTTGTTCTCCTGTAACGTTAACGAAAGTCGCTAGGAGAATGTTCCAGTCATGGCCAGACAAGAACTCCAAGAACGAATTTACGTGAAAGAAATTTGTAACATAGACATACAACGAAGGCGGTTAAAAATGGAAGCTTTTTAATTTGTGTATGGTAAGTGGTTACCATTTATTTTCTGAAAGAAAATTCCCAAACCTTTCTCAATCTGTGTACCATCTGAGTAAAAATTGAAATAAGAACGTAACGCACAGTGATTCTTCAATTAACACTAAAACTACCGAGTAATAATGACAGGACTATATCTATTCAAACCTCATACCATTTTTATTCTAACACGACCTTCAATAAAGAAGTTCATTCAAAAATTTCTGATAATAACATTCCTACAATTTCAGTAATTGCGAAAGAAAAACTTAGGAACCAGTAATTTTGACTGGTGCGGTAGTTCTGTTGTTAATTATGCCGTTTCGTTGGAATACGTGGCTAGCAGCCGCACGAACAACAAATCGCCCCTTCCCTCGGAAGATTTCGAATAGGATAACGATAGTAATTTCTTGGAGAGGAAATGTACTCTCCAGTTATGAGTGAAACGTATTTAGCTTTGAATGACGGCCGGCTCTGAACACGCTGGCGAGGGGATTAATAGCTCAGCGACAACCTCGCGAGTAATCTGGAATATCCAGTGAATTTCAATGAAATCTAGCGCGGGATTAACGGAAATAAACGGTCCCCGATCTTGGACAGGCACACGCATAGAGGACACGGTCTACCAAAGAATTCGAATCTCTGCGATCAGGCGAGCAGGCTTGCGCGTTTAGAGACTCGTCAAATTCGACGGTTATAAGGAACCGTTTTCAACAGTCCTGTGTAGATTTCACCGATCCGGCGAACGGAATAAATAAAAGTAAATAAAAGTGTAGGAGAACCGGTGGATGGGGATGGAGGGTGGGAAAAAAGCGAATACCGTGGTTAAGGGATTTCATCGACGAAAACGGCTCTGTTTTTCTTGCCTGGAAAAACGCTCGGCTGAACGTGCAACTTCGGCCGTGCGAATTTCCGCGCGCGGAAACGGGGAAAACCGGGAGGAAGAAGAGAGAAAGAGAGACACATGGACACGGCGACAAAGAGAGAGAGAGAAAGAGAGAGAGAGAGAGGGGGAGAGCCGTTGGCAGAAGAGCTTTTCAAAACTGACCCACATTCTGCCTGTTCGCCGATGATCCAGCCTGCGTGGTATAAACGCTCGACGCCGGATTATCCGCGGCGATTTTTTCTCTTTTTCTCTCTTTTTTTTATACCTCCGAGCTGGCGAAACGCCTCTGGAGTCCGACGAATGAATGAAACCGGTGTCGCTCTCGCTACAAACATCAAGCACTGAATTAACGAGGCACACGCGTAGCCGCAACTCGCCGCGAGGGTCTCTATTATCGGGTTCCGAGCGGCTCGCGTGGTTACGCGCGTGCATTCGCTGCACTCGTGCCGCAATCTCCGGTGCGGCGCGTCGAAAAATTAGAAACACTTGTGCTCTAAGTGCTTTTGCGGTCTTCCGATATCCGCCGCGCCGTGTCTGCGCTCTCGGGCAACGAGCACAGAGGAATTAATTCTCCGGAGCATAACCGTATCCTGCGAGCGCGATCTGTCTTTCGGGGCGTAATTAGAATTTGAAAAATCTCGTCTATCAACGTTCGCGCTTAAAGTAGTCGCAACAATAAAGCGTCCGTTGTTCTCCTGTAACGTTAACGAAGGTCGCTAGGGGAATGTTCCAGTCATGGCCAGACAAGAACTCCAAGAACGAATTTAAGTGAAAGAAATTTGTATCATAGACAGACAACGAAAGCGGTTAAAAATTGAAGCTTTTGAATTTGTGTATCGTTTTGAATGAAATTATGTAGCGAGCTTCTTTCTCAATCTGTGTACCATCTGAGTAAAAATTGAAATAAGAACGTAGCGCACAGTGATTCTCCAATTAATACTAAAACTGCTGAGTAATAATGACAGGACTATATCTATTCAAACCTCATAATATTTTTATTCTAATAGAAATATTCTAGGCCAGAAGAAATATATCGTTTTAGAGTTAAACTGTACCGTCTCATTTTCAATTTCATCGGCGAATAGATCGAATCGAATCGGCTTGCGATTTATTTTACGGTCGCGATGATTAGGATTTCCCCGTCGTTCGTAATTTCGTTGGAAGAAGAAGGAATGAATTGGAATTTTATTTTGATTTCGAGGAAATTAATCTTCGTCACGAGGTTACATGTTGAAACAATCTAACGCAGCCGCTGCGCGTAACTTGATCTCAAATTGCCGTCTTTGATGTACGCGAAATGAGATAATTCTTTGATGTTCCAAAACAAGTAATTGAATGGTCGGTCCGTGCGCGGGACTATTTAAAGAGCACGTTAAAACAATTGCAACAGCAGCCGCCGCCGCCGCCGCCGCGTGTAATTTTATTTTAAATCACTATCATCGGCCGGCACGAGGTATTCAAACGAACGGTTGATCGAGTCAGATTCGTGTTCGCAAAAAAAAAAAACGAAATATACAGCTGTAATAATTAGACCGTCGCTTTTGCGCAATCCGAGCAGTGTCGATAGTTGAACAAAAAAAGAAAAAACCCCCGCCGGGTATAGTAAAAAGTGGCGCAGCGCAGTTTAACAAGATTTTTATTTCGCCGCGTAATGGAGCTCTCGATGTTTTGTTCCGGCCTCTTTCAATTAATCTAATCAAATCTGTGTTCGCGCGGACAACGCCCGCTGGGAAAGCTGTTTCTCCGCGTGCAGCATTTTCGCTGTTATTCGGCGTAGGCGTAACTGTCGGGCCCAACAAGGGTCGGACCTTTGTCGCGTTCCCGCGAAAAACTCCGGCAAAGAGGAATAAAGCTTTCCAATAACACCTCTGTAACGGGTAAACGTGACGTTTAATATTGAACTTGCACCGTAGAATGTCATTCCCCGTCGTTTATAACACGGCTAGCTGGTCGCGTAATAACAATCCCGGGACAGAGCGTGAAATACGACAGGTCCCGACGAGAACGGGAAAGAGAGCGATGGCCGGGCGCGCGTTTCAACCGGGGCGAACGTCTTTGCTTGGAAATCTCGCGCGGAGTTCCGCGACTTCTCCGCGAAATAATTTACAGAGACACCGGGAAAATATTTCTGCGCAACGCTTCGCGCAGCCGTTCCGTGTCCCTCGCGACGTTCCGCGTTTTCCGAGTCGCGAATGTAATTTGTTCTCTTCTCCTCCCCTCCCCGGGGCCCCTCTCCCGTAGGACGCGAAGATTTTTTGCCCACCATTTTCTGCGTTCTCGGTCACGCGAAAACGAACGACATGTCGTCCCAGGTAAATCGACGTGTTCGCCGGTCGTTAAAGGGGTAGAAAGAATATTTCCGTTCTGTTTGCCCCGAGGAGAAAACTCGAGGCGATCCTGCACGCGGAACGAACCGAGTTAAAAGGTATTAGGGGTGGTGGGTGGGGGGGGGGCCGCCTGGAAGAAAGAAGACCGATTACCCACCGAAAAGAAATGCATGCTGGACGCCCGGAGATAAAAAAGCTTTCTCCCCGACTGTTTCATAACAGTTTAGACTTCCGGGCCGGCGAGGAACCCGGTCTTTGCCCTTCGCTCGCAAGAAATCAACCCCGTATTTTCTTGCCCGCTCCACCGACCGTTTTTCCCTCCCCTTTAATTTCACCGCGTACCCTGGCACAAACCTTCCGAGGTCCAGCCGACCCACACGCTCCGCGAAAATATAGACCGGCCGGCGAGCGGTTAGGCAACGTCTTGGCTGATGGCTGACATTACGGTATTGTCACTGACTACGTGGCCGAGCACGCTCCCGAAAAGTTTCAGACAGTGCACGCTTCGAAACAACACCATCCACTCGAGGAATTAATCATGGAGGGGGAATGATAGAAATGTGGGGTTGAACTGAAAATTATCTTGCATTTTTACATTGTCACTTGGCGCGGAAGCCTGAGGCTTTCATGTATATTGCAAGCATTCAATATTTATGTGGTATATAGGATACACTGTACTGAGTAAAAAAGCTTTAGTAAACATAGGTCGCAAGGGCAACCCTTTCTCAGATAGAACCATTTTTGTTTGCTAATGCTTTATTTTTGTACACCCTGTACATTGATATATGATATATATTGCATATTGCATATATTAACCTTTTGCACTCGAGTGGTGATTCCGAAGCAGCACTAGTTTATTTTTGTACACCCTGTACATTAATATATGATGTATATTGCATATTGCGTATATTAACCTTTTGCACTCGAGTGATGATTCTGAAGCATCATTAGAAATTGTTGTTGCATTATTTCAAAGAAATGACAAAAAATATTACAATGTCTTTGCTACATTACAAAATTTGTATTGAATAGATTACTAGACATTTAAATGTTACATGTGGTAATCGGATCAGTTTCGTATGAATGAAATGAAAATATTCCAAAACGAAAGAGAAATCTAGTTTTAGATATAAAATGCTTTCGGAAGTCTTCTGTCGTTTGCTCGCGCATTCATTCATCGATCGTCTTTCCATTTATAGACAC
>CM052131.1:1206052-1229045 GCA_028454255.1 Halictus ligatus
GTGGGTAGAATGTCAGTCGGTAGAGTGTCAGTCGGTAGAGTGTCAGTCAGTAGAATGTCAGTCAGTAGAGTGTCAGTCAGTAGAGAGAGAGTCAGTAGAGAGAGAGTTAGTAGAGAGAGAGAGAGTCAGTAGAGCGAGAGTCGCGAGGGAATGAGTTGCCGAGATATCGAATTGTCGAGTTGTCAAACAAAGTATTTTAGCGAAATCGGTGACTAATCACTTCACCCGATACGTCACACCAAGAACGTAGGATTTCCCTTAAAATATTCCTAAATTCCTATACTTTTTTCTTCGTTCCTGTGCACGTTGTTCCTGATTCGATTACACATATTTCATTTCAAACAGGTGGAAAGTAATTTATCGATACATTAAAATTCTTTCAATCGTTCTTAAATTTCACGTTTCATCCACACTGATTTTGATCGCAAATGCACGAGATCCGCAGTCTATTCGTGAGATTCGTTTAGACAAAGGATTCACGGTACCAGGGCCTCCACAGTATGATGACCCAGACAAAAGCAGCGAAAGACAGCGAGGGTTGGACGAGGTATGCGCGCGGAGGGGGCGCGCGGCATTTAGGGGATCAGACGTTAATCGTCGATAGAGTGAATCGATCAAAAGCATTCCGATTCACGGTTCACGCCCGCCGGTTAATAGCAAATAATCTCCGCAATGTATAAGCACCCCGGCGCATCGAAATTGTACGAAGCCCGGTGCGGTTGCTGGCCCGCGTCCCATCCGCGCTCGCATGCTCGCCGCGCGCGCGTGAGTGAATGCGAGAGAGCGGGCTCTAAGCACTCGCGCGGGTCGCACGGCGAAATATCGGAAAGCAATAACGACTGACCGACACAATTACGCAAAGTACGTGCAGTAATGCGGCCCGGAGTTTAAGCGCGACCGGAACGCGGCTTATCGACGATCGATCCGTCTGCGAATCGATCCTTTTTCGTCGCCGCGTCGGCCCGAGTCCTTCTCGAACGCGGCCGGAGATCGTACGCTCGATCGTCGACGCGAGAAATCCGTCGGGATGATTAATTTCGAAAAATTGAGACGTTTCTGGGGCGAGGACCGCTCGCAGGGGAGTGGTCCCGCGTTTAGTCAGACTAGGCATTTTGCCGCTGGATAAACTTGTTTTATTGGATACAGAGAAGCTACCTTGAATCAAATATATAGTTACTCTATAAACAAATTTCTATTGGTTCAATTAACCCATTCGCATCATAAGGAAATATGAAAAGAAGGCGTTTATCACCATACTTTTTCTTATGTTCCATTTAAGTACAAAAATGCCTACAAGTAAAAGAACTTCATATTTCTGCATTATAAGAAAACATCAGAATTGCTACTTTCAACTCCAAACAACACCCTCTGCTTCTATTTTTTAGCTAACGAATAATGATAGCGACCATCAAAGTTGAGCGTATGTATATACGCTAATGATGCAAATGGTTCAAATAAATTGTTATGCTGAAAATCATTGTACAGTGTAGATGGACAGCTAAAAACTGGTGAAATCCATATAATATTTTAATAAATATTCTTGGGAATCGTTAGGGGAATGTGCCAGTGTTTGATCAGACAAAAGAGTACACGAACAATGTGTTCAAAAGTTGACCGAAAAGGAAATATGTATATTTCAAGATATTAAAAATATATGAAAACCATACAGACTTAGATGGACGATCACTCTGCACGATACTTACTTAAACAAATCTTTTTTATCATCTGAAAAGTGTACAAAATAAGAGAGTCCGTCATAAATCATTGAATGCACACGTCGTTAGTAGAATGTCCCAGTCCCTGATCAGACAAACAACATTAACCTGTAGCACGCACAATATCGCCCGAAGTTTATGCTGGTTGTTCGGACAAGTAACGTTCAACACCGGGCAAGTGTTTGTAAAATAAGAACGTGTGTACAATCGATCGAGTAAACGATTATAGGATTAATAGAGTGCAGTCATAAATCACCATTGAATTGTAGTCGTTCGGCAAGCGAAGATCGCAAGGGGAACGTTCCCGTCTGTAATCAGGCAGGAACACGCGTGCCGAGAGATTCGCGCGCGAATGAAATCCGCGGAGCAATAAAATTGATGGAGGATTTAATCGCCTATGAATCCCGAAGCGGAAACAGTTGCGAGACACGCGAGCGTATTGAATGGGGGACAGCCGGTGTTCGCGCGTCCGAGGATTGTTTGTCCAGAATTATGTGGCGAGCCGGAGCGGACAATGTCGCGCGCGGGCGCGGGCTATGCAGTCTGACGAGTTAATTTCAAGTCGGCGAGGAACAGCGACAAACAAAAATCTGCAACGGCTCGGCCCCCGCAACTAGTTCCTCCCGGTGGTTTAGCGCGACGATCGCGCGGCGACCAATATTGAGGCCGGCGGTTTGTTTCATGTGGCAACTACCCCGCAACACCTACGCACACACTCCTGGAGACGAGTCGTGGGTGAGCGCGCGTTACGGGTTCGCCCGTAGCGCAGGTGTGAACGGATAAGGGACCAACGGGGAACGAAGGGGAGGGGGCAGCTTTTATTACCGGTATTTTAATAAGTGTTACCTTTGATTCGGTCGCACGCTAACGAAGTATCCGGCGGGGATTAGGTGAACGGCATAAATGCGCCATTAGCGATCGACGCTGGTTAAAACGATGGAACACGGCCGTGTCGCGTCCGGTGATTCGTCCGCTCAAGAATAATACGAATATTGTAAACTGTTGTTTAAACTCAGCGATGTCACGCGAGGAGAAGAAACAAATGGGGATTAAAAGACGCGTTAAAAATTCTGAGAAGTTACGTAGCGCGCAGAACAATTCGAATTTATCTTCCTGCGAGAGACACAGCGGGGTTATCCTTGATAATAGGGTTACACATTGAGAATAGACAAAAAGGGTGTCGAATTGTGCTAAGTTGCGGGAGGGGATGCTGACTTCATGGTAGGAGTGACGACACATTAGATAGAAAATATCAAGAAGAATAGAGGATTAAATTACAAAGTACAAACAATGCACAAACAATGTACTGTCCATCTTATAAAACGGATCCAGTCCTTCAAAGATCAATCATTCAATCATGGAGTTTTGTTGGTCCACCATAGTGATTCTCTTTACTTTCAGTAGAGGTTTTAGTAAAAGTTCAGAGTTCAGTGAAGGTTTAAAGTTTAGTAGTGACTTTTATAAAGTACTAACGGGTTTTTCAATAAGGACATAACATCTTTAAGTTAAAAAAAACACACAGAATAATTGAAATATCGCGCCGAAATTTATTGAAGTTGTAGTACACATTTTATATTTTTATTGAATTATGTGTGGAATTCGATGGCGTTCATATGATCTCCTTTTCAACTACTCTCCCACACATCGGTTATTGCGACCAAAAATCGGAGTTAATGCTCGTAACGTTGCGACTGTAGATTCGGAATTTCGGTAGTAACATTTGACGATTTCCAACCGTTGTTCGTTTGTAAACGTCAGCATATTAAATACAAAAATATAAACCTTCACAGACTATTTTACATTGAGAAATCATAGAAAAAGTTTTAGGTTATGTTCGATATTTTAAAACAAAAATGTTATGTTTCTATTGAAAAACCCTTTATAACTGGTGAATTGAAATTGACTCAGCGAACCGGTAAATTAACACTATTGTCATAAAGAGAGATATTTGTAAGCTATCTAGTTTATGCGCTAACTACGTATAATCTCTATTTGTAGAATCATATTTAAAACATCTGATTCAGCACTTGCTATCGAATAAATCAATAGTTTTGTTGTTTTTTTAGAAATATAAATCATTTAAACAATCCTAAATTTCCCGAACCGTAGCCGGTGAATGTAGGCTCGAAACTGCATCTTATCCCCTTAAAAATTATAATCCGCCCTTCCTGGAACATAACAGCCGATACCTCGTTTTATTACCCCGCATGCGTTTCAATTTGGCGCTTTGACGGATTAACTAAACGACAAATCGGCCCGCCGTTATCCTTTTATTCGCACGGTGACTTCATCGCTTTCTAATCGAGTCGTTCGAACGCGTAACAGCCCGTGGACACCGTTCCGCGTTCCGAAAGCATTATGCCATTTAGTTTGGCATCCGCCCCGGCACGCTGCCGTTCCATCTCTAAACCGCTGTGATCGATTCGCCGGCGGTCGAAGCGCGCTGAAAAGTTAAGTGCAGGATACAAACTTCAGTCAACTGTTATCGAGACTCTTTCGGGCCGGGGCGGGCCGGGCTGGGAACGATCGATAAATTTAACCCAGTTGCGCCGGTATCAACTTCTCGCGACGGAATTATCTAACTGCCCCCGTTCCCGCGGCCAACCTGCCGTTCGTCAATGTCGAAAACATATTTTTCACCCTTTCCTTTTTCTTTCTTTCTCCTTCCCCGGGCCGGGGATTCTTTTCCTTCGTTTCGGGCTGCCGTAACAGAAGTTTCCATTGTGGAATCCCACAAGTTTCCGCGCCCGACACGGACCATCCCCCAGGACACCGCTGTCCTCGCATGTTTTTCACAAAGGCATATATACTGCGGTCACGAATTCCTTCTATCTTCTTCCCTCGGATTTCTTTCGCGTCTCCCGGCCGAGCACCGTCCCTGAAAATCGCGTGATTAATTTCAAATGCGCTACCACCAGCTTCGGTCCCCGAAGCTCTGATTGCTCGGACATTATCTTCTTCGAATTTTACGATACTTGAATCTTTGCATATCTGGATTCCAGAAGCGACTTTGGTAGCGTACAAGTTTTCTTATTTTTTTTTCTGTTCTTCTTGAAACATTTTGCTTCTTCGAAAAAAGGAGAGGGATTCAGAACCAACGATATCATGAGACGTAGGATGCAGTTTCGAAACAAATCTATGTTCATCTGTTCCATTGATGTCACCGGCCTGTGGACCTTTATGCAAACTAAAAATTTGCTCTCTGAATTGCAACAAACTGGATTGAAATAGAAATTTATTTTCTTTCTGCAGCACCACTGCAGGTGACTCTGAAGCACCACCAGAAATTGTTGTGGCAATATTTCAAGGAAGTTACAGAAAATATTACAAAATATTTGTACCATTACAAAATTTGCACTGAATAGATTACTAAACATTTAAATATTATATGTGAAAATCGAATCAGTTTCGTATGCATGAAATGAAAATATTCTAAGACGGAAGAAAAATTTAGTTTTAGAATGAAAATAGCGCCGAGCGCAAAGGGTTAAAAAGTTGTTGGAGGTAAAAAGAGCCTATCAAAAGATTTGTTTGTGACACCGATTTGCCTCGTATTTTTCATCTTCTCCTATTATCGCTGGTGAATGATAAGCAGGTGACTCGAAACTGAAAACTGTATTGTTTTGCCATGTTCCGAGGCCATGAGCATCAACTTTGGCGCGTCCGGTCCAGTTTCACTATTTCTTCGGGAATGTTCCGGGCATTTTTCGGTTCCCGGTGCACACCAATAATCCGTCAAGCGATTCCTCCGGGAGTTTATCGTTCGCCGGAGCGGTTGAACAATGTGCTCAGCCGTAACGGCGAAACTTTCTAATGGAACACGATGAACGATTAATGCGGGCACGTGTTCTTTCGCGGCGGAGCGGGAAGTTTCTTAAGAGTTGTCGACGTATTCGAGGACTCGGCGAGCCGAGCGTGTAGCCGCTCCGCTCCGCGCCGCGTCGGTCGCTAGGTAACGGGAACAGGAACCGAGGAATTCGCGTTGAATCGGTCCGGTTAATACGTGTCATTATTCGCGCGAATCGCCCGGAAATCCCGCGCCTCTCCACGCAGGAAACTTTGTCAATTTGGCGGGCCGATAGTTGCCGCTTTGAGTATGCGACGCGTGTAGACGTCGCAGACGCGGACCAGCGGCCAGGCAGAGTGGCAGCTATTTAAGGGCCGGCCTTAAACGACGCCGGGAAACTCACGCTCCCTTGTCCACCCCGTCCTCTCCCTCGCACCACCACCCCACGGGGTTTCTCACTTCCGTTCGCATTGTCCGTCTCTTTCACGGCGAGCTTCGGCGTCGAGATCAAACGCGACTGTTGCCCGAAGTTTCCCGCACGGCGACTCGCACGGAATTATTAGCTCGCTACGATATCGTATAACGTTCGAAACTCCGGGGGTAGTATCCAACTGAAATGCCCTGATTGTGTCCGTTGTACACAAGTGGTCGCGGCTCCACAACCGCCACGCCACGCCACGCCATTGCCGCTGCTACTGCTGCTGCTGCTGCTGCTGCTGCTTCTCTGCAACGAGAGACCGAGTGACCGTCGGACGCCCGTCGACTATTCCGCGAAATTTATGCGCACCACTGTGCAATTATCCGGCTGGAAGTGCACTTAACGACTTCGGCGTACGAATAAACTCTCGGCCGCCTAGGAACGTCCGGGGAGTACCGCCACTGGCATACCGGGGACAAACGGTATCGGACCCGCCATTCATCCACGCCTTTCCTGCTATACGTAATTCTTGAGCTGTTTCACGCCCCGCGCCGCAGGATTATTCATTAACCTATCGGTCGGCAACTGCTAGCAGCGTAATGTACTTTACCGGTGACTTCGTTCGTTATCTTCGCTGCTGCTTCTAAAATCAACGGTACATTGTAAGTTGAATTGATACTTGACACGACAAATGTATTCGCAAAAATATATTCCGCGGATTTTGTGCGCTTAAATTGCAAAACCGCTTAAATTGCTTATTTTTCATTTCCTGACATATTAACTGCAATTAATATCAACCACGTAGAGAAGCATGACCTTGAAATGACTCTGAACAGTGGTCGTTCGGCTGAAAACTTAGCACACTGCAGCCGCGCCAAACCGAATCTAACCTTGGAATGACCCTGGACTAAAAACATTGATGATAAAGCACGACATAGACTATCATGACCCTGGAATAACCTTGGACTAACAACATTGACGATACAGCACCAACATGAAGCACAAATTTACAATGAACAATTATTCGATTCCAATTCGAAGTAGTAGCTGTAGCCAATATATTATAAGAACTAACAATAAAACAAATCGAGCAACATGGAAGTCCCCTTGACGTTGAACTAAAAACATTAGAAATACAAGTTTGAAACGAGCAACTGTTTCGTTCGGACTGAATAAAACACCAAACGCTCCGGCAATGATAAAAATATCTGAACAAAATTTGCTAGCTTTCGAAGTTGGCACTATTCGTTTTATATCGTTTTCAACGGGAATATTTTGCACGAATTTGAACGGGAAATATTTGTCGTTGATAGTAGGTGGGAAGGCTGGAATTCTCGTACGCGCCGCCCTAAAATCTGAAGTTAAATATCGAGCAAGTGTAAGGTTGAACGAGGACACAGCCGTGACAGGTTCCCGTGCCGCGCGACAATTTTTACAATAGATCTCGCCACGGCCGACGAGTATTCCAGCGCGCGATCGCGGTAACTAGAAATGTCTGGCGCCCGTGGAACGGCATGGAACTTCGGTTGCAATCCGAAAATACCGGGAATATTTTTCGTTGTGAGCCACTGCGAGACCATCGAGCCGAGCGCACTCGCGAATAACCGCATTACGATTTTAACGATGCGCTCGACGATTTTCTCTTTGAAAAAGAATAGCAGCGAACGGAACGCACTCCGATCGGAGGGTCGGTGAACGAAAAAGGCTCGAGAGCGATCGGTATTGGTGGATCCATAGGGTGTTTCGCGTCACCTTTGTCACCCGAAACGCCACTACTTCGCCCCTACAATTGCGACTTAACGGGGCCCGGTAAAAATTGTTCAGACACGACGCGCAAAATATTTTCACAGATATTCTACATCTTCGCCGGTCGACATTATCTTTTCGATCGATCGGAAAACATTTTCGTATCTTAGGGAACACCGAGTATGCTGCGCGAACAGCGCGTCGAAATATTTTCAACTGCATCGATTTCGTTGCAACGTTACAAATTCGAAAGCTCGCAACGCAACAAGTATTCGCCGGAAATTATTCATCGCCGTTTAAAATTGTAAATCCTATAACGCTCACTCAATTTTGCACTTATCCCGGGACCGAGACAGCGTTTAGTAAAATTACGAGGCGCATCAAACATTTAATTCGCGTCGGCGTCCTGGTAAATTAAGTGCAACGGATGATGACGCGTAAACTGTCCCCCACCATAAGCGATTCCGTGACGCGCGCGAATCGCACGCCGGAGTTACGCGGCGGCACGCCGAGTACGATCTATTTAGAGACGGATAATTACTGTCCCGGGCACGGCTCAAACGCACGCGAAATAGAAATTAACGAGAATTTAAAGCTCGCAATCGAATCGGGCAACAATTTTCAAAGCAAATCGCGCGCGGCTGAACTCGCCGCGCAAATCGGGCCGCTTCAGAGGCGTTTCTGGTAGGCCGAGCCCGGACTTCGCGTGCGAATGTTTGCCAATTTCGCGCTGCATTGTTACCAGTCAAGATATCCACTTCTATCTATTAGGGGTACCCCTAAGTAATCAATTATTTGCAAAGAATTTCTTTTGACTTTAGTTCTGTACCGATCCTTGAAGAGGAAACACGTATTCTTTTAGAGTTTTCGGTGAAGCAGCCTGTGTTCAAAATATTCCAAAAAGTATAATATGTGTATAACATTATAATTGGTATAATTTAATATAATTAATAATGTATAACGATGAAGCCTGCTGACGAAAATTAAGAAATGAGAAATTTTAAACTGTCAATTTTTAACTAAAAGACGTCTCACGTGTGATTAGATGTTTTTCAACAACACCGATACTGCGTTGAGATAATGTAAGGGCACCCATAAGTAGTCAATTATTTGCAAAGAATTTGTTTTGGCCTACAGTTCTGTACTTCTTCTACAGTTTTCGGTAAAGCAGCCTGTGTTTAGAAAATTCTAAAATTTTCTTTTACAACTCTGTAATAAAATGGCGGCGTCCGTAGTTATATTCAATTCACACTTATCTCAAAAATATGCAAAGAGGCACATTGAGTCATATTTTGCTTGACCCCTCAATTTCTATAAGAGGGGGATTGAAAACTTTGCAGGGAAGATGACAAACTGTCCTTGATAATGACGGAGATCGTGTAATAAATTAAGAAATAAAAACTTGAATTTACTACAAAGTTTGTTTATCTACAACTCACTTTTCTTTTCGCGCAGCAACTTTTCTCGACGTACCGTTCCCCTCGTCATTTTTAATAACGTCGTGCAACCGAGAAATTGGATCGAACGGTAACTTATTCAAGAAAGTAGCCAACTTCTATTATTTTCTCCGAACTAAACAACTTTTTGACATTTACCAGATCGGCTACGGTTTCGACACCGCGGGCAACCATTTTAATGAAAGTAAAATGAGATCCGGCATGAAGAATCTTATTTTACGTTAATACAGCTCGAGGGTGTGCAATAGAATAACGGAAAATCGGGAATCGGAGGGAACAGTCTTGGTAACCCGAACAATAGTGTAATTACATCGGTTTCATTATTCGCGCAAGAAAAAAAAATTCCGGAATTATGCAAACGGGTGGGGAGAAAGATCGGCGAGCATGCTACCGAATGAAGTTGGTATTCATTGAAAACAGAACGCGCTGCGTTCCGCATAAAAATCAGCGGGAGGTCGACCGGATATTCACCGGTCGAATCGGCGCGGAGCGGTTTTAATTTCTGATTCGGTTCTCTCGGCGGCAACGCGTAAGTGTCCGCCGCGGAATAATTATTACCGGTACACGAGCCTTTTCAATATACACGCCGGGGATCGAGCCCCTAATTTCTTTCCCTTTCCGGCGGGCACTCGCCGAAGAAATAACAGTTGCTCGGTAGAACCGTTGAACTCGATTACAAAGGGGTGGGGCTACCTGTCTTCTCGTTTTTTTTTCCTTCTCTCCCACCTTCTTTTCTCGCCCCCCGCCGCAGGGGCGTTATCGCGAAAACAAATTACACCGTCTCGCATTGTAATTCCTTTCCGCGGCTGTGTGTGCGCGCACACCGTCGAAGTATTAACCGTGCTTCCGAGTTATTGTGCTCGTTTCTCCGCCCGGCCGCCAAAGCTCTGGAACAATCAACGTGGAAGGCGGCAGGGGCCCGATGAAGAGGCCATAATTTTCTGATTATACGTTTCCGAATCCTACCGCGGGAATTGCCGCGCGGCGACGGCGCACACGCGCTAACGATCGCAATTCCGCCGCCCGGAGACAATGCACCCTGCTCCAGATTTCTTGGCGGCGGCCGGCTACCCTCTAAGTCGCGCTTAGTCCACCCCGTGCAACGACGCTCAATATGCACCCCGCCTGGGTTCAAATTAACGTCGTAGATTACGCTTAACGCTGCCCATCTCCGTTGCACCTTCGATCACGGGACTCCGTGTCCTGTCGCCTCGGCCGTGCAGTTTCGCATCCGGAAAGTAAGTTGTAAAGAATAATTTTGTTAACCCTTTGACTACGGCAGACTTTGGCACGCAGTGGCCGTACGGTACGGTACGAATTCACTTGATTAATATATGACCAACGGAATATGTAATTGTTGAATTAACATTAACTTGCGTTTAAAAATAAAATAAAAATTTTCATTTTAATTCGCCCAATTATAAAATTTTAAAATGGGCGAAACAAGCGAAATCTAATTTGGTCGCCTATTGGCGCCAACAGTAGTCAAAAGGTTAAAAGACAGCCTAAATTATTGGCTGTTTATCTGCGATCCAACAGGGGGTCAATACCGAAAGAAATGATTATTGAATGATTATAGCGAGGTGGGTAAGGTGGTATAAAATAGTAAAGATTGTCCTCACTTCGTTTATTAACAATATCGGTTGAATGTCATTGCAGTTCAAGAAATTTACTTCTTTAGGTATATATTATCTCAAAAATGGCTGAAAAGATTTAATAGACACATTCTTCTTATTTTTGTGAGGTATGGAATAAATTATTGGTGAAACAATGTTTTATCAAACTAATTACTTTTAATATAATTCAGTTATAAGGTATTAATATATAAATGTAACTCTCTCTCTATATATATAATGTTCCCGCAAACTTCTCACAACGCATCTCGTATCATACATATAAAACTACCCCCACAATTTTTATAAAGTAATGTAAAGTATAATCACTTTTAGTGCTCCGTAAACCTAGCGTTCAGAAATCGATAGCTGTGTGTGTCACAGGTTTGTTAAATTTATAGGATACTCGCAAACAGACAGCACCAAAGATTATATCAAAAAATCGAGAAAATTTATTCAAAGTTTCCCATAAATCTAGACCGTGCAGCTCCGTGCAAGTTAGTAATTCAATAAAATTCAGAACGAGTTAAACACCTCGACGGCTGGAAGATGCTTCGCGGTGCGAATAAATGAGAAATTCTCAGACACCGGTCAATGGGACACGAGATGAACGCGATTATGGCGCGCGCACGTCCACGGTCACGGTTCACCGGAAAATAATGTTCCCGTTGGATCGGGGCGCGTTCGCGTCCATTAAAATCAATTTGCTGATCGCCGGGCGCGTCGGCCGCGATATTATAAGACGGGAGGGGGGTTAATTATGCCGGCGCGTTGATTGTCGACAAATCACCTGTCGGAAGATTAACGATAGCCGCGGATACGGGAAGGACGGTCACGCGGCGGCCTGATCGATTAATAGAAAGCGGCCGAGTTCGTTCTTCGAACGGCTGCTCGAGCGGCTTCCGTCTTCCGTCCTCGGCGTCGATAACAAATGGAAGAGCGCATCGTCGCGGCCGGGGAAGACGGAAAGCCAGATAAGAGGTCGTTAATCATTCGCCGTGATGCGTATCTGACGCGGCTCGCCGCTGAACAAATGGAAATGCCGTCGGACGAGTATACGCGCCGCGCCGCGGTGAAAATCGCGCGCGTCCGAAGACCCGACGGGAAACGACGACGGCCGGCCGGCCGGCGAACGTCAACGCGGAATCATAAATCGTCTGGGAAACAATCGAAAAGTACTTGTGTACCGCGCGGATACACGGAATGAGACAGGGTAATGGTCCCGGGCCCGGCCCGAACCCGGCCCTCGAGTGTCGACAGTGTATACGATTGCGTTATCTAGATTCTTGTTATCCGATCACGACACTGGACGAACGCACGCATGCTCGCGCGCTTTCTCTCACTCTCTCTCTTTCTCTCTCTCTCTCTCTGGTTCAGAACCGACAATTACTACCACGGACGCTTGTCGGCAATCGTCCTCAACCGGTCAACGCGTATCTGAAACCCGCTTGCCGAATTATAGCTCGCGAACAACTCCTAATTGCTCGCGTGATGCGTTATTAGCCACCGCGCTGCTGTTGCCACGTGATCTTTCGGATCTTTGTTTGCCGGAAAAGTCGAACTCGAGTGTAACTTGCGCTAGAGTGTGTTTCCGCTGATTTTTGATGCCAGCCTCTTATCTAATTGTTGTGCCAGCCTCTTGTCTAAATGTATCCGTGGATCGCGATAACGTGCCTGAATGAACAGAACGAACATTGTAGCGAGTTCGTAATTTAGGATGTGAACTCTTTATCGTCAGGGTTAATTGACTCTTCGTGGCACATTTCGATGTCGTGATCGAGGAAGGCGTGTCTTGAATTGATAGTGAAAATTATTACGGTTTACGATGTTGCGGTGTAAGGATGTCAGGTGAAACGATTTTATGTTGTTACTCGAGGGAAAGGGGAGACAGGTACGAAAGAACGTGAACGAAGATGGACATAGTCATCACTGTACGACGTTATGGCACGATGGCATTAGATTTAAGAATTTTCTTGTGAATGCGTAAGGAAGACACGAAAGAATGCGAAAGGAAATTAACGTATCGTTCTACTGTCACTGTTATTATTTGTCTTTATAGCACACATAATATGCGCACAACCTAGGCAATAAGTAATGAAGAGTGATCACTAGACTGCGGATCTTTATGCAGAATAACAAATATATTTGCATCGGTTGCAAAACACAGGAGCGAAATGAAACTTTCTCTATTCTTTTAACCCGCGAATGACCCCTAAAAATATTTTTTGAATGATTAAATTTGTTAGTATTTAATAAATTACTAAACATTTCAGTATTGTACGAGTAAATTGCACTATTATCGTACGTATAACATGAAAAATATATATACAGGGTGGTATACTGGTGGTACAAGCGGAAAGGTTGTAGACAACGATCTACAGTGAGATCCGTTATAACGAGACGTGATCAAGTGCACACGTACTTTGTCAAAATTCAAAGTCGATTTTCTCGGAAACAAAGCCTCAAACGAACAATTTTTATTCTATATTGTTGACTTCTTTTTCCGCGTAGAATCACTCCCTTTCCGCTTGTACCTCCAGTTACCAACCACCCTGTATATAATAAGTTTATCCTTTTATTCTTCAATTTATTTTTTTCAGAAGTAATAGCCAAACTGAGTTTCACTGTAAACACAAGATTAAAATTTTATTCGCTATTTACAACAGAGTTATCTACACTACTTAATTACATTACGTAACATTAGATTCCTACCTGTAAACGCAAGAAACGACATTAAAAGCTATTATTCCACAATCCTAATCAATTATATTTTCTACTAGACGTGGCTTTTCTCTCTTTCATCTACTCTTATCAGCTGTGTCAGTCCGCCATCTTGTTCTACCGACATTCGCAATCCGTATCTAATTCCAAATGAAGTTACCTACCATATATCGTATTTCTTTCACATATATAGAAGGGAAATATTCTCGGTTGAATGAAATGTTTCGTTTTGGGGTTGAAATAGCTCCGAGCGCAAAGGGTTAATCCTCCTTAAAAATAAAAAAGCTCCTATCGATCCCAATTTTCTCGAAAATCGCGCCGCGGTCGAGTGGTTAAAAATAATCCATCGCGCGGGCTTATCGCGCCGATCCGGCTCGATTAGGCGAAATCGTGGGAGCAGGAAAAGACAGAAAGCTGCGTTCCCGAGCGTATCGTCGTCGAGCGTTCTCGGATCGCGTGTCGCGCGGCCAAGAGAGCCGGCAATCGCGAGTCGATCTCGCCCCGCTAATTACCAAAACGGCTAGGCCGAACGCTTCCTCGCCGGTTAGCGGAATTAATTGCGTTCCGTCGATTCCTTTTAGATTTTAACGGAATTAATTGCGTTTCTACGTCGCGCGATCGCGAGGGTAGACCGGGCCGAGGCCAAGGGGAGCCTTTTTGTCCGCGGACCGTGCTCGTAAATCGATCAAACGCCGAAATCGAGTGTCCATAGTTCGTGCTCACGATACCCACACGTCCACGGTCCGATCGCGCCGGTGTGCGTGCGCCCGCCTCGTCTGTAGATGCACGCACACACACGATCGCGCCGTCCCCTTGCCGCGCACGGTGAAAAGGGAACGCTCGGACAGCCGGAGACGAGGGAAAGCAAGACCCGGGCCCGGGCTCGCCTCCTCGTAAATATAAACGTGTTTCGCACATTAGTCGAATTAATGAAATGCTAATTATGATCGGCGCGGTGCCGCCGCGTGCATACCGATACCCCCGGCGCGATTCGCGCGGCCGAAACGATCCGCGTCCGTGCGAAACCGATTCCGAACCGGTGTGCGTGGACGATGCATGTCTCGAATCTTATTAAAACCGGGCCCCGTCTCTTCCTCCGGGCCGTTCTTTTCTCGATCGCGGCCCGGCCCCGTTATATCGGGCGCGCGAGCCCGCCCGAGTAAGGGAAGGAACGCGAATTTCTACACGCGAGATGCCGTGTCCGCCTTATTCCGAACCGTGGCCCTCTGCCCACCCTTCTCTTCCCTCCCCTCGTTTCATCCCCACCCGGCCAACGAACCCCGCGCGGTCCCTTTGCTCGCCTTTTTATCGGAGATTTATTTCGGCTACCGGTGCCCGTCGGTCCCGCCGTTAATCTGCAAATATTCCCCGACGGTAATTAAAGACACGCTCGATCCGGCTGTCCGCTCCTCCGATCGGCGCGCGGCCGTATCGCCCGGGATCTTGACGGAACGGCCGTGATTATCGTGTGATGAATCCCGTGGCAGGGGACAGGGCCGCGTCCGAGAATCGAGGAACGGGTTACCGTAATTACGTTGCACCTCGGCATTCCCGTGGGAAGCCGGCCTGACCCGCACCCGAATGCGAGAGACCGAGTATTATTCGTTTCCACGCGATTCCGAGTATCTCGAGTAATCGCGAGCATCGCTATCTTCATCTACCCCTAATTCTCTTTTTGTTTCGGGACCGACGCGCAGTGGTCCCAATCGACGATTTAGGTGGAAGAAATACTGAAATCATTTTTTCTGTTGAGCACAATACCATTATTTATATATTCTTTCGTTCTAAATTGAACGAGACCGTAACGAATATCAGCGGTGAAATTTTTAATAAACTCATCTCCCCGGAAAATGTATTCTAGAAAAGTTTCCAGGCGTACAGTGGTCCCAATCGATGATTTAGGAGGAAGAAATACTGAAATAATTTTTTCTGTTGAGCACAATACCATTATTTATATATTCTTTCGTTCTAAATTGAACGAGACCATAACGAATATCAGCGGTGAAATTTTTAATAAACTCATCTCCCCGGAAAATGTATTCTAGAAAAGTTTCCCGGCGCGCAGTGGTCGCAATCGATGATTTAGGAGGAAGAAATACTGAAATCATTTTTTCCGTTGAGCACAATAACATTAATTATATATTCTTTCGTTCTAAATTGAATGAGACCGTAAGTCGATGCGATTAATAGTATTCGGTGATGCAATTTATGATAAAAAAATTTATAACTTACTGGGACAGATGATTATTTTTCAATTTAGTACTCCTCTAATGATCATTCGGTATCTTACACTTTCTAGCCCATTCTCTAAATAATTTACGAGCATTTGAAGATTCTTGGTCGTAGTCGTTTGCATGAGGCCTAATTCCTTCAGGTGAATAACCATGTCCGGACTTATAGCGCGCACTCTGTCTACAAAAGAAATTATTTCTCACAAAATGGCAACTAAAGGCGAAGAGCTATTGAATTTGAGAACACAGCTTCTAGATTCTACGGGTTCCGGAGAGATTCCTTGGGCATGAATAATAGAAAGTCAAAGAGCCATCTGATAGAGGAGCCGTGAAAGAGCGAGAGAAACCATAAATCCATCGGCGCGGCTAAACACCTTGAACATCGTCCTTTACACAGTGCATTAAGAAAAATAGAACCGACTCGAGAAGACAAGTGAGACTCGGACCGACGATCTCGGACGCCCATCAATTACTCAACCGACTTTCTCCAACCTCCCAACACCTCCTAGAGGTCAGAACTCCGGCGTCATTGATATCATTTGTCCGGTGCGGCTATCAAAGTGAAGGAACTGGGACATCGAAGGCGGATGGCTTCGAATAAGTGTTCAAATCAGGTTTCGTAACTGAGTCGTTTATTCGTAAAAGGTGTCGCGATTGCAAATCTACCACTGGACGAGAACTCGGCTGCGACTGGACTCTTACGCGATAGTGACAGAATGTGTCTCTACTCTGATTCGGCTCGACTGGACTCGTTTGTGACTCTACTGGCTCCCTCGCGTCGGTAGTCTGCCTTCTTATATTTTGGAAACGCATGTCGACTGATTGGTGGAAGTCCTTTCGAGGAACTTCCGCCAATCAGTGAATTTTGCGCAACACGCCCACGTTCCACGCCCCTCGTGCGCGAGAAGGGTGAGCGCGTCGTTTCGTCAAAAATCGAATTTTGGTGATGCTGCGGGCTGTCTTCCGGGCCCCGTGCTAAGTGCGGTACGCGACTGCTGGCTTACGTCAACGGGCCCAGCTTTCCCGGTTGATAGAAACCACGCACGCGTCGCTGGGACACTCTAAGCTGAAGACCCTTCGACTACCCACAATCTATGGCGTCCACTTGCGCTATTGAGTTCGTCCTTGGGAATTACAAAAGACACATCTGTCCGCTAACTGGCCAAAATCGTTAAAGACGTTTTCTCAGAAATAGCGTCTTACGCTGTGCAAACCATAAATCTTTTTTGGTGCTGATGCGCCTAAGATGTCTCTTCCGGCGCCCACCTAGCCGCTACATTGTGATGTCTGTCCATTTTTTCGTTTTTGGTGTAATTCTATATTTTTCTGTAGACTGATAATGATATCTATTGGACTCCCTCGCCAAGTGCTCAAGCAGGTCATTTCCAATGAATAAATTTACAATATCCATTACACTTTCAGGGGAACTTGGCATAATTTGTACACCAGGGCTGCCTTCGAAAGGTGTTCCAAAATTATCGTCTTGTCGTTCGTCGACCATGTACCATTGCTGTCTTCAATCGTTATTATTTATATCATCGTCTTCTGAATCACTGCGTACCAATGGTAATATAGAACGTCGCTTTCGAATCATTACATCACTTTCGCCATCGGTATCGCTTGCTGAAGAGCTGTCAAGACAATCTGATAGATCATCGAGATAAAACTCACCAACGCTATCCTTTTCATTCATCGTGGAGGCTAAATTTTTAAAAACTGTATAAAAATATGGGTCCCTTCGACTGCCCAAAATTTATGGCGTCCACTTGCGCTATTGAGTTCGTCGTTGGGAACTACAAAGTACACATCTGTCCGCCAACTGGCAAAAATCGTTAAAGACGTTTTCTCGCAAATATCGTCTTATGCTGTGCAAACCATAAATCTTTCTCGGTGTTGGTGCTACAAAAGAAACTCGCCTCGCCATCGCGAAGAGCGAGCAACAAAGTCCGCTCGCGATAAGAAGAAGCTACCGGTGCCGATTCCGGACGGCGAGATCGGCTTCTAGAAGCGAGATGACCTTGGGCGGATCGCTGATCGAGCAGCGACGAGAAAAAGATCGAAGGTCGTCCCGAGGGTCAGGAAGTCGGCCACCGCCGGTGCAACAACGGTGTGCTTATGTGTTCGAAGCTCCTCCTCCTCCTCCATGGAAACGGACACGTTCGTTCGCGAACCGGTCACCGATGTCCACGGTTGATAGGTGCATGAGCGTGCATGAGCAACGGGGCCCGAGTAAGAGCGTCGACAAGCGCAGCAGCGCCGACAGCGACGCGCAACAACGCGTGTCGGTCCGCCGCCACCATCTCGCGGCTGGTTCTCGCGAAAGTAGCGCGCGCGTACCGCTCTCCTCTGTTTTCCAGAGGGCACGGATCCTCGGATCCTCCTCTCGGCTCCTCGCCGCGGCCTTCCCACCGGTTCCGGGCCCTCTCCCGCTCCGAGCGCTTCTCCCTTCGCCCTTGCCCTCCCATCCTTCCCTTCGACGACTCCTGCCTCTTATAAGGACGCGGCAAACCTGTTTATTCTTGCGTCTCGCGATGGGATGCCGCGATCTGCTCGTGGAGGCCGGGAACGCTCCAGCGCGAGGATGCTTGCACGCGGAGCGGCGCGGAGCGGGGCAGAGCGGTGCGGAGCGGCGCAGAGGGAGGCGCAGCGCGGCGCAACGGGCCCCTGCGCTCTCACCGAAATACCGAGCCCGCTCTCGTCCACCTTCCCCGCTCCTGCTGGCCTCTCCTCGCGGTCTCGAGTCCGCGCCGGTGCTCGCGCGAGAAACGCCGCGCCGACCTTCTCATTCAGACACGCCTCGGTGGCAAACTTTTCGCCCTCGGCCCTCGGCTCACTCCTGCGCGCACCGAGGTACGTCCCGAGGAAGCGTCCGCTCGCGGAGAAAGCTGGGTCATGGTTGTGCAAGCCTGATTTATGTTTACGTCCCCGGACGCTGCGCCGGTATTATTATTTCGCTACTCTCGGACGCTCCTGACGGCGCTCTGCATGCCGGACTTTTTTCGTTCGCGTTTCATCCAGTCTTGCTTTCTCGCGCTCGGTCGAGCAACCACGTATTGTCCAGGGAAAGACCGCATTAGAAACTGTTTGGTAGCATGTTTCTGGGGTGGACAATTTTGCTACATCTAGGACGAACCATTGTGTTACTTGTTTCTGGTATGAACTATTTTATTATTATATATCGTTTAGTTTAAAGCGGTCGCATAGCAGCTAGGTCATCAGTGACCACATCGATTACAATTGAGTATGAAAGAGAAGGTTGCATGTTAATATTTACATTGTGTTTGGTAGCATGTTTCTGGGATGGACAATTTTACTATATCTAGGATGAACCATTGTGTTTGGTCGCGCATGTTTCTGGGATGGACAATTTTGCTACATCTAGGATGAACCATTGTGTTTGGTCGCATGTTTCTGGGATGGACAATTTTGCTATATCTAGGATGAACCATTGTGTTTGGTCGCATGTTTCTGGGATGGACAATTTTGCTATATCTAGGATGAACGATTGTGTTTGGTCGCATGTTTCTGGGATGGACAATTTTGCTACATCTAGGATGAACCATTGTGTTACTTGTGTCTGGAACGAACTGTTTTATTATTATTATATATCGTTTATTTTAAAGTGGTCGCATTAACAGCTAGGTCATTAGCGACCACATCGATTACAATTGAGTATAAAAGAGAAGGTTACAGTTAATATTAACATTGTGTTTGGTTGCATGATTCTAGGATGGACAATTTTGCTACATCTAGGATGAACCATTGTGTTACTTGTTTCGGCAACGAACTATTTTATTATTATTATTATATATTGTTCATTTTAAAGTGGTCACATTAACAGCTGGGTCATTAGCGACCACATTGATTACAGTTGAATATAAAAGAGAAGGTTATAGTTAATAGGTTACAGTTACATTGTGGTGGGGTACAGCAAAAATCAAATTTATAAAATTTTATATATATCAATCGATTTAAAAAACAGAAGGACTTTTCCAATGTTGTTCTTTCCAAATTTTTCCAAAAATCCAAACTTTTCCCTTCTACGTTTCACTTTTATATGTTTTGTGGCCACGGTCAAATAACCAGAATTATATTTTCCAATTATTGAAACTATAAAAATTCATTTATGCAGAATAAATTTCCTCGACCAAGCATCCATTATATAGAAAATTACGGACAGTCTCGATAAATTTGCCATTTTTACAAGGCAACATTTAACAGATACTTTTGATGCCTGGTCGGCTTACTGTTAAAAAAGCTTACACGTGATATCGAACACATTAACACCAGCCGGAATCCTCTTACATAACAAGATTTCCCGTAATTTTACTGTGTCGAAAGCAAGCTTACTGTTAACAAATTAAGCACCAAACACCAACCCCAGAAATTCTCACAAAATCAGAGTAGTTTAATTAATGAAACCAAAACTAGAAATTTAATGTATATTGCAGGGGCGTTGTCTTAACCCTGTTGAATTCGAAAGACTCCAATAAAATTCGGTTTATCTGGATATCGCATAATAAAAATGAGTTTCTACACTTAGTCAATAATCACTATCAGTGGTATGTGACCGTGGCAGTTAACCTGATCCGCTAAAAAGTCTTCAACCATGGACCGTGAACTTCAGAAAATTAAAAAATCGTCCCTTTTCGCTCGGCCAACGAAACGCTCGGTACCCTGAAGAGCGACGTTAATAAGAATCGCTTTTTCCCGAGTTGCGAACAACAAGCTGTTGGACCACGTGCACGAAGCGCATCTGCAGGGAACAACGCGGCGACATTTATCACCAGTTATAAAACAGCGAGCCATCCTCCGGGGGAAGTTCCACCCTGTCCGAAACAATCGGGCGGACGCGTGTCATCCGCGCCGGCGAGTTCCGAGTATCGGTCAACAAAAGGCGACGGAATAATCCGTCGGAATTCTGTCGCACTTAAACAACTCGGTGAATCGCACGGTCGGATCCCGCGGAAAATCGAGGAAATCCTGGGAGTAGAAGACAGAGACGGAGGAACAGCCGGTGACTCCGAAAGCCTCCTCGGAGACCGATAGAAATTCCCGGCGAAGGAATTTGTCGGGCGATTAGTTCCGAAACTGCGGAAAGTGAAGTTGGCGCATCTTCCGGGAGCCGGTGCTCTCGGAGAAAAGAAGAAGAAAATCATGCGCGCGCGGGCACGAAACAAGCCGAGACGGGACGGAGCGGGCCCGGAGCCGGGAACCTAGAAACTCGAGCCTTAGGTGAGTTTCGCGAGGAATGAGCGCGTCCCCGGAGCGAAATTGTCAGCGGAGAAGAAGAGAAGAAGCTCTGGGCTTCTCACAGCGGGGTATTTTTCCCGAAAAGCCGGAAAAAATTATTTAAGACATTATTTAAGAAAATTATTTAATTATTTACGAGATTAAAGGTTATGTAAATTTATCGTACTCCTTTTAAAACTCATTTTGAATTAGATACGTATTGTGCATGTCGGTAGAACAAGATGGCGGACTCACACAGCTGATAAGAGTAGTTGGAAGAGAGAAAAGCCACGTGTATTACAAAATATAATTGATTAGGATTGGATAGGATATTTATTTGACTAAAATCGTGTAGCTCCGTTCGGCTTAGATCGAGACTTGACCGTGGTTAGAAAATGATCGAAGCAGACGCTTTTAAATATGTTCAGGTTTAAGCACATTTTTATTAGATGGTCTATGGATCCAGGGTTCTACTAATTTCGAGAATTCGTATTGTAAAACATGCTCTAGATGATTAAAGGGACAGTTTTAATATGTCAAAAACTCTCGCAGGCCACGCCAAAATAAAATTCACCAACAGAAGATACAACTGAACGTCGCTGAAGAGTCCAGACGTCCCCAATCGAGGTCAAGTCGGATTAAGCGAGTCGTGGGAAAGCTGATATCGCCATATTCGGCTCGGTATTTGGCCCGAAAAGCCAGAAAAATTATTTAAACGTTATACATACGCTCCAAAAAGACCATCGGGTCTCACTCAGAACCATAATAAAATCGTTAATGAAGTCTTAGAATTGTAAAAATAATTTCTGAATTCTTGATCATATACAAATATTAATAACTTTATAAATAAGTCTAATAAAAAAATGAAAACAGTCTGAAAGTGTAGTCCATACTTAGCTAAAAGATATCCATAATGCAAAAAATTACACAGCTTTTTTTAAAGCATGTAAAAATCACTCATGAATGTCCGATATTTTATAACATGATTGGAAAGGCAATACAAATCATAGAATCTCTAAACTTTCTCTCGATTAAGTTTAGAGATTCATAAACTTACAAATGAATAAAAAAATGTAGTACATTGTCCTCCACGCATTCAACAACTTCGAGCAATAAAAAAATTACAGTTTACGTTAAATTTTTGAAATTTACTTTTTCCCGACTTTTCGGACCAAATAGCCCACCGTGCGGCGTTGGTTCGGCGGGACAAAGATGGGGAAGGACAAAGAGAAGAAGCAGAGGAGACCGAGGAGGCTGAGGAGGGGAAGCACGGGAGGCTGGGAAGGATGAAGGGGAATAAGAAAAGGCGAAATGCGTCTCCGCGTCCGGACGAGCACGAATTCCATCGCGTCGCGATCGGGTTGCTTAGAAAGCCGGTCGCACTCCCATACTCCTCACACATATCGAGCGATCCTGAGATATAGCAGCGGCAAACGGTCTAGCATAAGAAGGCGGCAAACTTTGTCCGTTCGCATCCACGGATCTCCCCCAGGCCTGGAGGCTGCTGCTTCGCTTTGCTAGGCGCAACCAGTTTCTCCGCGGGGCAGAGCGCTTCGTGGCCAGAATGCGTGGCGCACGGGACGCGCGCTAAGTTATACGCGGTAATAACACCGTTCGGCCCGTACGTCAGGAGCAAATTAACTGGAAGAACGTCCACGCCGGTGATCTGTCAGCGAGCGCGAATGACTGGCCAGCTCCCTCTCCCTCTCTCTCTCTCTCTCTCTCTCTCTCTCTCTCTCTCTCTCTCTCTCTTGGCCTACCCGTTATCAGAGCACCGGGTCACGCCTTAAAGTGGTCAGAATCAGAAAATTTTCTGAACATTGACAACATTAGATATCAATAATTTGTGAAGTGTATAAAAGAAGTGAAGTATAAAAGAAGATGTACTGTAAATATTGTAATTGGTTTTAAAGCGGAATTCTGTGGAATTAAAAAAATATGCTGTATCAATGTAGAAAATTTCGCAAATTTTTCCTGCTCTATTCAACATTATTTCTTTAATAGAATACATGCATGACTTGCTATTAAAAACAAGACTTTCCGTCGCAAAAGTCTGCTCTTCAATTTAAAAAC
>CM052131.1:1229145-1319825 GCA_028454255.1 Halictus ligatus
TGACAACATTAGATATCAATAATTTGTGAAGTGTATAAAAGAAGTGAAGTATAAAAGAAGATGTACTGTAAATATTGTAATTGGTTTTAAAGCGGAATTCTGTGGAATTAAAAAAATATGCTATATCAATGTAGAAAATTTCGCAAATTTTTCCTGCTCTATTCAACATTATTTCTTTAATAGAATACGTGCATGAATTGCTATTACAAACAAGACTTTCCGTCGCAAAAGTCTGCTCTTCAATTTAAAAACAAAATCCAGAGAAAATATTAAATAGGAGCGTCAGGATATCTCATTAAAGAGAGACAATTTTTGTGGCGAAAAATGCTGTTCTTAAAACGTCCAAGTTTCAATGTTTATTACAACCGTAATATTGATCAAAGTGTACTAATTTTTTCATTTTCGAGGTCCATGGACATTTAGGCAATAATGTTCGTTGATTAGACATCGATACGAGAAATTTCGTTTTTCGGCTAAATGTCACTTATTTTTCCGATCCGGACCACTGTGCGCCGGTACCACGCGATATTACCACACGTTATTACCACGCGTATTCTTTCTTTCCTGGCCTCGGCCCTGATGAATCTTAATGGGAAGGGAGAGGCGCGATAGCCGCCCCAGGGCATCGCGATACCTCGGCTAGCCGTCCTGGCGGAATACGAATTACTCGGAAGAGGAAGCTCCACGGTTCGAGAGGATCAGTGAGAAAGAGAGAGAGAAAGAGAGAGAGAAAGAGAGAGAGAGGGGGGTGGGAGAGAGCCCGGCATACCAATCGCAACAATGATAAAGTAATCGGCGCGCATTGAAACCGCGACGGTTGAAGTATTATCTTACACCGGGACGGCCTGGCTGTACCGTTTTATCAGATTTACCCGGTCGCTCGCGAGAAGCAATTAAAATACTCCGTGAAACGAATCTTGATCGATGGCCCCGGCCGCTGCCGGATAATCGTTATTAATCGGAACCACCGAGCCAGATGGAAGAACCAGATAGAACGTTGCGCCGCGGAAAATGGAATTCGCGTGCTGCATCCTCGAGCTTCGCGAACACCGAACTTCTTGCCACCCGGGCGGCTACGAGTAGCAATGGGCAGCAACGATCCTTCCAAAAAGGTTCCATAATGCACTTGGGATCCAGGGTGTTTATGAATTAAGGGTGTATGTAGTTTTCACGATATGAATATTTTTGAGATGGGGGATCCTAATTAACGCTAGCACTATGATTCTTGCCACCCGGGCGGCTACGAGTAGCAATGGGCAGCAATGATCATTCCAAACAGGTTCCATTATGTACTTGGGATCCAGGGTGTCTATGAATTAAGGGCGTATGTAGTTTTAACGATATGAATATTTGTGAGATGGGGATCCTAATTGACACAAGCATTATGATCATTTTATCGAGTTTTGATTGCTTTCTCAACGTCCATTAAGCTTTGATGAACCCTAGTGGTCATTCTAGTTTCAGGATAGTGTGTACCTACGCGTTTAGGATACAAGAGCAACCGATTTTAGAAAGAGGAATCCGATATGCGGATTATCGGTCAAGATTACAGCAATATTATGAAAGTATTGGATCAGTATCAACCCTCGGAAGGTGAGAGTTATTCCCATTGTAACCCAGAGTTACAATTGTTCTATTTGAACTCTGACCTTTTAGCACCAAGTCTATATTGTCAGCTATCCATGTTGAGTAAAAATATAAAACAGTATGCAGGGTGTTTCTATCCTAATTAGAGAATCTATAATATCTATAATAAAAAAATTTGCTCTTCTGAATTAATGTTTGCCTTGAAACCCCCCAAAAATATAACCTTGAACAAAGTTTTTCCATAATATTTGCCCCTCTGAACTAATGTTTGCCTTGAAACCCGAAAAAATATAACCTTGAACAAAGTTTTTCCATAATATTCGCTCCTCTGAACTAATGTTTTCCTCTGAAATGTTCTGCTATGAAGCTGAAACACTAATGTATTTTTCACATTTGAAAAGAAAAGTGGAAGCAATATTTCACTATAGGCCCGTCTTATTTTCTGAATGTTTCATCTAGGAATACCGAGTTAAACTTTGAAAGCGAGCTGATCAGTTCGTTGAACCGTACAGAAATTTGTTATTTACGTTTAGGAACGTCGGCTGCTGGGCAGGGGTGGGCAAAAGGGCAAATCCAGCCTACATTCGTAAAAGGGTCACCGTTTCCGCGGGATAAAAGCGACGCAACAGCAACGAGGATTTACCCAAGATAATAAGGAGTTCGCGGAGAGTTAAACGGAGCGAGGGGACAGCGATTTTCTCCGCGGCTCCGCGAGAATCTCGGGCGCAAATCGAGCGGACGTCCCGGTCGAGAATAGAAATCAGATTTCGATTACGGTTTTCCATTCCGCGAATCCTCGGCTGCCTCGGCACAAGGACGCTATCGGTGTCCCGGCGACAATGCGCATACCTACCGGTTACCGGGGGGATGGCCATTGATACTCATCGGTCTGAACGCGTCTGTGTCGCTCGCAGGCTACACTTCGGACAACCATCGTCCTCGGTGCACGGTTCACCGGGAGTGCATCGTGCCGCTGCAGCAGCGTATAGGCCGTATGGATGCATCGGTGTCCGTGTGTGCGTGCGCGTCCGTCGTAGAATACGATTATACGCCATAACTCGTGCGTCATTGTGCATCCCGGCGCGAGTCCGCGCGGCGATACGCTGCCCGTTCATTTTTCCGCATAAACATCCGATCTGGCCGGCGGCTATGTATTTTATTCGCCCCGTTCTGTTAGGGGAGAGGACGAGCGAGCGACCGGGGGGCCTTATGGGGTCCCGGAGAAGGCGAGCGAAGGGCGGTGGGGGGAGAAAAACCGAGAGAGGCCGAGGCATTACATTTATAATCGTCGCCACCAGCGCGGCCGGGCGCACAGGCTCCTCTTAGAATCAATTATTCGCCGGGTCATTAATAAAACGGCAGAATATCTCGAGCGCGATGACTATCGCGCCCGTTGCACCGAGATACGAGCATCCGCGAGTCCTCGGGCTCGCATAACGACGAGTTTCGTCGCTCCGTCGAGCACACGGGCTCGCGGGGGCGGCTGCGGAACAGAGAAACCGAGACGGATGCTGAAGAAGGACCGAAGGATTCGAGAAGTTCGCGGAGTCCTTCCTTCCTTCCTTTGCCGATTCCCCTCGCTGGGAACACGGAGGAAGTAGGCCACCGCGGTTTATTTCCTCTCATTCGCTCACCCTCTACGTCCCCACCCCCTCTTTCTCTCTCTCTCGCTCTCGCTCTCGGCTCACCTATATCTCCCTACCTCCCTTTTCCTTATACACTGTTTTCCCCGGCGACATCGAGAGCGAGAAAGCCGTCCGACCGTAATACCGAACTTCTGCTAAATTAATTTCCAACGGTTTACATATGTCGGCCGCTATCGTTATGATAACAATACGGACCCCCACCCCCGGCCGCTATCCAGGTCTCCCCTATTTCCTCGTAAGAGGATTTCAACGGGATTGCCGGGGTGGTTTCGGTGTCGGGGAATCGATAACGCGATCAAGATGGGAGAAAGATTCCGGGATATTTGCATAATTAACCCGAGGCGCCGAGGACAGCCTTCGGACCCGTAATATTCGCGCCGTGGTTATCAAACGGGGTTGCACTTTCCTCGAAACGGCTCGTTGCATTCGGAAATTCCTGACCGCCATGGTGAGTCGGTTTTAGTATTTTTTAAGGATTAAAGAGATTTGTTTAATTTCTGACCGCCGCTGTGATTTCGACCGTGCAACAGAAAATCGATCGGGATCGGTTAGGTAAATCGTAGAGAAAATTTCGACGTTCTTTGTTTCTGCAACAAATTCATGGAATATTGCAACTAAGCTATACCATGTTAACATGGTGCGGTAAATTTGTAGCTACAATAGGATGCTTATGCAAGGTACACTAAATTACTGCATGGTTCATTAAACGGCACATTAAATTTGTTATTAGAATGCTTATTCAGGGTGCACGCGATCCTATTTAATCATTGCAACTAATACGCTGCTACGCGTTACCGCGTGTATGCAAAATTATGCAATAGCAGTGTATAATGTCAAAAACCTTCTCAAAAATCGAGACTGGAAGTTACACTGCTTACAAGCATTTATACAGTATATTTATACTACGCTCGTGGGTATGTGCTTTTCCTTTCTCTGTAGAGATAATGAATGTTTGTGTACCTCGAATAAATTGTGGAAGTTCCTGTCCAATGAAAATACATTTGCGGTTTTGATAAAGCGAAGCAGCGAAATTGAGAAGAATATTTATTCTCTGTGTGTCTTGGCGGTTGTTGATTTGTTATCTCACAGGTCTTATGGGTAGACTGCGAATTTTATGCATTCATGACAAAAATTAGTATTTTTAATTTTAAGTAGCATAGATATTAAAAAAATTTAAACATACTGTTACATTATTTTCTCTCTGATAAACATAACAAGAAAGAAAAGTAAGCAATTTTTCAAGTCTGGACGATGCTTCGCCGGACTTGGGAATGTTTAATATTACATAATATATTTTTACGATAATTACAACTTAGTTTTTCAAGGATAAAACGTAGAAAAATGTGGTTTTTATTTTTCCTACTATGACACACCAAACGCAGGCATTTCAAAAAAATTGAGTACAAGACTTGGGACAATATCTCATTGCTAAATTAATTTTGTTCTAGTGTCTCTTCGATTTCCGTATAAAATCTGCATTTCTCCCATTTGTTTTTGTGTTTTTCGATGTTTACAACCAGAGTTTGCAACGGGAAAATGTGAAAAGAATTCAAAGTATGCGGTTTGGTGTCCGAAATGGGTCAGATTTTTCCCAGAATTTAAAATTGTCATTAAAGGGGGAAAATGTGCCAAAAACAAGATTTTCGATTTTCCTCTGTAACTACCCTTACAGATGAGATATCGGGCTAAAATCTTTTCTGGTGACGCAAATTAGAATAAAATACCTCCGGGGGGCAGATTTGGTCCCCAAACCCGACTACAGCCATTCCATTTGACTTCAACAAATTTTTACATTGCATAAAGATCCACAGTCTATTTACGGGACATGGAACGCTGGAGGCCTGCAGCGTGTAACAAGTTCGAATGAATCAGGAATCGTAATTTATGGGAGCAGCGGAAACCGGGCGAGAGATACGGCCGGCGCGGCTCGAGAGATCTCGCGGTATCTCAATTTTCAAGTAAATGCGCTAATTTCAGCGGATAACAGAAATCCGCTGTAATTCGAACCAAGCACCGGAAGACTCCGTCCAACATCGGGGGTAGGTTTGTTACCAAATCCCGGGCACGATTCAGCTGCAACGGAGTGCAGCCAGGTCAGATAGCTGAACCGCATATCACAGGGGGCTACTTTATGGCGCGTACGAGAGAAAGAGAGAAAAGAGAAAGAGAACAAGACGGTGCAAGATGGAAGAAAAGGATTCAGATCCCGTACAATTTTCGCATTCGCCGGGGCAGCTTTATGAGCTTCGTTTGGAGGGAGGAAGCGTATTGGGAGATATCGGCGGGCGAGCGTCGAACGATTGGCCCGCCTTATGAAAATAGAAATCAATGATAACGCCGGCTACCGGGAAGTTATGTCTGCTCGCTATAACTCGTCCATCCCCCCCGGCTCCGCTACCCCTTGGCCGCATATCCGCGACCTGGCCACCGCGCCGGATAGATCGATCGTTTTATCGCGCGACGCGCAGAAACCTGGGTTTAAAACGTCTAAAAAATCGTCGGGAATAAATTGCGAGCCATAAAAAGTCGATACCCGCCGATGGCTCGTCCCCCTGTTCGGTCCTCGTTCCCGACGCCATCTGTCTAGAAAAAAAAAAAAGAAAAAAAAAGCGCGCGGGCGGGCTCGTATAAATCTGAATCGGCCCGGCTATCGCGCCAACTTTTCGATCTAGTCCAATTTCATCGAGGTGTCAACGGGCCTTTTTCCAAGTCCCAACCCCGGCCCGCCCCTCCCTCCCCCACCCCCTGTTTCGCCCCTTTCTCGCGGAACGCTTTGAATCCGACCGATTGGCAATTGGTCCGCGTGCAATTGATAGACGTTACATTTGAATGGTGGGAACAGAGAAGGGGGAGGCAGAGGAGGAGGAGGAGGAGGAGAGGGGTAGCAGAATGTATCGAAGGGGGTCGCGACAACAATAGGTGACCGGCCGAAGAATAAACGAGCAGGCTGTCGTTGTTCCTCCGGACGTGCCACGCCGATTTCTCTCGCTCTTATTATACCTCGGACGGCCCGCCGCGGTAGTTACTCGGCGTAACGGTCTCGTTTCCCGAACTTGTCCGCGCCCCCCACGGCCCCCCGCACCCCTGGTTAAGTGGCAATACGTCGCGGCGCCGCGAAGCGGCCCCGGCGACACCCTATAACATAATCAGTCGCCGATATATTTATCGGAGCGTCGCCGCACAATGCCCATTGTCCGGCGATACCTGTTTTCGCGCCGCCTCACCGACCGACGCTTAGTTACCGAACCCGCGAGGAGGGAGCCGACTTTGCATCGGCACCCAACTGAAATTCATTGGTCTCGTCAGGCCACGAGACAGACGCCTCTTCGGGGTAATGAGGATGCTGCCGAGCGGCCTGCTAATCGGACTCCTGCGGCCGCCGACGAACGAGTTAACTCGTTCCCCTCCGAGTCGTGAAACCAAGTCTGGTTTGCCAAAACTGCCTACATTTATATTATACCGTTCGTTTGTAAAGGTATGGACATTAATTTGGTGCCATTAGTTTACCATGCAAGACGAATTTTTGGCGCTCGAACGGCGAGTCTAAGGCGATATTGATCGGTCGACCCATTTGCATCATAAGGAAATATGAAAAGAAGGGCTTTAAACTGTTTCTTTTATTGCATTTAAGTACAAAAATTGACTGCAACTGAAAGAAATGTTTATTTCAGCACTATTAGAGAAAATAAATTGAGCGTATATGTACGCTCCTGTGATAGTTACCAGGAAAATTGAGCGTATACAGTGAAGTCTCGATATAAGTCACTTGCGCGGTTCTGGCCAGTGACATTTACATGCGAGTTACATTTGAAATACACAGTGCGCGCTGGAAATGCAAAAGTCACTATCCTTAATGGTGTCTGTAGTCCCAGTGACCTTGAAACGCGAGGCTGGCAGTGACTTATATCGGGAATTCACTGTTTATACGCTAATGATGCAAATTGTTTAAGCGCGCTTCAATACACGTCGGACCTCTATTGCGGTGCGCTTGACGTTAAAGAATTGTTAATTCCTTGTCGAATAAAAATGTAATTCTCTCTCATTTTGCTTTAGTTTTTTCGTAAAATTTGTAGTAGCCACACTTTGCCTGCGTTCGACGCTATACTCGTAATTGCTTGATTTTAATTCCCGTGATGGATTTATAAAATTAAACTCCGCAGTTTAAAGTCGCCGTACTATTACTTAAAACAAGTTTTTTCGTATCTAAGAAATTGATAATAATTTAGTAATACACTACATGCGCGTAAAAGGAGGTTCATTATCATCAGAAGTACTGTCTCCGTTTTGGTGTTGAAAGCCAAGATTTCTCGAAAGATTTCTAACCTTAATTGCGAAATGAAAATTGCAAACAATGGTTAAGCCATTTCCATTATTATAAAGAGCATTCCCAATTGTTTCTTCGTCTTCCCAGATATTAGGTGGTCCCAGAAATTCGTGCCGTTTACTCTCGTACCATTTAAATTCTAAAAATAAAATACGTAATCACCCTTTCATCCCACAACCTCTTCTTTTTGGCAAAAACATCATACCGTCACTATAAAATTTCTGCGGTTTTTCGTTAAAATACTTTTCAATGTTTAATAATATGAAGCCCCTAGATCCTCCCACCAAACCCCCGAAGTAGGGTTGAGACTCAGAGTAGTGGGGAGAACCGAGGTTAGATTTTTTGTAACTCGTGTTCTCCAAACCAGATCGCTCTAGGAAGTCAACTACCTTGGAAAAGTCACCTAGTTTAGATAGTTTCGTGACTTGACTCACCCTACCAGCTTTCTCACCACTTAGTTCGAAACATAGTTTGTTCGAAAAACCTTGCAACTCATTTTTCCTTCCATCCCTTTGGTCCTTCGAGTCGGTAATAGTTTTATCAGCGGGCACCTCGCAGTGCTAACACATCAGAAGCCTGAAAGATCACCGAGGATCTGCCACGAGCATAATCAGTGACCAAGGTCGATCCGGCAGAAAAGTTGATGACGCGGTTGAATAAATTTGACTGCGTTCGCGACTCCGGCGCCGCGGCGGAACACAGACGAATCGCGATGCCTTTAATATTTCAAGCGTGTTCTATCCCCGGCGTACGTTCCCGAAGCTTCTTTCCCCGCTTCCGCGAAACCCCTGGAAAGGGAACGATAAATAAGTCGCGTTTGCCCGACTGTTATTACTCGTGACTTCTTCCCTGTTCCTACAATGCGATAAACATATAAGCGACGTAAAGTATAGGGAACTATAAAACTGAAGCGGGAAGAGACACTCAAGAGAGAGAGAGAGAGAGCCGTTCTCTGCCGTAAAACTCCTTTGAATATTCGGGGCGGCATCTTGCGCGGTAATTTGTAACCGGCCGGTATTTCGCCGGCTGTTCAGGCCACGAATCATTTCCTCGAACAACTTTTACGAAACTTGCGTCCTCGCAACTTTGCGTCGCTCCCCTATGTGTGTCATCCTCGCGGAAAGCGATGCCGACCAGAGCGAGCTCGGATCATTTAAAATTAAAATACAATTCACTTCGCCGGAGTTCATTAGCGGCTTTAATTGCCGCGCAGCAGGCCATTACAATTTAAATGCATCGCTCCGCCGAAGTGGAATTCGGAATGGCTCAAAATGTAAATATAATAACGAACTTCGAGGTATTAATCATACCGCGCGACAATGCTGTCCCCGTGACTCGGCGAAGTCCACTTTCGTCCTCGTAAAGTTGCGCGAGCATCGAAATTTGTGTACTCGCGTATCGAATTCCAAATATTCGGTGTATAGAAGAACTAGAGTGCTTTTCACGAGCGTTCACTAATTTGCTTTTGAACATTTGGCACGTCGACTGCCATGTCATCTGTGTGCAGGCGACGGAATTATTTGTCTAGGTCTTGAAAGGAATTTTTATATTAATATATTCATTGTACCAAGTTTGATTAGGATTTGTAAAACGCACGATAACATAACTTAACACTAGATATACGGGACCCGTCAAAATGACGGATTCTAATATTTTTAATTCACGAATATTGAGATTGCAAGCCTGGGTCCGTGAGGAATTATTTAACAAATTGATTTCTCTAGGTATATATTATTTAAAAAATGGATACAGACTTTGATGGATATATTCATGTTATTTTTATAAGGAAATGTGATATATAAATGATATATTTAATTTCTTTCAATTTTTATTTAGATGCACGGAAATGATTTTGTGTTTCTGACTTACTTACGTTCTCTGGCGAATGACTAAAAAACCTTTCTGATTATTCGACAGGTTGTTCCGTAAATCTAGTGTTAATACCATATATTGAATTTCTTTCAATTTTTATTTCATTAAATAACTCACTTTCATTGAGATGCACGGAAACGATTTTGTGTTTCTGACTTACTTACGTTCTCTGGCGAATGACTAAAAAACCTTTCTGATTATTCGACAGGTTGTTCAATTTTACTGGACAAGTGGGAACAAGTCGAATATCTGTGTCTTCAATTTTTGATATTCGCTCGAAGTACGTAGATTTTTCTCCGTGTACCGAATTCAGGGAATATTATCGGTGGCGTGAACAATGACTTATAAACAAACAGTGGAGCCGCTCGAAATTAGACCGGTTCCTGGCAATTGGTTTCCCATGACCGGGAGGGCGAGTGTAACGATTTTCCATCAAGTCGATAGAACTTCCTTTCCGGCGTTGCAGGGATGAAGACGTTCGGCGGGTAAATTGAACGGAGTAACAGGGAACACGGGAAAGATTCTAGGTAGTCGGGGCTCAATCGGAGGGAAAGAATAATCCCGTCTCGTAGGGGCGATTAGACAGACATGTGACGCAATCACGGTCGATCGGACTCGAAGCTTCAATTTTTCTTCGTTAAATCGAGAGAGAGAGAGAGGTGGCAGGAGTGGCCGTGGACTGTGGGGCATCGAACAGAAGGGGGTTTCGGAAAAATGAAGGGGTTGGGACCGGGTAGCGTGTAATCTCTGGAGCGTGTAACTCGGAAGGAAAGAAGGTGAAGAGGCAAGAAAGAAACCGGGAACCGGGTCACTATCGCCGACAAAACGCCTCGTTTCATCGAGGATCGAGAGGAGAGCGGGCAGCTCCTTGCGGAAGGATGCGGGGAATTCGGTCTCGCTCGAAGTCACCCGCGATCACGCCATATTCGGTGGATATCGAAGTTTCCGCAGGAACGGACGCTCCGTGAGATATGAGTTCGCGAACTGTCGTCGAAGCCGGGCGTCGTCCGCCGGCGTCGTCGTCGTCGTCGTCGTCGTCTCCGTCGTCTCCGTCGTCGCCGGGAAAATAAAATCTGCCAGATTACGGAGCCTCCGGTATGAGCTGGCCGGACCAAAGGCAAACGATGACCGTCCCTCGCATATTGCGACCCGAACTTTTCCGCGTGCTTCCAACGAGGGACGTCATGGAATTCGCTACTCCCTTCTGTAGGGTTATGAATGAGACAATGTATTAGAGTGATTGTTTAGAGCGACTGTGGACGCGACATTGTGGCGCCAACGTGTTTGGGTCCTGCGTGAAAGGAAGTCTGTTTGGGCCGAAGTGTGAGAGAAGAGTGTTTGGGTCTCGGTGACAAGAGTAAAGTGTTTAGGGGCGCCAAGTGTTTAGGGTACGTCACTGTTTGGGGTTTCCGAATGGATGTGGAACTGATAGAGAGATAATGACGAATGCGAGGGATATTGTGTCAGTCGGTAGAGTGTCAGTCGTTAGAGTGTCAGAGTCGTTAGAGTGTCAGTCGTTAGAGTGTCCTCTGTTGATATCCGTTCAGTACAGTGTAGAAACGATAATCATACGAGGGTGAGATGCATTAGGGTGTGAGGCATTAAGTATAAGGTTACATTTTGTACTGAAAGAGACTGTTTCATCCAATACCATTCGAAGCCCATTGTACTCGATTGTGCATATATAGAGTAATAGAAAAAAAAAATAACAGGAAGCGATATATATGGATTTACTTCCAATAAATATCTAAGTACAGTTAGGTGTGTTTTATTAATTTTATTAAAAAAAAATTCTTGGGGGTTAATGGGTTAAATCTAACCTAATCCAGACATATCTTAAAGTCACGACAAAACAAAAAATGCAATTGTTGCACGAAAATGCAACAGAAAATAGAAAAGCGATACAGTGATTTCTCTGTATATGTCGCCAGGGCCTGAACGATAAACGTCGCGGTATTATCCCCACCAGTGCGGGGTATAGACCTTGAGGGGATACTAAGCTCGAGAGGCCTCGGATACCGAGGAGTGTAAACATAACACGGCTCGGATATGACCTTCTGGAGGATACAGGACGCTGACACGTGTTGTTGACATATATCGAGAATTCACTGTATTTAGATTATTTCGTACGACCCCTGTGTCAAACGAGCAAGCACACTTCTCGAAACTTGCAAGAGAGCGGAACCTAATATTAATGCTCGCAGTTTTATTCACTCGTACTTCAGAGATTGTAAATAATCTATTTAAATCATAACTACATCTCGCAATACTGCAATACCAACCTGTTAAATTGTAATACCACATTGTAAAGTGAAATGGACCCACTTAAGGATCTAAAGATCTTCAATAAAAAAGAAAATAAAAGTGGAAACGATTCAGCAGAAAATTAAAGGCGGCCGACTGGTTAACTAAAAATTCCAGCTAGAATGAACAGCGCGTGCGCCATTTCGTTCGGTTCGTTTACGAATCAAGCGAGCACGATTCCCGTGGATTTTCATGAGGACAGGAAGAAGGAAGAGGCGAAAGAAGTGGTGCGGGGCTCCCAGCTGGTTGGTTGTTCGTGGCGACAGGTCGAAATTTGACTTTCGACGAGGAACACTCAAGCCGGGCGACGCGGCGGATTCCGGCACAAAAGGCGAGCTGTCGTTTCGCGTCTCGCGACCGCCTTTCCTTGAATCACCTCGAATTTCTTCGCGGAAATTGAAGGTTCGCGGCTCATGAAAGGTCGAGGGCCGGGTGAGGGTGGGGGGGGGGGGGGGCGGGGAGCGGGGAGGGGGGCAGTAAAGTCGAAGCGAGAGAATTTAACGTCGACGGAGATCCCGCCGGCGGAATGAGAACGGGCCGGAATGCGGCTGGTTTGCGGGGATTTGTTGTTTTTATTATAAGCTATGCAAATGGCATACAGGAAACGCGGTCGGGGTTCAGGATCCGCGTCTTTGCCTCTTCATTCGTTCCTCTGAACGCTGCTCTGACGTAAAACGGGGGGGAATATTGTGCGGGGCGAAGTGACTCTTCCGCGTTCCCTTTCCCCCTCTCCCTCCCCCGCGGGCGGAGGGACGGGAGGGATTGTTAGAATAATACTAAATCCCCGAGCAGCGTTGCCGTGTTGTTACGCAAGGACGAGTCATTACCGGGAACTACAAGCATTTTACGAGGTTTGCCCGCCGACCGTACCGCCTCGTTCGCCAACGAAAATATGGAAATAAAAGTCCTCCTCCGACCTGCACGCCATTCGAAATCCAGCCACGCTCTCGGCAACGGAAGTACGGTGCACGGGCTGCCGCCGCCGTCGCCGCCGCGCTGCGCGTACACGCGAAGTGCATCTGGTGACAAACGTGTCGGCGACCGACGAACCCCGGTAAAGGCGATTCCGTAGTCAACCAAAGCGTAAACTGCGTTTCGGCCGCTCCCCGCGGCACCCAGACCTCGCCCGTTTTTCTCCCAGGACGATATATCACGCGGCAACCCGCTCATGCTCGGTACTACACGGGGGCCACATGTGCTCGTCCAGGGACTCCGGCGCGCGGGAAACCCCCACCTTCCCCGCCCCCCGTTTCGCCTGATCCTCAATATTTTAACCCTTTACACTCGGCGCTGTTTTCATTCTGAAACTAAATTTTTCTGCCGTCTTAGAACCTTTTTCATTCATTCATATGAAACTGTTTGCACGTGTAATATTTAAACGTTTAGTAATCCATTACGTAAAAATGTTGTGATGTTTCAAATATTTTGTAATATTTTTTGTAATTTCTTTGAAACAATGTCAGAACAATTTCTGTGCAAAAGGTTAATATTAGGTTCTCAGAAAATTCTGTCTGTTTTTGAATAGAAAGAAAATAACACAATTTTCCTACATCTAACACTAGGTTTACGGAGCACTAAAACTGACGATTTTACATTGCCTTGTAAAAATAACAAAATTGTGGTTATTTAGATTTTCCGCCATTTTTATTGTAACATGTGCTCAAAGAAATAAATCTATAGAGCAATTCTCAATAATTCTAAATTAAAAAATTTCGAGTCCGTTATTTTGACGAGTCTCGTAAATCTAGTGTTAATAATATTTATTGTAGAATATACTTTTCATCGTTTTAGGTACATGTGTGTAAATGCAATGATTAAGAGAGATAGTCATATATGTCTCAAATCAACATGTGCATATCGATTGAAACTTGATGTGATACTATCGGACAGAACTTTCCGATAGACCTAATATTTTCAGTAGCACCAGTGCTCGGTTAGTATAGGAGGTAGATGTAACTCAGTAATTTGATTCGATAATTTGATTCGTTTACACTGTCAACCAACAGCCGAACTATGTGTACCTGCTAACTAGACAGCGGAAAAAATATTTGCATTGATTACAAGACACAGGAGCGAAATAAAATTTTCTTTTATCTCTCAATTATTTTATTAACCTGGAACCAATAAGCTGGTGCCTTTAAATTTCTTTAACATGTCTACTCCTTTAACCCCTTAACTTGTACACTCGAGATAATTCGAACGGCGTTGTCTTTTATGCTGCTATAATTTTTCCCACTCGAATACAATCGAGAATTGAAAGTAACAATTTGAAAGCAAAGAAAAAAGATCGTTTTATTGATATTTATCATTTACATGGGATTGCAAGCAATAACTCTTATTCATTGAAGAATGAAATATAGCCTTTTTCCATGGAACAAAAGCGCAGTATATCAAAAATTGATATTTTTTGGCCGGTTTTTTTAACTGTGCGTTAAGTGGTTAAACTGTGCTTACTCATTTTTGTCACAAACGCATAAAATCCACGGTCTACAGATGACGAATAAGAACCATATTCTTTCCAGGGACCATTATATAATATTGTATGTTATCGAATACATCTTTCCAACGACAACAACAACGTGTTATTAAAGAAAATATGACGTCAGGATAAGTCCAGGATAAGTCAGGATAAGTCAGGTGAAACAGGTGAGTTGCCCCGGCAGGAGAGGCAGTGGTTTGTAATCCCGCAAAAAAGGAAAACTCGATAGAGTGTAAAATTAACTTTTAATTGCATATTGTTAAATCTCTAGATGCCCCAGTTTCCAGCGGGCGTGTTTACAAAAATTAACCGCGAAGCGTTAATAGGTTTTGTAGAATAATTCGCCGGGCAGTAGAAACAGCGAGTAATAGACAGACACGGTGGGTGTTCAGGAAGGCGGGTGCGCTCGACGAATTATCAAAGCTGATATCCGCGAGAACGAAGCTCGACGCGAAAAAAAATTTTAATCTACCTCCTCTATTTGTCTTTTGTGTAAATTATTTTCGTTTCGAGCGTCAGGACGTGTTCCCGGATTGTGTTACCCGGTTCGTTGTGTTTTCGTTTGTTGGCCGGTGAAATGCGTCTCTTCGGAAATAATATTGCAGGGAACAAATTTCGCCGGGCCGGTCGGTTCTTATTTTTTTCACCTGTCACTGGAACCCTTTATGCACTCTATTCGTTTTCACGTTGTCGGTTAGAACGGGCGATATTTATACGTTCGTTATTGGTGTTGCTATCGTTCTCGCGTTGCGAACGAGCACGGCTTTCAGTTACATCTGGGAGTAATAACGCGGAGGCCCCGATGCGGCGTAATAAAAAATGAAATAGTGTGACTATCGAGGGGGGGAGGGGAGAGACCGGTGAATAAATTTTTAGTTGCGCAACGTTCGCCGACCCGACGGTTTTAAACAAATTTTTTTACAGCGCACTTGTAACCGCGTATTAGTTATGGACGGGCTCGCGTTACCGTCGAATCGGTTACCGTTAATATTCATAACTCGCTCCATCGTATTTTCCGCGTACACTTTCCGCGCGTCCGAACAACATTCCTAAAGCGCGGACACAAATAAGTTTCATAAAGCCGAATAAAATGCTATTTGCATGTATGTTAATCGATGCTAATTTTCAATGAAATGCTAATCCGTTCGAAATATCAGAAACTAATTTCGAATTATATATGCAGGTTAACGTAAACTACAGTTTCGAAATTCCCGAATGTTTATACTGGCGACGGCTTATGAAACGAAGCAACGCGCACGATAATACGAGTCATTATGTCCTTTACGCGTTTTGTTGTCGTTTGTATGTGAAATTCAACCCCGCGGAGTGCTGAATTAATTGGTAATTGTTTTCGGAGGTCCGCGGTGATTTTTGCACCAGAACGTAAAGTCAGAAACTGTTAATCAGTATGTCGGTATCGATGCGGAGGATTCTTGCTCGAAACGTTTTCTCTAATTTCTTGATTAACACTTTGAACGCCGAATTAGAAACCCGAAAAATTTCATGAAATCAAAGTGAGTTATTTAATGAAACAAAAATTAAATATATGATATTTAGTGGACCTCCAACTTTCTTGCGTGTTACAGATCCTAATCGGTACAATGAATATATTAACATAAAAATTGATTTTAAAGCCTGTATAAAAATAATTTTGTCACCCACATAAAGGTGACGTGGCATTCAACGTGTTAATGCGTCTTGATACAACTATTTGAAGATCGAAACAAACTACTGAAATACAAAGTGGATTTCCATTTAACCAGCTAACAGTGGAATTGAATTTGAAAGTGATGACGAATATACACGTCGAACGCAGGCCAAATGCGGCTATTATAAAAGCCAAAGCCCTTCTAAAGCTGTTTTATTCGATAAGAATTCAACAATTCATTAACGTTAACTGCACCGCAATATGTGACAGATGTGAGAAAAGTCGAATTCACTGATCTTTCCCATCTACGCAGATACGTTTACAAGCTTACGTGTGTAACGTCGTCCAGCAGCTTGGCCATGAAACAGAAAAGAAGTGGACTCTTTTCCTTCGCGACTACAATTATTGTCCCGAGCCGTGCAAGACCGGCAACGGGTTTTGCAGCGAGCAGACCCCGGCCGGAGAAGCGGATTTTTCGCGCGGAGGAACAGCGACGATCGCTGCGATCGGTCCCGCGAGCGCGGACGAACCGGAAACGGGCTCGTCGAGTGGCATTCAGCCGGTCGGATCTTGTCGACGTGCTCGAGTCACGGGTGTATAACTTGCTTGTCAATGTTGAGCTAACCGAGTGTCGACGATATCGACGGAGATCGTTCTATCGACACGGCTCGGCGCATACCTAACGGTTCGACGTTCGCGAGGCGAGTCGCACGGGGCCGCTCGCTCTCCTCGCCGGGAAGATTGAGCACGCTTGTCATCCCGCGGCGTAAGATTAAGCGCGGTTGTCGTTCAAATTTACAGGAAGATCGATATCGAGCGGGAACAATGGTTTTACGAATGCGACCGATATTAAAGCAACCGGTCTCCCCTTTAAGCGTCCTCGGGAAGAGCTCGGAGCGGCGCCGCGCGCGGCCTCCGCGACATTTGCTCGGGACGGTCTCTCGGTATTAAAACGGCGCGCGTAAACCGGGACTCGCATGATTAATCACGGGGACGGATCAGTCATTTTTCACCGGACAGCGAAAAGTTGCGGCCCGGCTCCACGGACGAGAGGAAGAGTTATCGGTTCCGCGAAGTGGCTGCCGGTAAAAGCGCGCTTGTCCTTTTCTTCCCTCCTCTTTTCTTTTCCCTTTCCCCTCTTCTTTTCGTCCCGGCTCGCACGTCCCGACGGCGGCGTACACAATGATATCGACGGTAATTAGTCTTCATTGTCCGGCGTTCGATTCGATTCTATTCGATTGCCGTCGTCCACCGGTGGAAAAAGTCGAGGAACGAGGGAACGTCTACTCCGGGGCAAACACCTGTGTATCCTCTTTCTTCCGTCGACCCTTTGCTCGTTCTTTTTCAACCCCCGTCCCCTCTTCTCATCCTCTCGGACGCCGCCGCTCCGTTCCTCTCCTCCTCGCTCTCTTCTTTCGTCTCCTTCTCGCGCGCGCGCGCGCGGCCGTCCTCCTCGTCCGTGGGTGTAAATCTGTCTCACAGATTAAGTCCGAACCCTGAGTTGTATAAATTGAAGCCGATCTCTCTGCCGGGGCCCCGGAGTAGCTACTCGGGGGCCACTTTATTTTCGTTTATTTGTTGTCAGCAAACATGCCCGGTCTTCCTCGCTGCGCCAACGAACGAACGAATGGCGCGGCTCGGCTCGGCTCGGCTCGGAGCTCGCACACGTTGCCTAACCACCACGCCGGAGACCTAACCGATCTCCACCGACACCGGACCCGGTTCTCTAACCGTGCATGCGACCGTACGCAACCGAACGTGTGCACCGGCTCTCGCACACAAAGAGACGGCGCGCATGCTTTATTATGCAGGACCGTGCGCGCCAGCGAATCTTTAATACGATGCCCGGTGCGGACGCACGCACTCGCCGCCACCGTTGATTCGCGAATTTTGCACCCCGCGCACGCAATTAACGTTCAATCTTCTGAATATTCCAGGCAAATATCGATGCCGATACTTTTAGCGGCTTGTTCGCGGTCTCATACCGTTGCCGGTGCATTCTGTCGGCGGGGGCTAGTTTTGGAATGAAAATAGCGCCGGGTGGAAAGGGTTAAACTGAACTTTTGCTTTAACGTATTCATTGTACCACATTTAATTAGGATCTGTGAAATGCGAGAAAGTTTTTACGATAGTTTTGGTGTCTTTAACACGGTGACTGTCATGTTACCCATACGCGGGTGAAGGAATTATTTGTCCATGTTTTAAAATGAATTTTTGCGTCAATATACTTTTATTGTACCAAATTTGATTGGGATCTGTAAAATGCGAGAAAGTTTTTACGATAGTTTTGGTGTCTTTAACACGGTGACTGCCACGTCACCCATATGTGGGTGACGGAATTATTTGTGCAGGCTTTAAAATGAATTTTTATGTTAATATATTCATTGTACCAAATTTGATTAGGATCTGTAACACGCAAGAAAGTTGGAGGTCCACTAAATATTATATATTTAATTTTTTTCAATTTTTGTTTCATTAAATAACTCACTTTGATTTTATGGAATTTTTTACGTTAAAGTGTTAATTATATCGGCTGTACACGGTGGGATTAAAAGTGTCCCACCTTTTTGATGTATTTTACGGCATATGGTGGGACATTTCTAGCCCCACCTCGAAATCTTGCAATAGCTGCGCGTGCATAGGTTTATATTTCGTCTTTTCTATGTGGCACGGTGGGACTATTTGAAGCGGCAGTTTCCGAGTCAGTACCGTGAATTCTCGTTACGAGTCAGTGCAAACCTTACGATTTAGAGTCAGTGGAACTACCCACACCAGACAGAGAAAGACATTTTCTCAGTCTTTTTGTCGCTATCGGTTAGTAGTCATACGCTTATAACTTGTCACTAGAACTGCCGAGTAATAAATACAACTGATGAATGTTGCTTTGTAATCATGACGAGACTGCATCTGTTCCGACATGTTCGTCGCTTTTCGTCGACATGCTTCGATGAAAAAGTTCGTTCATAAAATTCTGACGAAAACATTCTTGCAATTTCAGTAATTGTGAAAGAAAAGATTAGGAACCAGCCATTTTGACTAGTGTCATAGACGGATATGACTCTTAGGTTTCCAGCGACGCTCGGCGAGAACCTCAGATTTCGTTTAAGAGTCAGCGCAACTGACTCCTAACGAGAATTCATTCGTATCTCCTCTTTGAGCGGCAGTCTTGCTAACGCGTTGGTTCCGCGTCCGGAACCAACGTCCAATTAAACCAATTAACCGGTACCAATGTCCGATTCTCGAGGATCAGAACTCGTCCTCCTTGTCCCCTCTTCCGTCGGCAGAAATCGCGAGAACTAGCCAGACGTTATCCAAGCGTTTGTTTATCCGCTGGCCGTCGTCCCCGTTGCGATCCTTGCGGAACCTCCGGCCAAGTTGCATATTAATAAAAGTTTCAGCAAATTAGTTTAGTTCCGCGGAGTTTGGTTTCCCTCGGCCCGACTCGGCCCGGCTGTGTAACTTGCACCGGGCGCGCTCCGACGCGACGGCCCATCCCGGCCCGTTCGTCGCAATTCCTTCGTCTTATCCGCTCGACCGAAATTTCATATCGCGTCTAATGAACCGACGGGCGCGAGATTAAACGACGCCCGGGCGAAACAAAATTGTTCGCGACGCCTCGGCCCATTAGCCGGCGTCGCGTGTCGCGTCGCGACGCGACGAGTCGCGCGGATCCATCGCTCATCCATGGAGAACGTATTATCCGAGGCGGATCGAGTTAAGTGCTCGGAAGTTCGCCGGAAAATTCGGGCCTCCTCGCGCGATTTCCGAGGGAAACCTATTCGGTTTTCCGTTGGACACGTTATCGATTTGTTCCACTGCCTTCCACCGAATCGAACAACTGCGGATTACAATTTTTTTCTATTCTTCGTTGGCTTTCTTACTCTTGTGAGAACGGTTGAATTTGCAACAGAGTCCACCGTTTGCACTCCGGAATTTTGTTGACACCCGCTATTTGTAGCCTCAGCCTCGACATAGGAGTGCAAAGGGAAGGTAAGTTAACAACACTGGAAGTGACACCGGTCTCTAAGATGCATAGCTAAATCAACGAAAGCAAAATTTCCTGTTAATCTATAGACAACACTGCAACAATTTCTCTTTGTTGTGATACATGATAGTTCAACTTAGACGACTTCCTCCGCGGGAAATTGAGGCGACGCGGGACGCGTCGACAGCCTTTAAAACCACACCGGAAATCTGTCGAGCGAACATCCGAGCCACTGCCTCCGAATTCTTATTCTAATCTTGAAAGAGCCACAGTAACTATTCCACAATCATTGAAATTACAGAATCGTTTCCCTGGGAAATGACTGAATCGGTTTATTCGTCTAAGCAAATTTTTTAGGAAGTACATAAAATCTTCTCACTTCTAGACACATTTCACTTTTATGTGCAAAATCTTCATACATTTATTTTTTCGAACAATTTGAGCAAGGTTGGATCGAAGTGTTCGGCTGCAGTTGTCGGTTTTATGCTAAAAAAAAAAAGTGAAAATCGTTGAAATTGAAGAAACATGAACTGAACATATACAGGGTGTACCAGGTAAATTTTTAGAAAATAAATTGTTGTTCTTGAACCAGGTAAACCGTTTTCTCAGAATCTAGTGAAGACATCGACGTTATCTCTTCTGTACAATTAAATATGAACGTACGATTTCGCAGTATTACGAAGTTTTCGTAATCGCTATTAAATGCATTGTTACGGGTATAATTAGGCTCAGTAAACATTCCGAAAGAAGAATATATGAATGTCTATGAAAGCTCTGTTCCCTGGTTCGCCCATTTAAAACTAGGGAGAAGCATTATTGTTACAGTCAACAGAATGCGTTCCGATCACTATAACCTGGCTGCTTCACCTGGTAGCCAGTGCAAATGCAATCGGAAATGCAAGTTTGAAGTGCAATGCGAAACCCTTGATCCTATAATATGGCAATGCGAATTGTATAATCCACAATGACGCAAGCTAACAAATGCCCTACTTAGTATGGGCCTTCAACTGCCTCTTAACACTTTATCTACGCCTATTAATATTCTCCTCAATAATTATGATGTACCAAACGGAAGCTTAAAAATCTTCTTCTATACAATAATCCCGAAGGAGAGTATTAGATTTTTTGATTGAGGGTGAATTGTTGCTGTTAATGTTAAAGGATTCTTTTAAAAAATCCTCAGCCATGACTGCTGAGGTAAAAGTCAGATAATGTGTTAATGTAGACACACTCATAGCGAAGCCAAATATTGAAGCTTGTTTTACTATTAATTCTTTTTTCAAAAATTGCAATCTACATATTTATTATTAACGTACATTGTTGTTGTATTCACTTCTATTATTATTGTACTCTTCTTGTATTATTTCTGTATTGTATATTATCGTGCCCTCTTGTATTATTCCTATAGACCCAAATAAACCCAGAAGGGTTTCAAATGCCTCATAAAAAGAAAAAAATATATGAAGGTCTATTTCTGACTTTTTCCCACCACCTAAAATGGCCATTCGCGACACAGTGACGTTGCTCGGAGCCAGCTGGTTCGTCGGGCGACCCATTTCCGGTGGCATTAAGTCATCCAGGAGGGTTCGCGAGCAGGGGATCGCGCGAGTTTGCCATAACAATGATAGACAAATTTGTTCACACTTAACTCCGGGTTCTCCCCGGTTTGGTTGAAGTGACCAGGCCCGGATAGCTCTTGCGGAGGGTGGAGGAACGCCTGGCAGGGGACGAGAGGGAATTGCGGGCCGGATTGTGTTCACACTTCCTCGCCCGAAGGAGAACTTGTAACCATATATCAAACCGAGTTCTGTCTCCTCTAACGTAACCGGCTCCCGCCGCCGATTCCACCTTCCGTGAACTCCGTAACTTACGGGGGTACTTAGGCGCGCACCCTCGAAGGTTCGGCACGGTCCGCCGTATGAATACGAATGCGCCTTGTCCTCCTGGCCAAATGTGTCCGACGGCGAGCCTCTATACATAGTCGATCCGCCCCTGCTCCCCTGGCCGGTGTAAATGTAGATTCAAATCGGTCGAATTTGAACGCGCTTCAAGACAGATAGCGCCCCCGGGAGATTGGGAACCGTATTAACGTCGAATATGCCAGATCTACCGCGGCGATTACTTTCGCCTTGAGCGTGCCCTCGACGCGACGCTCTCCTCGCAATTAGCCCTTCGCACTCGGGGCCTTTTTCTGTGTCTTCTCAATGAATTTCGGTAGGGGTGCTTCTGTAACTTTCAACCTTCTGTGTCTTCTCAATGAATTTCGGTAGGGGTACTTCTGTAACTTTCTTCTTTTGGAGTTTTGGTGTTGCAATGACTTCTGTTAAGAAAACATGGAGTGCTAGGAAGCTAGTGAACCTGGAATAAAAAAGTGCAGCCATTGGAATGAAAGTCCTCTTTGAAAAATCCTCGAGAACTCGACCGAGTGAAGGAACCATCAACCCTTTGGTTTGATTTGGGATTTCGGCCAAATTGGGGAAACATTTTACAAGTGTATAAGGATTATCTTATCCTATAAGGATTGAACACAGGATAGGCGGAAACATTGTGCCGTTATTTAGAAAAACACCTTTGTAATACTAATAAAGCATATACGGTATAAAGTGTAGTTTGTTGAATAACGTACCACATTAAAGGACATTCCCAACACTAGGTTAGCCCATTGGATGGTCAAAGTTCTCGGATGACATCTCGTTGCTATTGGATGCACGAAGTTCGACGCGGCGGCGTAAATATTTCAGGCTCCCATAAGCGACCCGGTCGGGTATCGTGCGCGCGAGACCGGCAACGCGATCGAGCGTGAATTAATTCGAGGAACCGGCGCCGCGCAAAGCGCAACGGGCGAGAGAGAGAGAGAGAGAGAGAGAGAGAGAGAGAGGGAGGGAGAGAGCGGACCAGGACGAGCGCGGCAAAACCTTGAAGCTCGGATAACGTGATTAATAGGAGTAAACGTTTCCATCCGACTTGGCCTGATCCTCCGCGGAACACGACGTCCGGCAAGAAACGTCTCTATCCAGGGACGTCGCTATCCACGAGCAACGACTGTCACCGCATCGACGTCCGCCGAGGAACAAGAGGCAGAGGCGAGGCGGTTCCTCGAGGATCGAGTTCCGCCATTCTTGCCTTATAAAACGACCCCCGGCACACGGGGGCTCTTAATCGGGGAAGACGTGGTCAGCATTTCACGTTAATGCTCCTTCCCCTCTCTCTCTCTCTCTCTCTCTCTCTCTCTCCTCCCCCCACCCCTAACTGTATTCATCCCGCACATTCGTCGTTTACGTTCGAACGCCGGCCAGAAAATTCGCCGGGAATAGCTGCGGAAAAGAAGCGTTTGAAAGCCGGGACCGCGCGGAAAGCGCGCGGCAGACGGAGTGGAAATGGCGTCGTTACGTTTTTGCCGGTTGCCGCCCCGATGAAAACCGCTCTGCCCGGCCGCGCGGCCGTCGACGAATCTGATGGCTGTCATCCGTCAGACGACGATACCGCCGCGGGAACGTCTTAATCAATTTCAACCACTTCTTTCCGACCGTTCCTCCGCGTCGCCGCCTCTAATGCCTTCGTTAGCCGCGTCAATGTCCGCCGGAAAGAAGCCGAAGACGCGTCGCGATCGCGCTGGGAATTTATTCCGTCTCTTCGGCAAGCCTGGAAACTACGGTTTCTCCCGAACCTGTCGTTTTCGATAATTATTTGTTACGAGCCGGGGCTGCGAGCAACGCGAGAGCCCGGCGACGGGGTTGTTACTACCCCAGGAATATGGTTTCAATTCGTTTTCAACTTTGAAATCGTTGTTGATTTGAATTTAAGATTGGTTAGCCTCGTAACACTTGTGTATAATTTAATTGATACGATCCGAGCGGTAAGATTGTATCGTGTGGGAACGTTCAATTATTGGATTGGGATATTAGGCAATAATTGAGGGTTGTAGATTAGGTGAGTTAACAAACCAGACAAATGTATTCTGAGTTGAGATGATTAGAAGTGTTGTTGTTTGTGTCGTGAGTGAGTGTAGTAAGTGTACAATTGGAGAAATTGTTAGCTATGATGCACGGTTTTGACACGTTGGCAATGAGGGGTCAGAGGCCGATTGTTGAATGTCAAATAGAATATACAGCGTGGGGGAATAACTATGTCGAGTTTGAATATTGCCGTTATTTGTAGTAATGTGAAAAAATGTTATATAGAAAAGTTACACGGTATAGAGGAAGACATATTGTGACACAAATATTTTCTGCGTGGGTGGATGCATAGAAGAGATGTCAAGGTCGTCTCTTATAAGAATGACGAGATTGAATTTATTTGGATTTTGTGCGGTTCTCTCTTAATTATATTTATTTAATCATTTTCCACGAAAGCACTTTTACAATTTCAGTAATTGTAAAATGAAACATCTCTATGGGTCCGTGTAACTTTCAGGTAAAATGCTAATATATATCGACGTTTGACCACATAATTTTAGTTTTTTTTACAAGATGACGTCTTAATTATATTAGTTCTGTCCGTTTTTGAATTGAAAGAAAATAAGACAAATTTCATACATTTAATAATATTTATTGTAGAATATACTTAGAGAGAGATAAAAACAGAGAGAGAGAGAGGGAGAGAGAAGGGAGAGATAGTCATATATGTACCAAATCAACATGAGCATATGGATTGACACTTGAAGTGACACTATCGGACAGAACTTTCCGGTAGACCTAATATAATGTCCCTGAGATCATCAATAACAATATCGATGGCGGTTCGCATCGCCATCAACTTGAAATATCAAAGTAAATGCAAGTTGTCCGCGGACAACGATACCAACGGAACAAAATTCTTTCCATAGAGAGTTAAGACATTTATTTATTTCACAAATCCATATACCGTGGTCCGTCCTCCACATGTTCAATTAAAATTTTCATTTCTAACACCCTGCACCCGAGTGCACAGTTTCAGCAAAATCAAAACTTCCACGACGTATAGTAGAGCAACTGACTAGAACAACTAAAAAAGAGGATCTCAAAAGTGTCTCTAGCGTGGATCGTTCTTACAATGGAAAAGAGCAACGCTGAAGAACCAACGGCCACGTCAAGATCAATCTTCACGTCTGATGATTCGGTAGCTGTACAGGAACGAAACGAGCAACGGCGAAATCGGTCCGTGAGCAACGTGCCGGGTACAATTCGAGGAACAAATGATTTTCGTCAGTCGGGGAGCGGTTTCCGGAGCAGTTGAATCGATCAATCGCGGCGCGGCGGCAGCAGGGTCGCTTTCGGGCTCGGAAAGACAGGGACGATAAGCGGCTTACTCGCGGAATAATATGCATAATGGCGGAGCCGGTCGACGAAGAAACGATTTAGTTTAGTTGATTCCCGCAGCCCCGAAATTCCGCGGAATGCTAATTCCCGGGACCCGATCCCCGCGCGGGAATAGAGGAGAGAAGAAACGTCGTTGGTCCTTTGCTCACCGAGCCTTGATTTTGCTACCTGGCCGGCTTTTCATATTTCGCTGCGCGAACTAGACAGTGCCTGGCTGTGCTAACGAGGGCCCTGCACGGCAGTACTCGTGGCAGCCACCGCTCCTAACCCACGTCAGACCGCGCAATTTCAATGCCTCGCATAAACTGAAGAACCTTCAAGCACGTAACTACCGGGGCAACGTGTACGTAGAGAGAGTGAGTGAGTGAGTGAGTGAGCGAGAGAGAGGGTGAAGACGACACGCTGAGAAGGCGCTCCGGATGATCAAGAAGATCCCGTCGAGGGTGCCCGGGATCTGGAACGAGAAGAAGCGGCTGCCATCGACGTTCTGGAATGTGTATCGACAGCGCATCTGGACGAAACGTCGGTTCGGCTTCGATTCGAGCGCGAACCAGCGTAGCAGAAACTATTACGGGCCCAGCGGGCCGTCCTTGATTTTTCGAAGACGTTATTAACCACTTCCAGTATAAAGACGTGCCACGCACGTCGAGACGCTTTTGTTCCGAAGCCGCCTGCGACGTGTATACCACGTCGATAGGCATTTACCGCAGAAACAAAAACGACGTGTTCGTCACGTCGGCTGACAGATCGTTCGTTATTCGAGCTAGAGTTCCAGACGTGCACGCCTTTAGGTTGGTAAAGGATTAACTCAGTGGGAAAGTGAATGTGCCAGGTACTCGGGGGCCCAGAATGCACCAGGATTCGTGGGAGGATGTGCCGAGGAAGCTTTGTTTCGCAGCGAATAGACTTCTTGTATCTATTGTGAGCTTGAATGGTCACGGTGGAGGGATGATGAGCAGAAAAGACGTGGTTCGCCGGAGCGGACGAGGATGAGGACGCGTTCCAGCGCGAGAACGCGGCGCGTAGAAACGTGGAAACTGGACGGGGGTCAGCGAAGCGTCGCGTATCTCGTAGAGGAAGCACGAAATAATAACAAGAACAACGCCGCGGCGGCGATCGGGGACGATACGCGCGGCGAGGATGCGCACCGATGTGCATTTAACACGCCATTGGCTTCGCTCCGCTCGGGTCCGCTCCGCTCGAGCCGGCCTCGCTGCTAAATTATTCGGACGTGCGGGCGAAATGAACGTCCGCGAGTCTTGGAGAGCGGCCGGCGCCGCTCGCGCGTAAATTAATAAAACACACTTTGTTCGTGCGTCCTATTAACCCTTGAGAGAACACACAGTGGTCCCAATCGACGAATTGGGAAGAAGAAACACTAGAATCATTTTTCCTGTTGAGCAGAATACCATTATTTATATGTAATGCCTCTTTCTTTTATATATAGAGCGTTGTGGGTGAATAAACGAAATTGGGCTTCACTATAAATAGAGTTGATATTTATTAAACGATAATTAAAGTTTCTTACCTATAAATTATAGAGAAACGGTATTTACAGCTTATTCCTCCCTATGTTTCTTTCTACTAATATTTAATGTTTCTCAGACTCAATCTCTCTGTTATTCACGTGCACGTGTTTCTCTCTTCTCTCGTCTCCTCTGTCCCCTCTCTTACCATTCAATTCTATTAACATTTCATTACTATTCAAGAGGGTTTGTAAAGTAGTATCTGTACTACTTTATATATATATATTTTTTTATTTTTAATTGAATGAGATCATAACGAAGTCTTGGCTTCTGCACTCCACAAAACGTGTAGGGGACCATGTATATCAAGATGTCCCGAAGTAGAAATAATAATATGAGTCAATAAATTGTCAATAAAATTGTGGTTTTATATTTACCTTCAACTGTGGAGTTTATATTATTATCAATCTAAAAGTATTTATAATGCCAGGTAATCAGAGCACACGTGTTCACGTACACTATTTCGCGACAAGCGATCGAGTAACCTAAAACTTTCATTGATAATGAGACCAATGCCAGAGGTCACTTTATGTCTCTGTGGGATGTACATGAAAAATTCACTGATACGTGTTTTTCTTTACCTTTCATTTTGAACTTTTTTCCTCCTAATTCATCGATTGGGACTACTGTGCGTCACCGGAAATTTGTACAACGCGCTTGTCAGGCTCTCTCCTCTCCTCTCTCTCTCCTCCCTCCGCTTTCGAATCGCTCGCGAGATCATAGGCGAGTGATTCACGGCCTTAACCACGGAAACCCAAGTACGTTTATCTGCTGGATCCTCGCAGCGGTGATCCCCAGCCGCTCGCAATTTTCTTAACCTTCTGTCTCATTACGCCACCCGCCGCGTATGTATTTAACCCTAACTTCCCCGCGCCGTGATTCATGCGCCGACATTTCTTACTACCTGTTGTAACAGCGACGCGTTAAACGGCGCCACGATTTTAGGGCGGAACAACCCTTTTCGAAGAACGATTTTCAGACGGAAAGGGAAAAGGGTGTGTCGCTCGGACGAGGGACGACCGGGAAAGTTATGAAAAGTGTGGTTAAACGAGGACATGTGACCAGTCCTGGCAGACATTGTTCCTCTGCTAAATGACCGTCGCATTTGGAGACGCGCCAGAATTCTGCTACCTTTAATAATGTCTTTCGAACTCGTTGTTCTGCCGGGCCGCGCGACGTCTTGTCGCTTCTACTCTTCTGCGATCAACCCTTAAACATTCAAGTAAATTTTGTAATTATTCAGGATAGAGAAGTTCTAATAAAAGGCTTTAAAAGACTGAGCAACCTCTTAGCTTAGTCTAGCCAAAATCCGAGTTTACCGAAGTGTCAGTTTACAGTTTTGTCTTTTGCCATTTCCCAACGTTTCGCAAGCAGCTAGCTTCCTCAGGGGGTCCAAATCAGTGTGTCTTCTGACCCCCCAAGGAAGCTAGCTGCAATGCTCGCGAAACCTTGGGAAATTTCTTCCCTTAGGACAAGGCTTACTCCCGAAACCCTAAACACACTAAACCGTATGATGCCGGGCCGTGAAAGTCTCGAATCTCAGAAAGCGTCAATTAATCTGGAAGAAATTGGAGACAAGCGAGCGTGGATCGTGAACCAAATTTCGGGAGCGACGTTGTCTTTCCACGGTTCCTGGATGACGGGACGTGTCCTGGAGGTAACATCGCGCGAGTCCCGGGACAGCCTGTACGAAAATCGGGGGTGGGGGTGCGTCACACAGGGCGAAACTTTGTTTCGCAACTGCGAATCTTTAGCCCGATGTTTAACGTCGCGGGCCGGCTTCGTCTGAAAGTTGTTCGTTAATTTCAGTCGCGGCGTTACACTGCGCGATAGCGATTACAAAGTTCGGGAGCACGTAGCTTCTGGAGAGAGAAAGGGAGAGAGAGAGGAGGGGAGGGAGGAAGGTGGAATAAAAAAGAAGAAGAAAGGCAGCGAGCGAAGTCGTCCCGGGAAACTTTTCCCAGTCAGTGTCGAGCAGTCCGCGGGCTCGGAACTCGGAAAAGTCTATCCGTCATGACCTCCGCTTCCTCGCGCGAGCCTCTCGCGCTTCCGGTCCTCGACGGCGACGAATAACGCTCGCGCGGAGGAAGCACGCGTCATGTACGTCACTTTCGTCGGGCCCGCAATTCCCCGGAACCTCTCTCGACGATTCTCTCCGCGGAGAATCGTTCCCCGGCAGCTGGTCCGCCGGGGTGGAAGCGAACTTCCACCGCAAGATGCTTCCGCGCTAAGAACCCCCACTTCATCTTGCACGCCGCGGTGGCCGGACCCGCTGCGAAATTCGCCGCTGGAATACATTCTTTCGAGACAACGGCACCCATTGTCCTTTCGCGGCTACGCTGTCTACTCGGCGTCCCAAGGGGATGCGACGCCGGGCGTCGCGACGCGGTCTACGCGGCCTTTCCGTTGCCTGAAAGAAAACACTGGAACGCCGCGCCGCGCCGCGCCGCGCTGAGAAATTGACTTCCGCCGAACGAAGTTCCGCCCCTGCTGCACTTAGGAGAGTGTTCGCCGATTCCTCCCAGACAATGTCATATTTTATGCTCCTTTTTCAACCGCCGCTTCTACCCCGACCGTCCGGAGTTTCGCGAACTATGCCCCGCGACTCTGCGACCATAAATGCAGTTAGAACTCTCGGTATCGATTGCAGTCGCAAGAGAGAAACGATTTGCTTGAACGTGCGGGGTGATTGCTCGTTTGTTAAGACGTACAGGATTTTTATCTGGTGAAGAGAATTGGTAAAATGGCGCTCGGAATCCTCGAGCGTTCGGAAGGGGTGTCTGCAGTACATGAGATTTTTAGGCAAATGAAAATCGCTTTTTTAGTAGTGTCAAAATATTAATATCTGAAGAATTCTTTGCTATTTAAACCGACGGGTTAGTTGAGAGTAATGCTTCGGGCGTCTTTTTCCAAATATCGTCACGTGGACGTTTATAGAACATTTTTCTATTGACACAGTGCGCGCAGTGAGAGAAACGTTTTGCTTGAACGCGAGGGGTGACTGTTCGTTAATATTAATATGTGAAGAATTCTTTGCTATTTAAATCGCGGGATTAGTTAAGAGTAATGCTTCGGCCGTCTTTTTCTAAATATAGTCACATGGACTTTTATAGAACATTGTTCCATTGGTACAATGTGTGCAGTGAGAGGAACGATTTGCTTGAACGCAAGGGGTGATTGTTCGTTTATTAAGACGTAATGAATTTTTATCTAGCAAAGAGAATCGGTAAAATGGCGTTCTGAATCGCCGAGTGTTCGGAAGGGGTGTCTGCACTACACGACATTTTTAGGCAAATAAAAATCGCTTTGTCAATAGTATCAAAATATTAATATCTGAAGTAATCTTTGATATTTAAACCGAGGGATTAGTTGAGAGTAATGCTTCGGGCGTGTTTTTCTAAATATCGTCACATGGAGATTTATAGAACATTTTTCCATTGGCACAGTGCGCTGCGAGAGAAACGTTTCGCTTGAATGCGCGTGGTGATTCCTTGTTTGTTAAGACGTAGTGAATTTTTATCTATCAAAGAGAATCGGTAAAATGGCGCTCTGAATCCTCGAGCGTTCGGAAGGGGTGTCTGCACTACACGACATTTTTAGGCAAATAAAAATCGCTTTGTCAATAGTATCAAAATATTAATATCTGAAGTAATCTTTGCTATTTAAACCAAGGGTGAGAATAATTCTTCGGGCGAACATTTTTCCATTGGCCCAGTGCGCGCGCAGGTGGATGCTGAAGCTGGCCGAGATCTTGGTTCGTTACCTCGTCGGTAGGGAGAGGTTATGGATCCCGTGCTCATAAAACGTGATCTATAATAGAGGAGAAAAGATCCGAAAGGGGAGGAATCGACGGAACACTTTGGCAAGAAATGACGAGCAGGCGGAAAGGGAAACGTCTTGAGAATAAGATAGTACGCGGCGTGTAAGAGTAATCGAACCATTCTCGCGTAAGAGGGATCGGTAACGTGGACGAGGTAAGGGCGGAGTGCTATAGCGGCCGAAGAAAGGCGAGAAAAGCGGGAACGCCGGGCTTCCGGCTGGGTAGGATGGGTTATACGTAGTGATTGCAGCTAGAATCGAAAGTCGAAGAGGGAAAAAGGCTAGATCGGGTGACTAATAGCTATAGGACCGCTAGTGCTCCGATATGAAGCGCCCCCAGCACTATCTTCCCGCTTTCGTGTTTAACGACCTCAGATTTGGCGACCCAGCAGTTCCCAACAAACACTTTCCCCGGGTGATCATTCTCTGAAACAGATACTTCTGCTCCCTGAACGCTTCTTCGAGATCACCGATGACTATTCGATATCCCCCACGTTCTACCCCCTAAAAGCTCAATTTGCTTGCTGTATATTGTACCCATTAGGGGTACAGTAGTAATCAATTATTAGCAAAGAATTCGTTTTGGCCTATAGTTCTGTACCGATTGTTGAAAAGTAAACACATATTCTTCTACAGTTTCCGGTAAAGCAGCCTGTCTTCAAAAAATTCTAAAATTCTCTTTTACAACCCTGTAATAAAATGGCGGCGTCCGTACAGGCAAACAATAAAATTCAAGGCAAATTGAAAATTTGCAGGAGAAATTAAATTAAGAAATGAAAGCTTGAATGTACCACAAATTTTGTTTCATATTTCAAAATAATTGATTACTTGTGGGTTTCGCTAATGTTAAAAATCTGGTTGAACATTTCTCCGACCTTTCGCATGCATCAGGGATTGCGAAGAAGACCAGCGTCTGCGAACGAGCAGCCCTCGAACGTAAATACAGGTAACGATACAGTAATGCCCGGGCAACGTAACAAGTCAAGTATAGGAAGCCCGGTACAAGCTGCAAGCAAGACTATCGCGAAATAAAGGCGAGCATAGAAATAAAGAAACATCCGCATGCACGGGGAACGTAAGCTCTGTGTTTAAATCTGTTATTCGCCCGGACGGAATCCGAGGAGAAATATTCTTGGCGATGTAGCGCCGGGGCGAGATCTTGCGCGAAAAAATTGTTACGAGTTCTTGCAGCTCTTCGGAACCGCATATTTTAATTCTTTGCGGCTGATACATACTTTGTCTTGCATAAAAATTTCAATTATGAAAGTGTTCTATCGTTGGCAGCCTCGGGAATCTTGCGCTCTCTGTAACTGTGGTGAAATTGCTTCCTTTGGTGGCGTGATCATGCTTCAAACGCCGCCCGATGGTTCCTCGTTCCCGGAAAATGTTCTGCGCGTTCTTCAGTTGCAACACTGTTCTTGATTATTTCGAAGAAGATAAAGTTCCTGTCCATTTATATCAAAACGTCTAAGAAATTAATTAGAAATGAGGAATTAAAAATGGCACTGTCCTACGCTCACGGTCCGAATGAATCAATTTTAACGGCTCTACTCGCTTCACCTAACGTTTCACCTAATTTCGCGCGTTACAGAAAAGGAAATCGTGCTGCATCTTAAAGGTGAACGAAATGTTCGCTCGAAACTCGACGCAGGTTGCAACGAAATGTTTTGACACGGTGGCCCGGGGCAATTAAAACGTAATCCGCGCGCGCCGAGGCTCGCGAACGCGTCGAACAAGATGGAGGCACGAATCGGTACCGATCAACGAGTTCTTATCCGCGATTCTTATCGGCCACGGCGATTCCGGGGGCCGGCTCGCCGGCAAAGTGGCTTTCGTCGAACAATCGATCATCTTTTTGGTAGCCGTCGAACGGCGCGCCGACGATGCGCCTTATTGTCGCGTCCGATAACGTCGTTTTATTTGCACGCGAGTCGACGCATCTTGCCGGTAATTAATTTCTTCGGTATCGTGATCGCTGACACGCAACGAGCACGGATTATTCGCCGAAGTCTCCCGGCTGGCTATCACTCTCCGCCGAGCAACTCCGCGGAGAGACCGATACGGAGAACGATGGCTCGAGAGAGAGAAAGAGAATGGACAATTTCGGGGAGGAGAGAAATTGATCAGTTTCCCTCACCCCGTCGCCTCTTCGAGGGCATTATTATAAAAGGGATGAATGCGAAGAATGTCAGTTAGTTGAGAGTTGTTAGTTGCAAGTTGAGAGTTGAGAGTTGAGTCGGTAGAGATACAGTTAGTAGAGCGAGTTGTTGTTGTTGTTGTTAAATAAAGTGTTTTGTTGAGACCGACGCCTTAAGATCATTCCACCCTTTACGCCGCACCCTATACGTAGGAGTTCCATAAAATATTCCTACAATATTGCAGTTTATTTTCTACCGATAAGAGTATGTATTGCTTTACTTTGTCTCGCAGCCAAGAATTGGACTCGGTTTAAAATATTCTATGCGTAGGGTTATTGTTCTTTCCGACGTTGACCATCTGCACGCGAAACGTTTGGTTGTGCCGATTTGTCAGCCGCGAGTAAAAAGGATAAAACTATTGTCGAAGGGACCGGTCCGTGGTCCGACCTTGAAATAGCGGCGCCGCGGATTTTCAAGGTGATCTCCCGTCTAACTCGCGTCTGAACGCACGTAGTGAACTAATCGCTGTAGTGTAAGGATTTCGGCGACCGAGGCCCATGCGTGATTACGGTGCGGACGTGACTTCATGCTATTTTTGAGATTTAGCGGAACTTCCTGTTTTACGGTGATTTATTAGAGACTTCGTATTTTAGCTAAAGGTCTCACCCCGTCGCCTCTTCGAGGGCGTGCATTAATACTAAGTTATTTGCGATTGGTCATCGAGAGGTAACCGCTTACCAAGCAGAAACCTTTAAAAGGTAGAGCGATGTAAAGATAAGGGTTGTCGTTGTTAAGTTGTTGTTGTAGTTGTCGTAGCGCGCACGAGGGTAACCTCTAGGACTCCGCAAATAAACAGACTTTACGTATTCCGAGTGTACCCCTTTTTTCTTTGGCCATCCTTACAGTAAAAAAATCGAGGTGGTACGGTGCAACGATAGAAATTCGATCGTGTCCTTACGAGTGCGGGAATGTTAAAGGGAGTCACTCTGTGCAGGCAGGTCGGATGCGTGTGGACGTGTGTAGAGGAGATCCCAGGTGGAATCATGGTCGTCGAACGCATCCTCGGCGTCGGAAGTCCTCCTCCCTGCAGCTCTCCCGACTCCTCTCTAGGTAGAGGGACTATTAATCTCTCCTCCCGGGCGATGTAGCTTGGAGGAACGGTACGCTCCTCTTCCGAGAAGCTTCCTCTACACGCGAGGGGGGCCGGCCCGTCGGGAATACGCGCCGAGAGGACTCGCAGGATCGCAGGAGCCTTATCGCGGAAGGTGTTCCGGATGCGCCTGCACCGGGGCTGCATCGACGACAGGTGCAACCCGGCCCCGAAGATGCTCGAGCAGGCCGAAGCATGCGTTGGTACTGTACGCTTCATTAACCGACGTGTTCTCCGCCTCGAGGACCAGGTTGTCCGCCCCGCGTCCTTCCACGCCCGAAACGAAGATGACGGTTTGTTCGGCGAGCCCCCTAACCGTCCCGCGTTGCTCGGAATGCAATCGCATAACCACGTCGCGTCACGTAGGGTTAGAACCCCCCCAGCATGATGCCGTTCCCGTTCGCGGCTAAGATTTTACCGGGAGCGAGCGTTTAGCAACTCTGCCCGAGTTTATTTACGCGGATAATTGCGAATCGTAGGGCGGTACTGCGCGTTAACTATCGCGCTGTTTTCAGAACTAGTTCAGTCGGAGATAAGGAACGCGTCCCTCGGGGTGCGGCGGTATAATTCACTTTGATGAATGATAATTGTGAGACGCTTCCCGAGGATCTCTGACGGTGCTCTATACTAACTACGTTAGTGGCTTCGGACGAACAAGTTAGGGGGATCCATAAGTGATCAATTATTTTGAAACCTGAAACAAACTTTGCAGCGAATTCGAGATTTTATTTCTTAATTTATTATATAATCTCCGCCGTTATCAGGGACAGTTTGCCATCTATCCTGCAAATTTTCAATCCCCCTCTTGTAGAATTACTGTTTTTCTTAATATAATAAAAAGTTTTGATCTTCATCTTTTAATCTTCATAGTCCGTATCGTTTCTCGTGCGCCTAGTTATGAAATTTCTCAAGAACCCGTGCATTATTTAAGAAAATTGAGTAAAATGATATTATGGGGGGCCCATGAGTAACCAATTATTTTGAGATCGAAAACAAACTTTGTAGTAAACTCTGAGACGTCTTTTAGTTAAAAATTTCTCACCCTCGAATCCTTAATTTTCGTCAGCAGGCTTCATCGTTTGTCAACCGACTGCGGATGTTTATTCTTTATTTAATTCACCGGAACCGTGGATCTGTCAGCGATCGACGGACAGCCAGTAAAATATCGCGAAATGGAATTCTACTTCAACAATTCGATGAACCGAGTCGTTTATTTCGTCCGCGACCTAGCCGATCGATGCAGTGAAATACAGTTTCGGCGGACAGGTCTATAAAAATCTATCGGGCGGCCCGAATACTTCAGCGTCCGAGAGAAACTCTGTGTGTCGAAGTTCGCGAATTTTCGTGGGAACGTGTGACGTCAGGTTTTTCATCGGCGGCGATGCTAACGGGCCGCGGGAAGTTCGAAAACATTTCGCTGTTGATATTGCGAGATCTCGTGCGCATTGAAACTTAGGTTAGGCGGAACCCCGTCGGTCCGGGGGTAGCGTGACGCGACGTCGTAAGGTTAAGCACCGTCGAGGCGAGCCGCAGGCTGGCCTGGCTTTCGCCTTCATGGTTCGCCTACTTTTCATTACGCGGAGCTGCCCCTCGGTATCTTCGCCAGGATCTCCTGGTTTTTTGCATGACGCGATTACAGTCTTTTGGCGAACGCGCGCGCTCGCGCTCGCGCACGCCCGCCCGCTCGCTCGCTCGCTTTATTAACGCGGCATCGTTCGATCGTGCGCCGGCTACTTCGCCTCCCGAAGGAAACTACTATCTCTAGAAATTATCAGAATTGAACGTGGACAGCGATGTATGAGTTCCACCCAGCGGAGAGGTTGCGTTTTATCGCGATAACATCGGACGCGTACGTATAAACGCGCTCGACAAAAGCCAAGATGGATGTTATTAACGGGACGGCCGCTAATCTTGCGGTCCATAAATTTCGGGAACGAAAATCGATCGGCTCGTTGCCTCCTTGCCCCCCTCACTCTCTTTCTCTCTTCTCCCCCTCCTTCTCTTCCTCCTCCTCATCACTCTCTCTCTCCCTCTTCCCACGGCAATTTTTAGAAATTACGCCAAACCGCCCCTATTTGCGGTTACCAGCCTGTTGGCCTCCCTTTTTTCACGTTGTCACGAATTATGTCATAAATATATAAAGATAACGCGTTAACTGCAAACCGGGGACCATCAAAGTGTCCTAAAACACGAGGTTATTTATTTAATGACACGGTAACTGAAAAGTTAATGGCCCGACCTATTTGCCGGTTAGAGGACCCGAGGACGCCCGATTTATTCAGTGCAAAATTCGATAAATTAACTTGCAGCATTTCATGTTCGGGGTCCTAATATTTTTTCAACAACTACCGTCACGTTCCAGTCATTTCTCATTGTCTTCTTAATTTAATACACCGATCTTCGTCGTTATGGTACTGTAACATCCATGCTAGACTAAATTATGTCGTTAGCAGATTTGTGATAAAATTTACGTTACATGCATCACTTGATTAACACGTGGAATTTGTTTTGGGATCACAATTGATTGAACACCGTGTTGCATTCGATCTGCATTTGTTTCTTTCCGAAAACGTTTCCAACCACGATCTGACATTACTTCACAAACTATGGAAACACGAAATATTAAAACATAAGCTTCGGGAGACAGTATAGTAAATCCTCGATTATACAAACGCGTCGGTGTACGAGTTTTTAGCTATTTTAAAAACAGTACAAACAATAATTAAATTTGTTGAATGTTACCCCTCGGATGCATCTTCACAACCACAACAATCGTAAATAAAAAAAAAGCAGAACCTTTCATTTTGTTGTAATTTTTGGATTTTTCATATCCAATTGTATGCATAAGCAAAAATAATCTCTGTGTTGAGAAACACTTTAGAGTGCCAGGAACGCGGAGCCTGATTATTATTCTTAGCACCCCGACTCTTAAGGGTCGGAGGGGGTGTCATCAACACATTTCGGGCCCAGGCCTTTTCTTTCGTTTCTGTTTTCAAACCTAAGCAACGGTTTTCCGTTGTACATTTTTCGTCAGTCTCGTCCAGAGTACCGAGGTATCAAGAGTTAAAAGAATCCTTCCGAGTCTCTTCGAATAAATTAGTTTTCTTATTAAAATCAACTGTGTGTTTATCATACTAAACCCCATATCCCAACAGTAATACTCTTTGCTTTTTTATTGCTCGTTTCTCCCGTAAAAGCATAAAATAAAATCCGCAGTCTAATGATCATAAATCACCGGTTCCAAGTACAGGAACAACTTCATTCTCGCGAGTGCAATAAAAGTGCCCTTCCACTACGCGATAACCGGTCGTTTCTAAACAAAACTTTCGCGAAATTCCGCTCAAAATCTTCGATACTCCCTGTCGCGGAGGTCTCGCCCGAAAAGAAGGGAGAAGTCCGGAAAAATTTGGGAGGCTTCGCGTCCTGCGGCGGAACAATTATTGTCCAGTTTGGAAAAGCGAGACGTTGGGCATCGGCGGACATAAATTTTCCCATTCGCGGCGGCCGATTCGGCTCGCTCATTTCCAGCCTGGCCCTCGCTAATTCATTAAAACGTTTACAAGAGCTGGAGCGATACACGCTCGCCAAGTTGTCGTTCTTAATTCACTTATCCTCGTCGGGCTGCCTCGCGCGGGAGGCACGGTCGCGTGCACGCTGCGCGTTACTTTTTTCTCTTTCCTCTTTTCCGCGTGCACGCGTGTGCGGAACGCGCACACACGCGCATCGAGCGAGAAGTATGGGAAACGGATAGGAGAGAGACGTTGACGAAGCCTGTATTACAAGTCGCCGTGATCCCTGCGATTCTCGGCCGTCCCGACGACCATACTTTCTGCAACACCATCGAATCTCGATAAAATACGCGCGATTGAATCGTGACAAACTTTGGCGTCGCGTTCGAGAACATATTGGTTACATTTTCACGGCAACTGGCGAATTAGAAAATCGACAGGCTTCAGTTCTAATCGAAATACAGCGATTTCTCTGTATTTGTCGCCGAGTCCTGGATGATATACGTCGCGCAATTGTCCCCACTACCGCGGGGTATACCATAGTGAGGATCAACGAACTAGATCAGGTTCAGTAGAACATTGCATTACTTGAAATTATATACAGTGATTTCTCTTTGTATTTGTCGCCGAGTCCTGGATGATATACGGCGCGGAATTATCCCCACTACCGCGGGGTATAGCCCTTGAAGCTCGAGAGACCTTGGCCGTCGAGAAACATAACACAGCTCGGGTTTGTCTCCTGGAGGATATACGACCCGTGTTGTTGACATATATCGAGGATTCACTGTGTAACGCTGGCGAAATCGTCGTGTTGCTTCATTATCTTTCCGCGTCTTCGTTCGGATTTACGACGTTTATGGAGTGCTAAAATATTTATGGTACGCACAGTTTTATCCCCAGGTACTAATACTTGATAGATTGTTAAACGTGCAGTGATTGCAGCAAAATCAACAGCAATTACCGGCAGAGTAACCGAATTAACCCAGTTGCATCATTAGCGTATATATGCGCTCAATTTTCCTGGTTCACTATCTCTGGAGCATGTACACACGGTGAATTTATTTTTTCTAATAATGCTCAAATATGAAGTTCTTTCGCTTGTAGTCATTTTTGTAGTTAAATATAATAAAAAAAGTTTCGTATTTCTTTATGATGCAAATCGGTTAATGCTATTTGTTACGTGTGTGGGCGGTGCTTCTGTCTCTGGATGTACATGTTACTAATTGCGTTCTATTTTTGGGAAGAGATAGGACGCACCCAAAACGAATTATTGAACAGCTGTGACTGAAAAAAGGCTACTGAAGTATGAACTGTATCAGAGTAGACTGCTTATAGTTCCAATTAAAGTTCTATTTCAAAATTCAGTGAAAATTCTCGATATATGTCAACAACTCGGGTCTTGCCAGAGTCATGTATCGTCCAGGAGACGTACCCGTGTTATGTTTACACTCCTCGGCGTCCGAGGCCTCGTCGCTCACGAGATATACCCCGCGGTAGTGGGGATGATTCCCCGACGTTTACCATCCAGGCCTTAGCGACATATATAGAGAGATCACTGTACTGCAAAATTCTTTTACAAATACGAAACACCGTCTTCATCATCTTTCTAATCATCAGAGTCCATCGCCCTCTCTCTTCTGTTTTTAAAAATATATTGTATCAACCCTTTGCACTCGAGCGGTGACTCCGAAGCACCACTAGAAATTATTATGGCATTATTTTAAAGAAATCACATAAAATATTACACAATATTTGTTACGTTACAAAATTTGTATCCAATAGATAACTAAACGTTTAAATTTTGTATGTGGAAATCGTTCTGAGACGGAAGAGAAATTTAGTTTTAGAATGAAAACAGCGCCGAGTGCAAAGGGTTGATTCTTTCTGAACTGTCCTAATCAAATCTGCTTTTATGCGGCATCACAGCAGAGGACCCGGTTCTTCGTCATGCATTTCGTCATTTTATACAACTGTTCAGGAAATTTCTTCGCGGGACGAGCTTCGCGCGACACTTTCGCGAGTAAAATCGCCCCCCGCACGCGTTACTGCGCGCTAAAACGCAACTGCACTTTCCGGGGGTGCACGAGCTGCCCGGTTTCCGCGCTGGTACAGGGCCACTCGGTCCCGGCAACATTCCGTCCCGGTTGTCAGGCCGCGTTTGCATCCGGCGCTTCGGGTACCAGCGCCTAACGTCGAATTACAGCGAGTTGAAAAGCAAGGGCGGGGGACGGCGGGGAAAAAGAAAGCGTCCGCCGGAGTGGCAGGAAGCTCGTCGACCCCGGCGCGTACGCGCGCAATGTCATTACACAGGTATTATTCTCGCGTGTGCACTTCCCGGCGACGTTTAAACTCGGCTAATGGTCATCGCGCGAAACTCACGCGAAATGCACTCGGTCTCATTTACCTTCCGTTCCACGGGGCTATCTCCTCGGGTCCAGGTATCGCTGACCTTACGAGTGCTCGCGCGAACTTCCGGGTTATGCCGCTCGGCTGCCGCTTCGCGCAAAAATTACCCATCCGAAGTAAATTCATCCGCGCCGACGACGAACGCTCCTCGGCTGCCCGAAGCGAGATTTCTGCGTAGATCACAGTCTGCGGAGCCGTTCGAAGCTGTTTGCAGCTCGTTTTTATCGTTCTCTTGTCGCCAATCAAACGAACAAGCATAGGGAAGTCAGTATACTATGGTTATGAATGAGACACTGTATTAGAGTTATTGTTTAGAGTGATTCCTGCGTACAAGGAAGTCTGTTTAGGCCGAAATGTGAGAGAAGAGTGTTTGGTTCTCGGTCAGAAGAGTGAAGTGTTTAGGACGTAGGGTAGAGTTGTCGAAGTAAAATAAAGTTGAAGGGCTGCCTTCGAAAGGTTCCAAAATTATCGTCTTGTCGTTCGTCGACCATGTACCATTGTTGTCTTCGATCGTTATTATTTATATCATCGTCTTCTGAATCACTGCATACTAATGGTAATATAGAACGTCGTTTTCGAATCATTACATCACTTTCGCCATCGGTATCACTTGCTGAAGAGCTGTCAAGACAATCTGATAGATCATCGAGATAAAACTCAACAACACTATCCTTTTCGTGGAGGCTAAATTTTTAAAAACTGTATAAATATATGGGTCCCTTCGACTACCCAAAATTTATCCTACATATATTCGCAAAAATTCTCTTAGCCACGCGTTCTCTCTGGCGAATCGTCGCGGCGCGTGCACGCGGCCGTTCCGCGCGGGATCCCTTCCGCCGGGGCGGGTATTACGCGGGAACCGCGAAACGGGAAAACTTGGCCGGCGTCGAATGAACGCCCCTTAACGGCCGAACAACAGGCATAAAAGGAATATCTTGTATCGCCGAAACTCGGGGAACCGAGGCGGTAACTGTTTCCCCGGCAACTGCCGCCGTAACTCTATTCAAACTGCAGTTGCAGGAACAACCGGCGCGCGGAGACTTATCGCACTTGAAAACTGACACTAATTAACCCCTGCGCGATCATAGGCGGCGATAACCGAACTATCTGGCCTCGGACCCGCTCGTGGAACCGGGGGCGAAGAAGGGGGGTTGGCTTGGGCGAACGAAAATTACCGAGGTGCCCGCGAGTTTCGTGTCACCGTAACGAACCGGTCGCGTGCACCCTATCGGTGACGCAAAAATCCGCTTATCGGCGACCCGGTTTCCGCGGGACGATCCCGACGACGATACCGCAAACATTCCTTCGGGCCACCAGTCTACGCTGCGAGGGAAACTTGGCACAATGAATCCTCGCGGAACGAAGGATACTCCAGAAACGCGCCTCGCCTCGCCTCGCCTCGCCTCGCCTCGCCGCTTCCAAGTTTCTCAGTTACCGACTTACTCGGACGCGAAAGCGGCTTCTACCTTCGCCCAGTTACCTACAAAGGGAACGCGGTGCCTAGGGCCGTGAGAGAATCGCGATCCGTCACGATACCGCGATCTCCGCAGTTCATTGTCGTTTTCCTCTCTTTGCTATGTCCAGTTTATCGTGCCCGGTACTTTACCGTTTTTGCCAACGGTCTATCACGTATATCGAGCTCCATTATTTTTGAAAATTGTCCGAAATACTCTTGTTGTATATATAAATCTATACATACTGGTTGTGTGTATAGATCTACTTTGTTTTCAGTATATTTTGCAACGTCTATTAAATCCTTTACATCTCCTTTGGATGGAAAATATTTCATCTCAGCGAGACCTGCGATCTGACCCTTCTCTAGGTAATTTTAGCAACCAATATCATCGTCTGTTGGGGTCATAAAAATGTATGACTGTTGATATTGTATGAGACACGAAAAACCACATCTTTTTCTGAACGAACTACAGTGACGAGGAAAAGTGTAAACACGCTTCGCTAGTTTTACATAAAACGTGATAATACAACCTATTTTTTAAATTTGTGGTCAATTGTCAAAAGAAGGCTGGCAAAATATGATAATCCACCTTCATGCGTTCATAAATTGTGGAAAAGGACAGGACAAGAATGGTACAACATTCAACCGGAAATGATTAAAAATGAAATAGACAGTATGCCATGCAGGGTAGAAGCAGTACGAAAAAGTAAAGGAAAATTGGACAAAATATGAATTTAAATCTTCATTTCGACGAGCACAAGTAAAGTGCAAAACCGTAAAAATTGTCTTCAATCCCTATTTTCGATACGTATTCCTTATATTGTTAATATTAACGAAAATAAACTGTTGTGTTCTGTTTATCCTGTTCACTTTGTAATTATTAGTACGTAATCTTTAGCATTCCATTAAAAAATAGGTTGTATTATCACGTTTTATGTTTCCAAATTAAGATAAACTCTCAGCGGCAGCCATCTTGTGACGTCGTACTTGCTTCAGAATTCGAATTTTCTATCGAACATTACAAATTACTCCAGGATCAGGTAGAAATTGGCAATTTGGGCTTCATACCGACGTAGATTGGACTTTTAGGAAATACAATTGACCACTTCTAAACTGTTCATTGCAATATTGAAGCGGCAGCCATCTTGTGACGTCACACTTGTTTCAGAATTCGAATCTTCTACCGAACATTACAAATTACTCCAGGATCAGGTAGAAATTCGCAATTTGGGCTCCATACAGACGTAGATTGGACTTTTAGGAAATACAATTGACCACTTCTAAACTGCTCATTGCAATTTTGAAACCTTAGTTTGTTTAGATTTTGACCCTTGCATACGTATATGGATTTCAAACCATGCCGGCCCCCTTAATAAGCTGATTTCAGTGGTCAAGATCATGGTCACGACTCTAAGAGTTGACAGGGGACAGAAATGATTTATTTCGAACAGGCAACGAGGTGGTAAAAAGCGAGTCGAAATCGCGGAGCAAGGTTTTCCGCGGTCCCGACACCGGTTTTTCTCGGAGGAAGTTTGAACATTCGTCCGGTTACGCGTGCCGGCTGCGTGGGAGTTGTCTCGCTGCGCGACTCGGAGCCGTGGTTTATTTGTCTTGGGGAAAAATTGTTCCCGCGTCGCGAAACTTTTGTTGCCGCGCCGCGCCGCGTCTCGGGAAGTTGCGCGTCCCTCGCAAGAAACCGGCGGAAAAGTTCCGGCGCGCGTTTAACTTAAAGATAATCACCTTTCTTCCCCGGGCGTGATCGCGGCGCGCCGCTCATAATGAGAGAAGCGTCAGCAGATATTCTTTACGCCCCCGCACCACGGGCCCGCGCTTTATTGTCCGCATACATTTCACTTTGCCGTGGAGAAACTCGGCTGAGCGGTATGAATCGCAAGAAGATTGCTTTCCTAACGGCCCGGTGAAATATTTGCATTAAACCGGCGAACAAATTGTTCGTTGAATCTCGAGAACGAATGGACATTGAGACAAACGACTGACTTACCACTGTCTGAACCACAAATTGCCTCCCACATTATTCCCCGGGCATTTTTCAGACCGGCCCGCGGGATCCCGAATCGCATGTTCGTGTACTAATTCATCTTTCGACCGCAAATCACGCCCTCCCGTCGCACATTTTGCAACTGCAAATCTGTATGTTTTTGTGTTGATACATTTTTATTAACCCTTAGTACTACCGAGCCCTAAACGTGACAGACTTATCCCTTTCAATAATAACAGCAAGATTTTGGTGGTAACGTGTACTCCAAAGAAGCGATATATTGAAAAGTTTCTCGTAAAAACGTTTACATAATTTCAGTAATCGTGAAAGAAGAAATCATCAGTCATTTTGACTTAGCACTCGAATGGCGACCGTAAGTCGCCACTAAAAATTCCTGTATGTTTATTCAAAATATTTTCGACATTATAAAATTTATTTGTATTTAATAAATTACTAAACATTTCAGTACTGTACGAGTAAATTCGATCATTTTCGTATGTATAGCACGAAAAAATATATATAGAAGGGAAATATTCTGGGTCGAAAAAAATGTTTCGTTTTGGAGTTAAAACGGCTTCGAGTGCAAAGGGTTAAATAACCTTCCACTACCCTTACTGTTCAATGTGAAATTAAGCCTTGTACTCCGGCAGCAGTTCGCTTTTACGTCTATAAGTACAGTGAGTTCTCGATACATGTCAACAACACGAGTCTTGTCGGTGTTGTGTATCGTCAAGGACACGTACCCGAGCCCTGTTATGTTTACACTCCTCGGCGTCCGAATATACACCGCGGTAGTGGCGACAATTCCGCGACGTTTAACAACCAGGCCTTGGCGACATATGTAGAAAAATCCCTGTACATACTTTCAAGTAATATAATGTTTGACTGAACCATATCGTAAGGTAAATTAAGACGTTTCCTCGCGCAGTACACCCCACGGCGGTGGGGATAATTCCGCGACGTTTATCATCCAAACTTTAACGACACATATAGAAAAATCCCTGTACATAATTTTAAGTAACGTAATGTTCTACTGAACCATATTGTAAGGTAAACCGAGACGTTTCCTCGCGCAGTACACCCCACGGTGGTGGGGATAATTCCGCGACGTTTATCATCCAGGCCTCGGCGACACATATAGAGAAATCACTGTATATAATTTCGAGTAATATAACGTTCTACTGAACCCGATCTACTTCGTGGATCTTCACTATGGTATACCCCGCGGTAGTGGGGACAATTGCGCGACGTTTATCGTCCAGGCCTTGGCGACGTACATAGAGAGATCACGGTACTCGCGTTTTCGAAAGCAACGCGCGACGTATGAGTGCATAAAACCGCAGGGGGGGGGGGCGCCGAGGCTGCGCGTAACCTCATCAATTAATTTCGCAACAAGCTATCCGAAATCGGGGTCAGCGCGGATTTGCAAAAATAAACGGCGGTCCTCGAGGGTGAGGGTGCCGCATAAAATTTCCGGCGGACAATCACGCGGCGACCAATCAAACACGGTCGGCGAGCGAGATGCGCGCGGAGCGAAATAAAAGCGAACGGTCGTTTCGCGCGCGCTAGCCCATCGCATCACCCGCGGCCGATATTAATGGCGGGTGCCCCGGCGAGATAGATAATGATTCACCGTTTTAAACGAGTTAGCAACGCGTTTATCGAGCGCCCGGCGAGTTAAGTACCCGCTTATGCGGCCGAGCGGCGCGGCGATGGACGCGTTTCGTATCGGAGCTTCGCCTTTTCTTTCCGATTAATTGCTATGGCCGAAGCGCGAGGGCTCGCGCACGGCGTCGAGAAACAGGAATCGGAAAATTAATTATGGTGCTACCCCTGACGGGATCGTGAACCGGCATCGCAAGCGTTCACGGCTCCGGCCTTCGGCTCGCTGGTGTCGGCTCGCGCTGCCGGTTTTACGCGCGGGCAATCCGCGCCGCGCCGCGGCTAACACGAGCGTCCAGGATCGCGATTTAGCGAGCTCGATCCTGCAGATAGCACGTCCAAACAGCCGTCCTTACGGGCCCGTATATATCTCCGCGGAATTGGAAGTGGCAGAGACACGGTTGAGTGATCTACGAGCTCTCGACACGCCGCGGGGCAACAAATGCGCTTCGCTACGATTTCACGACGGGAGGTAGGCCGCGCCGTGCCCGGCGACAGCTTGCCTTTTCGTATCCTCCTCGCGGGATCCAGCCATACTGACGAAGTTAGCATGATAACGAAGTTATCGACGAAATTTGACGGCACCGAGCCGCTCCGGCGCGCGCGCGATGCTCTTTGCCAGAATATTTTTGAAACATTAAGAAAATACTATTGAAATCACACGAATAAACCGTATAAGAAATTGGAAAAATAAAGATGTACGGGAACGAAAACTTTCCCACCGATGAGATTCGAACCGCAGCGTATCCGCTCTTTAGTCACGACTACAAACCTTTTCTTTTTTCTTTTTTAATAATATGTTTATTGGTTTATAAAAATACATTAACTTATGAACCATTAAATCGTTGTGTTTAATACGTATTTGATTGCATGCTAGCAATTCTCGTGCATAGTCTCTTTGCTTTTAATAGGGAATTATTGAACTGTTTTAGGTTATGTAAATTGCAACTGTTTGGTGTGAGAAAATGGTATTGTTGGTTGGTGTTTTGGGGAAAAAATCTGCTCGGAGGCAGAGTGAAAACCCCAAAGTGTATCTAACCAATCCCTACTAACTAAACTTAACTTATAGACTAGGGTAACAAAAAAAAATATATAAATAAAATACGCTGCTATTTACAACTAAAATAAAAATTTCCTAACATTAGAAATTTCCCAACATTAGCATCAGTGTATCTGAAACGTTGGGAAATTTCTTCCTTCAGGATACGGCTTACCGATTATTATTAACAGACACAACTGCATGACGCCGGGCCGTGAAAGCCTCAAATCTCCAAATGATAACTTAAACGATAATAGAATGCATAACATCACCGTACCTCGAAATGCCTCCAAATCTACACTCGCTTCCTAGCAGTTCCTGAACTTTGGCTCGTGTTTCATAAACGCCGCGATACTTATGACAGGGGTGGTTTCGCTCGACCCCCCCCCCCCCCTGGAGCAACCCCCGTAGCCGTTTCACGGCCGGACCGAGTGGCAGAAACGAGGCAATAAATCGGATATTTAACACGTGATGGGAGATGTTATCGCGGTGGAAACGCGACCGCGCGGCTCGCTAGCATTATCTCGTAAACGTGCACGAGTCACGGATCTCTCTCGTGGATAGGCCGCGGGTAGGAAAAGAGCAGAGAGAAAAAATCGCGCGAGAGCAACGGAGAGACAGAAAGAAAGACAGAGAGGGAGAGAGAGAGACGCAACATCCGGGTTTATCGGTAAGTAGAATCGGCATCGACTCGCGTTAATTTCGTGTTCGCTCGCCGACCCCTTTTCGCGTGCGATACAACGATTAATACCGACGGTTACCATTTGTTCCGAGCGTAACGCGAGCTGACTAAGAGCGACGCACCTTGAAATTAATACCCCCACCTCCCCCCCGCCAACCCCCACCCCCGCCCATCTGCACGACTTCGAACGTTAACCGCGCCCGAATCTAACGAACTAACTAGATTTATTCCGGCGAGATTACGCCAGGCGATTCGGTCGGTATGCGAACCAACTTCTCCGGAGAAAACGAGGCGACCGAACTGCACACACCGTTTTTTTCTTTTTTTATCATTCAGCTTAAATACGTTCGCTGCCACGTCACCTATATGCCGGTGACGGAATTATCTGTGCAGGTTTTAAAATTAATTTTTACGTTGGTGTATTCATTGTACCGAACTCGATTTAACATGCAAGAAAGTTGAAGGACCACTCGGTATCATACGTTTAATATTTTTTAATTTTTATGCCATTAAGTGACTTATTTTGATTTTATGGAATTTTTCGGGTTTCTAGTTCGGCGGTCGAAGTGTTAAATATAACTTTCCATAGGGTGTTATTAAGATTTACATTTAGATTAATATGAATACAGCGTGTTTGACATATACATTAGGATTAATAGGAAACCAAATTTGTAGATTACGTTCATCGTAGGTAACAATTTCTCCAATTGTACACTTACAACACTCATTCGCGACGCAAACAACTACACTTGTAATTATCTCAATTCGGAATATATTTGTCTTGTTCGTTAACTCGCGTCATCTACAACCCTTAATTACTGCCTAATATCCCTAATATGTTCCCACAACACAATCTTACCGCTCGGACTGTATCAATTAAGTTATATAAGTTACGAGGCTTACTAATCTTAACTTCAAATCAACAAAGACTTCACAAAATTGAAAACAAATCGAAACCATATTCCTGGGGTGACAACCCCCTCTCGCGTTGCTCGCAGCCCTGGCTCGTACATTTAAATCTTCACAAATGCATCCAGCCCCAACAGAGTTAGCACCCGAAATTTTACCGCGATCAGTATAAATTGTGTCACAGTTTAACAGCCAGTTACGTAATATGGAGTTCGGATGGTTACACGAGTACACACCGTTTCGATAATCGTTTCGCGTGCCGCAAGGTGTTAACCGGTATTCCCCGAAACCCGCCCCGGGAAGAATATTCCAGGACCCGAAGGCTAAGTCACCGACCCGTTCTTTTTCTCCCATTCCCCCCCTCTCTCTCTCCCTTTCTCTCTCTTTCTCCCCGTCTATACACGCCGCCACCCCATTCCCGCTCGGAGCGTAATGGCTCAAGGACTCCGGAGGATTTCTCGGTGGTGGTCGAGCGCAGGACGAGGGGATGGGCGAGGACCGAGGGTTATACCTTTAATTAGCGGCTCGGCTGAACTTTTTGGCGGATAGATAAGAATATATTTACTGCGTTCGCCGGTTCTGAGCCGCCTCGCGAAGTAAGTGAGCGGAGACCGACCGTTGCTCTTCGGCTTCGGACTCCGGCGGTATCTTATCCCGCAAGCCCGGGCCCGCTGCCTCGGCTAAGATACCGTCGAAACCGACCCGCCTAGCGATGGATACGAGTCGCCGTCGGGATCCTTGACCGTTCGATTTTTTGCTATTTTTTGAACGCTCCTGTAACCCCGGAAATTCCGGGGTCCTCCGTGGTCTTCGACTCTTCCCGCGACCGAAAAATTAAACATTAATAAACCCGTTGAATTTGTGCTAAATCGCACGGGAAAACAGAAATCAGATTTTCAAGCGCTTCAACGAGAGCTCCGAGAAATTGAAATTTCGTGTATGGTTGGTGTTTCGATTCGGTTTTGTTGTTTCGTTTTGTCGAAATGCGAATATTGGGAGCGCGATTTTAAAAATTGTAATATCGGAGGTATTTATCGCGGCGCTTTTTGATTCGCGTAATGCGTACGGTACTCGGCAACAATGCGATCCGCAGAACGATGCATAGCCGATTTACTTTTGGACAGGTCCGCGAATTGCACGGTTTTTGTGATAAATGCGTGTTTGAATAAAATGTTAGCGATACCCGGGTTTCGGTGATATCTTTATAAAGGATTCAATGAATGAAATGTAAATTATTGTCAGCATCGTAATGTAATTACAAGGGGATTCGAACGTTGATTCCTGAATATCAAGTCGACGTGTATTTTATAATCTACGGTCGGCGTTGGACATTCCGGATCTGCTAATTGCGAGCCCGTAATGACTGAAAGGAGGGGGCGACTGGAATAAGAAGAATAAAGTATGGCTCGGAAAACAGAAAAGGATTAAGAAAGAGATGGTGTGCGTACGTAAATAAATCGAACAGAAAGAAATTATAAATAAAGAGAGAAAAAGTTACGAAAAGAAAGGTAGAAATAAATTATGCGAAGGTAGAAAGAGAGAGAAAAAAGCATTTAAAATTATTTTTCCAAGGTTTCTCCCCACTTTCAGTAATTTCTTGAAGCTTCATTTTCTGCAATGTAGACCACGAAAACAACTTTCAATTTACCTTTCTTCCTATAGTTTATATTGTTCCTATACCTTTCAAGATTTTTTTTTAGGTGTGTACGCCCCTAGAATAGTTCTTTGACAAGATCAAAATTATTACGACATTAAAATTACGAGAATTATATCAGTACAAGGTTTTAAATTGTGAGAATTTTCAAGTTGCGGGACTGCTCGCGTGAAATAAAGAATAATTGTTGATTGTAAGGTCGTGAATACTGAAGAATATTTATGCTCGTCGCTTAAGACTATTTGCCAGGGTGAAAGGCACCTCGCGGGCCACACGTGGCTCCAGATCGCAAACAGTTCAGCCGGTAGGCCCGACACGATCCATCATCGTCCAGCTCGACTACTTTCCTAGGCGGCCGGGGAACTTTCGAAGGTTAAAAATACGCTAAACGGCCTCTCGTCTGCGGAGGCTCCGCCGCTTTATCTGTGGCTCGGCTAATTGATAACGCCGTCGAGATTAGCTTTGCTCGGGCCAATTTAGGTAGTCAGATGCGCAGATTAAGGGCGAGGTGCAAAAGAAATCGCCCGCTTCAACGTCGCGACGGTGCAAATTTACTGCCGCTTGGCATGAAAACCGATCCCTCTCTTCACCCCGCCCCCTCCCCTCGTTTCTCTTCTTTCCGCCCGTGATCCTCTCGAAATTCCCACCTTTCCCTCTCCTGTCTCTTCTATTTTTCTTTTTTTTTCTTTCTTTTACACACTTCACGAGACTCTGTCCGCGAGTATCGGCCCCGGAAGGCGAAAGATGGCGGAGGCTGGAATTAACCCGAGCTACAAGGTACCAACATGCACCTACCCTTCTATCTGTGGGTGGGTTATAGTCTATCTATAAATGAACTGCGTTTGTGCTGGGCGAACTGAGTTTTAATACCAATACGTACAAACTAGTGCTAGACTTTACGAGAAAATTTCTTGACGAAGGAGATACAGTTCTAATCTGACTAGACAGCTGGTCTTTTATAAAAATGTATCACAGCACTCGAATGAATCAGCCAACAAATTCCAAATGTGCCTTTTCCATTCCTCTTCTTCTGTTTATTCACGAGGTGAAACATTTTCCATAGTTATTCAGGACTAAAAGGATCGGGACAGTTTCTGTTAGATGTACGTAGATAACATAACCTCAAAATATTGAAACGACCGAATTCGCGCTTTGATTATTATTTTCCAGCTGGGCGATTAGTGTGTGTACGTAGATGAAAAAGATCAGTTAGCTCGACTTTTCTCGCATCTGTCATTTCTGCTTGGTTAATTAAAACCGTCCTGGGTAGTTCTTGTTGGGGGTGAGGTGTTTCGAGTAGTAGAGAATTTGGACAAGAATTTGTACAAAGATGTAACTTAAATGAGGACTCCCTGAAGACTGGTTGAATACAAACTACTCAGAGCACAGAGATGGGTTTTTAAAGGGATGTGAACTTGATGGCGGAGGTGGTAAACAGTAGTGGGAGAAATTGGGGGGTGAGTGTTGAGAGATTGTCCAGACGCTGTCTTAAATTATTACGTTCTCGTGCCGGAAGCTCGCAGAGAAAATGGACGAGTCTCCGGCAAGCCGGACGCCGTTCCGGTCTCGCAAATTTGATTTTTCTTTTCCTCCCCCTGTTTCGAGGTTGTCAGGACAAACGCGGCCGTTCCGTCGATCGATCCCTCGAATCGGAGTCAAGTGGCTGCCCGATACTCTCGGGTGGGTTCGTGCGTTCGCGTTGCTTCCATAATCTTCGCGAGACTCGATAACAAGCACCCGGCGGCAGGAGGCGAAAAAAAAAAGGAAACTGGAGGAGTGGCAGGCAGGCGATCAATTTCCAATCGGCCAGAGGTACACCGGCGCGGGTTATTAACCGTTCTCGAGTGGCAATCGTTCGACGTGAAGCCGAGTGGATATAAACATCCGCGGAAAGAGAAACACCGGCGCCCTTCAGTCGTTCGAAAAACATCTTCGAGCCCTACACGAAGGGAACACACGCGGCTCGCGCGAAATTCATCGATCGTCAGGGCTGGGCTCTCCCCTACGGGCGAGCGATGGGACTCGCTTCAGAGACGCGCGACCTGACAATTTTCACGCAACCCCCTTTTTCCTTTGATCTCTTTCACCTAACCGTCTACGACCTTGCAGATTTCACGGCGCGACCGGGGCCTGCGCTCGCTGCGCCAAACGAAATTACGTGTCATTAGCGCCGACGACTAGTCGAAATTTCAAAGAATTCCTCGTGGACGCGCGCTGTATCAATTATTTCTGAGAGGCGGCGATCGAAATTGCTTGGTCCTCTTTGCAGCGCTATTTTTATTATTTAATAATAGGGGTATCCATAAGCGATCGATTACTTGACAAGAATTTGTTTTGCCTTTGGTTCCGTACCGATCGTTGAAAATAAAACAGATATTCTTTTACAGTTTTCGGTGAAACAGTCTTCAATTTTCTTTTACAACCCTGTAATAAAATGGCGGCGTCCGTACAGGCAAATTGAAAATTTGCAGGAAAGATGGCAAACCGTCCTGGATAATGACGAAGATTATTTAATAAAGTAAAAACTAAAAATTTTCATTTCCTACTAGGTTTGTTTCAGATGTCAAAATACTTTATTACTTATGGGTGCCCCTAATATATGGAGAAACCATCAATTCAAATTCTGGAAGTTTTCAAATCAAGGAGAAATTGTTCAAGAAATAGCTGCTAAACGAATTTATGATTTCCCAAAAGTCCACAACATTCCACAATTTCTAGAAGTAAAAGAAACTGTTTATTGTAACGTGTGTCCACTAGATTGTTCCTGAAGGATCATTTTCAATCTAACACAGGCCAAGCTGAACGACCATGGGCGTCAATCGTTTAATCTAGAAGCACGTATCTGAAGATAATGCAAGTATTTAAACCTGAACATTACAGATTCGCAACAGATCTTCGAGCGAATACGCTTCGAGTTTCTGCTTCGCCGGAGCGAAGAAGTGTCTCTGGATATAAATCATTAAAACTTCGGTAACTTCGAACCGTCGCGAACTCTTGAGAAAACATTTTTCACGGTGACTTTAAAAATCAGCCGGCTGCAAACATAATGGCGGAAATGTCGCGGGGAACTTCTTTAAAGCCGTTCGTCAAACGGGGACTATTCGAAACTCGTTTGCAAAACTCGGTAACGCCGCTTTCATTAGCAGATAGCCGGCGAGGAGCTGAATCACCGGGTTCGTTAAAGCCCGCGATGACCGACGATCGATCCGCTGTATCGATCACGCGACGCTCGTCAATTACGCGGGGCATCTCGTCGAATCGGCGGAAAGCATCGGGGGGGGGGGGGCCGCGTGTGTGTGTGTTTCTCTTGTCAATAATCTCTTCGGGACAGGGCCGCGAATCGTAAATCGCGTCGCGCGACGTAGATAATGCGCGCGGCGGGTCCGCTCCGGGAACCAGTTTCGCCACGTGAGAGCCCGCTCGCTCGCCTCCTCGATCCTCCTCGCTTCTACACGGATCCCTCGATCGTCGATTCCCGGTTGCAGACCCGGTCCAGAACCGATCCCCCTCGCGGTTTCTTCTCGCTGCCGTCGCAGCAGACACATAAATACCCGCGGCTTTTGTTGCACACGGCTCCTCGCCCTCTCCTGCCTCCGTCCGAGATCCTTCGAGCACGGTTAAGTAACCGGCGAGCAAAAACTTATCGATTTTATGTCTCAATACGCGATCGAGGGCCCTCGGAGCAACGCGGCCCGATCTTGATCCGGCTGCGGGCTTACCAGGTGCAAAAACAGCATTAAAGATCACCTCGAACGTTGCCTTTTTAATGCTTTCCGCGCGAAACAAGTACAAACAAAATCGGGAAAATCCTCTTTCTACCAAAATAGTTATCCGAAGGTCGATCTTTTCGATGCAACAGGGGTGAAAATACTCATATTCTTGGAGAAGCATCGGTGGCCTTGAAGTAAGATGTTTTACTTCCTTTTGAACCTTTCAGCGTAATGCACCTTTTTCTTGCCGAACAAAATTTTGATAGAATCAGCGAGAACTTCTACCCCTAATGACTGACTTCTTCTGTAATTAACATACAGTTAAGCGTTACAAACAGACAGGTTTCTATTAGACCAACTCGTAAGTGTATTGTTACCGATCTGGTAAAACCGAATTGTAGGGTTATGAGTGAGACACTGCATCAGGGTGATTGTTTAGAATGACTGTGGACGGGACATCGTGGCGGCAACGTGTTTGAGTCCTGCGTGTAAGGAAGTCTCGGTGAAAAGAGTAAAGTGTTTAGGGGCGCCAAGTGTTTAGGGTACGTCACTGTTTGGGTTCTCCGAATGGATGTGAAACTGTTAGAGAGAGGATGAGAGTGCGAGAGAGAAACAATGAAAATGGGACTTGGATAAAAGGGATGTTGTGTCAGTCGGTAGAGTGTCAGTCGGAAGAGTGTCAGTCGTCAGAGTGTCAGTCGGTAGAGTATTAGTCAGTAGAGAGAGAGAGAGAGAGAGAGAGAGAGAGAGAGAGAGAGAGAGAGAAAGAGCGATAGTCAGTAGAGAGAAAGAGTCAGTAGAGCGAGAGTCAGTAGAGAGAAAAAGTCAGTAGAGCGAGAGTCACGAGCGAATGAGTTGTCGAGATGGCGAATTGTCATTTGAGAGTCGATTTGTCCAAGTAAAAATAATTTCACCCGACACGCCGCACCCTTAAACAAATAAATGCAAAAAATAACGTAGTAGTTCCCTTAAAATATTCCTACAGAATAAAATAAAAATTGATCTGGATAAAACAGCAGTCCATCGACTACTCGACACATGTCAACAACACGGGTCTTGCCAGTGTCCTGTATCGTGCAGGAGGTCCTACTCGAGCCGTGTTACGTTCACACTCCTCGGCGTGCAAGTCCTCCCGAGCTTCGAGATTTACCTGGCGGTAGTAGGGATAATTCCGCGACATATATCGTCGAGGCCTCGGCGACGTATACAGAGAAGTCGCTGTATGTGGTTGTTCGTGTACCACAGACCACCGGGCACTCTAGAACGAGTCCCTATCGATCCCTCGATCGGGCAGATCAAAGAGGTGGTCGGATCCGGTTGAAAAGATCGCGAACAAGCGTGACGAAGGTCGGGTTTGATAAAAAGCGGAAACGTCCGATGAAGAAGAACGCGGTGAGAGGTGGGCGGGTGTGTGGCGGGTCGTCGGGTCGCTATTAAAGCTTCTTAGGCTGATAAGCACCGTCGAACGTGACTAATTGATAATTGAGAGGCAACCACGCGATCGGATCTGTCGTCAGCGTGCGCTCGGCTTTTGACGCGGGGCCGGCCGCGCGCCTTTCGGAGAATTTCAATGTTTCGTCGGTCCGTTCGGGGACTCTTAATTCGAGCCTCCCTCGGCCCTAACTGACGTCGATTCGCCGCACGTCGATATCGAAGGTGGGAAAGGTTGAAAGAGAGACGATCGTTACCACCGACCGGCTCTCTGCCGTCGAACAGAAACGAGAATGGCAGAGGAACTAAGGGCGTGCGGGCGGTTCCGGGGGGTGCGGGGGAGAAGACGCTCGATCGTCCCGTACCCTATCCCGAAGGAACAAGGCGAAACTTCCCGATTCGGCAATGCCACTTCCGGAACACGAGTGCGCACAAACTCGGATTAAAGCCGAGTCGATACGGAGCCCCCTCGATTCTTATCATGACCGTAGGAAGCGTAGATCACTTTAATTGGAAGCCCCCGCCGCGCCAGTTTCGACTGCTCTCCATTAAATCTCGTTCGGCGCTCGCGAGCTCGCGTTGTGTCTGTTTACCAACAGCAAACCCGCTCCTCATTTCAGAAATGTAGACCAGCCGCGCCGCGCTCGGCCGCGATTTCCTTATTGACTCGCGCGCGGTTGCCCAGACGATTTTTTAACCAGTTTCCCCGTTCTTGACGAGTATACTCGTCACGAGGATATGGCAATATTTTGTGTTACGAGTAATATACTGGTCACAAAGAAATGGCAATAATTCGTTTTAGGACGAGTATACTCGTCATAAAAAAAGTTGCAATATGTTGTGTTATGACGAGTATACTCGTCGTGAAGAAGTGGCAATGATTTGTGTTCGAGTCATATACTGGTCACAAAGAAATGGCAATAATTCGTGTTTGGACGAGTATACTCGTCATAAAAAAAGTGGCAATATGTTGTGTTACTACGAGTACACTCGCCGTGAAGAAATGGCAATATTTTGTGTTACGACGAGTATACTCGTCATAAAAAGTGGCAATATATTGTGTTACGACGAGTATACTCGTCATAAAGAAATGGCAATAATTTGTGTTACGACGAGTCATACACTGGTCACAAAGAAATTCTTTAAAGCAAAAGATTCTTTAAAGCATAGTTATAATTCATAGCAGAAGATTCTTTAAAGCATAGTTACATACACATAGTACAATGATTCTAGCATTTAAAGCCGTTTAATTTCCATAGTATGAAGGGAAGCATAGATTTTTAATATCTTGTAGCACTTGTAATTATTAATAGGATTACACAGCTTGAAGGTATCCGGCAGCGCACAGCTGTGGCAACGCCATTAATTAACGCGTTTCGATCGAATTTCATTGCCGACCCACATTTAGTGCAATTTGTGCTGTACCGTGAGATAATTTTCATTTGATTAAAAAGCGATTAGTAGGTCGTAATTATGGTACACATGGAACTACTTAGTCCAGGCGTATCGTGATAAAATATTGTCATCGAAATATTAGAGGACGGGCCTTGAACTCGAGGTGCACGACTCGCAAATGACATTGTCCGAGTCAACGACTGCGAAACTCCTTGAAACGGTGCCGTACGTACCGCACAGTGGGCAATTTGGACAAAATCGGATTAAAAAACAAGGAACTTTCAATAGGAATGAGGTAGAGCGATGAAATTTTTTTAAATTAAAGCTCAAACTTACTTACTTTTTCCATTCAATCATTTCGACGAAAAAATGATGTCATTAAGTTTTGTCACAAAAATCTATTTTTTGCAAAATCCTCAGATCGTAGACAAATTTTGTCTACAGATCTATGGGAAATCTATGGGAAATGATGTATAGCATTATAGTGTAGGTATTGGAAGAATCAAAATTTTCTTGAATTTCTGCACGTTTAACGAATTTTCTCAAGGTTAAAAAACGTTCGTACCACAATCTCTCTATTTTTCCCATATTCTACAAAGTTTGAGCTTTAATTTAAAAACAATTTCATCGCTCTATCTCATTCCTATCGAAAGTTCCTCGATTTTGAATCCGATTTTGTCCAAATTGCCCACTGTGCGCCGTCGCGGAGATCCGCTGGCGTACATCTTTGAAACTAAAGCTGAGCTACGGTTACACGTGGACATAAAATTACCGGAGCCATTGGCAACCATAACATATTTCACGGGGATCGGCTGCAAGGTAGACCCTATTCTAAATAATTACCATATCTTCATATATCTCCGATTTTAGCGTACACGCGTCCCGTAGGCGAGCACGAACAGAAAAATACGAACGGCACGGGTAAATGTCGGACGACCGTATTCGCGGGATGCGCACAAGAAGAGACTTGTAACGATCGTAAAAAACATGTCCGTAGAAAATGATATTCGTGTATCTCCCCCCCTTTCGTGGGCATCGAATGTAACCGGGCGAAACACTCGGGACAAGACGAAGAGTCTCTCATCGGCAACAATGGCGGCCGGGCTCGATGCACGATTTACGCGGCGAGATTGAATCCGTAACATCGAGATCCGTATTCACGTCAGCGGCTACACGGCCGGCCTTCTCCCCCGCGTTCGAAAACTCCTCTGACCGTTAATCAATATCATTGTCTCGCATTACGGTGTCCATCTTCTGCCCACGTATTTACGACGAGCTGCGCCTTCGGGAGCGTCCCGAGGGACCTGTCCCTCGGTTGGACGCGATCAACTCCGATGGACCTACAGAATCTCGACCTAACGGCCGTGAAATCGCAATAATTCGTCTCGCCGTTGTTTCACCCCGTCGTATTGAACACTGAACCCACAGAGCATCAATAGTATCTGATAAATATTGCCTTATAAAAGTGACGACCCTAAATTTATTAGGATTGCACGTAATTTTCAATGGAATAAATGCTTGGATAAGGATTCCACTAGTTTCCATAAATGAATTTTTATAGTTTCAGTAATTTTAAAATATAAAACCGGCCATTTTGACAGTGGTAGGTTTCGCCGTTATTGCATCCCGTCTTATTCAACACAAAATCCACCGAGCATTAATAGTATCTGATAAATATTGCCTTATAAAAGTAGCAACCTTAAATTTATTAGGATTGTCCGTAATTTTCAATAGAATAAATGCTTGGATAAGGATTCCACTATTTTCCATAAATGAATTTTTATAGTTTCAGTAATTTTAAAATATAAAACCGGTCATTTTGACCGTGGTAGGTTTCGCCGTTGTTTCACCCCGTCGTATTGAACACTGAACCCACAGAGCATCAATAGTATCTGATAAATATTGCCTTATAAAAGTGGCAACTCTAAATTTACTAAGATTGTCCGTAATTTTCAATAGAATAAACGCTTGGATAGACAAATGAATTTTTATAGTTTGAATAATTGTAAAATATAAAACCGGTCATTTTGACCGTGGTAGGTTCAGTGTTAACTTGCCCTTACTTAGAACCCCGGTACGTTAACTCATCTTCACTCGTTTTTACACTGTTCACCTTGTTCACCTTTTCTAGGAAACTTTAAAGGGTTTTCTTTACAGGCTTCAGTCTCGTTCGACTCGTCTTCGGACATTTGTCTCGACGCTCTTTTATCAGCTTGCGAGAGATAAACAATCGGTTACTGTCACTTTCGACCCTGCAATTCTGTTCTTTTCTGTCGGCTATTCTGAAATCTACGTGTTTCTAGGAGCACAGACTGTTCAGAGGGTTTTTGTTAATGTTAATGCATCGGTTGCGACAGCTGTGGAAATTGTGTTAAAAACTGAGAAGTTAACTCCGAAACATTTCTTCCGACTTAGTATATATATATTTCCTGTTATACATACAAAAATGGTGCAATTTACTCGTACAATACCGAAATGTTTAGTAATTTATTAAATAGAAACAAATTGAATAATGTACAAAATATTTTGAATACAGCAATTTTTAGTGGTGCCTTACAGTCGCCATTCAAGTGCTAATATAATAGAGTGCTGAATATTTATAATATCCATTAGTGTTTCGATCCTCTCGCGTTTCACAGATCGTAAGCAAAGGTACGTTCTGTCAATCAGCACAAAAGTTAATTTTTTCGTTTGCAATTCCATAATAGATATGCATAGCAGGGCAGTCAATGCAGTGTGTTTATGAAAGAAATACAATACAACTAATAGTGATTTATGTCGGATCTCTTCTTCCAAAACAATAAATCATCAGCACTGTGATTTGTTAACACAAGGTGCGGGTAAATTAAACAGCAAACAGTATCTTTCAATGTCCAGCATTCCTGATATTTATGGCTGCGTTAAAAAGGACTGCGTGCAGGTTGTCCGTGATTTACCACTACAAAATCATAGAGACTGACCGGAAAAGGAACGAAATGAAACGGATTGAATAAAAATGTTGAAAACAAAGCGAATAAAACAATGAGAACTAATGAGCTTGACGGTGGGACAACTATCTCAGAGCATCGAGGACCGTTTCATACTCCAAAAAAGAGTTTCCCAAGGTGACCGAACTGGTGGTTCCCGAGATCCTGAAGGGCCTGTTCAAATTACTATTAAAGGAAGAAAGGCATCTTCAACACTAGATTTACGGGACACGTCAAAATGACGTGTTCTAATATTTTTAATTTACGATTATCGATACTGTGACAATCCGTCTACGTGGAATTGCCAATATATATTATACAAAACAGAAAATGGCTAAAAACTGGAATGGACACATTCTTCTTATTTTCACGGAGTAATGCAGCATAAAACCATTTTTCGCCTATTTTAGTCGGTAACGTGGTCGCTCTACCTTATCTCGAATCTACGGAGTCTTGGTTCAATTTTTGGCCTACTTCTAACGCTTGTATTACCAAACATCTGCATAATCTCGTCAGCTCATGAACAGCGCGCGCTAGATTGAACCTTCCTCTTTCGAACGAGCGCTTTCCCAGCGAAAAATATTCTCACATAAGGACGAAAAGTTGCGGCGCGTGAAACAATTTTTCGCCGATTTTAGTCGGTAACGTGGTCGCTCTACCTTATCGCGAGTCTGCGAAGACCGGTCGCAAGGTCCTCGGATCGCGATCGCAGGGCTCGGCAGGGCCATCTTCGTGGCCTCGGATGTTTTCTCGGCTGGATGCGCACTCGGCGTTGTCGAGTGGCGGAGCGGTAGTCCGAGATTCTCGTGAAATCGTTCGTTAAACTCGCTGCCGGAGTAACCACTCGAGAATCGAACGCGAAGGTGAACGACGATCGGGGCAACGCGGCGGTAGCCGGGCATGCAAATGCGGAGCTTCGTTCCGTTACGAATCAATGCGATCGCTTAATTAGCGAAGAGCCTCGACTCCTCTTCGTATTCTCCCTTCGTTCCACGCCTCTTAACCCGGGACCGGGGAGCAGCCCCCCGTTTTCCGCCCCCGGCTCCCCCCTCCCTCCCTCCGGCCACCGTTTCGCCGTCGTCGTCTCTCTCTTCAGCACCGGCGACGCGCTCCTCCGCCGTCTTCCTTCTTCCTGACCGCTCTTCCGATAGGAATCCAACCTTCGAGTACACCCTCGAGTGGGGCCAGACGGTTTCGAGGCTTTTAACCGTCCATTTCGCCGGCGCGGCGATCCGGATATTACGGGACGCCTCAAAAGATCCTGGTGGTCTTTCATTTTCGTTCTTTTTCTCTTTTTTGTCGACGTCGAACAGAGCGCGCACGCACCTACGGGACCCGGGGGGAGGGAGGGGGGGATCGACGCCGATGTCCCAGTTCCAGGACGTTCAATTCAATCGGCCGGATCTGTCGGTCGGGACCGCAAGATTTGAATAACTCGATTCCCGTTGGCGAATCGATGCGGATACAATGCGCGATGCGCGCGAGTAGTCGACTTTCCCCTATTTCTCTCTCACCCTATCTCTCTCTCTCTCTCTCTCTCTCTCTCTCTCTCTCTGTCACTCTGTTTTACTGTTAACGCCGCGATATACTTGTAACCCTTTTAGTGCCGGGCGAAAAAGACGCGCCTACGCGAAGATAACCGGCTGAATTTCACGATTTTACCAGGGTTTGGAAAAAGGCTGATAAAAACTAAACGAAAAGCAACATTTACATAATTCAAAAACTCTTCCCAATGCATCCACGTCCAATTACGAAACGCTACATTTTCCCACCTAAATCGAAAATCATCGAATCACGAAAAGCAATATTTACATAATTCAAAAAGCAGTATATTAAGAACGAAATAGAAAATAAAACAGTGACGGTAATTTGTCTATATTCATTGAAAATTACATAAATAACAAAAGTATAAGTGATCATGAAGAAAAGAAAAATTGAGTTCTCTCTTTCAAAACATAATTGCACATACGAAAAGTCATCTTTTCATCATAACTTTATATAGACCGTTCATTACAAAGTATATGCTTCGCATTTCCAATATATTTCGTAACAAAATAAATAATATTGCACAACATACATAAAGAATACCTCCAAGGTACATGGTAGGCGCCGGACGGATTTTCTGATCCGAAACAAGTAATTATTATGGGTAATATAACATATAGAATATAAGGGAAAGTTAAATCGAAAAACTATGATATTTATTTTATTTCTCTCGTAATGGAATCAGGCCATTCATAACGTATTATAAATTTATTTTGAGATAGAGTTCTGTGGGCCAGCCTTCGCCTCCCACCTGGCGTTTCCCCACCCTTCGGACTTTTCCTCTGGAGGTGGAATTCAGCCCGGAGTGGGGAGAACCGAGGTTTCCTCTACGCATACTTTCTAATCACAAAACACTCTCGTTTTTTCGTCTCACCAGACATTTTTCATTTTCCTGTAATCGTCACTCTGTTTCTCGTCTGAGTCAATCCGACTCTATCAGCAATTTCCAAATAAATTTGTATTTAAAACATACAAGTAGTCCTTTCTTGGCAACTCAAGAAAGGTGGTCCTTCGAGGTTTTGTTTTCCTTTGAAACTACAGTGTATACACACGTGCAAACAAAACGTACAAGGCCTAACGATCGAAAGATCAACCACGGTATTAACATTCACTAAAAGGATTAAAACCGACAGCTTGGTTGGTTTCTGCGTTTCAACTTTCTAACACGGAACCAGAGAGAGAGAGAGAGACGGTCTCGCGGAGAAGAGCATGCTCGTTCGCAACGGCGGAGACCGAACCGATTTATCATTCATCCAGATCGAAACAGGGAAAGATTAATTCTTCCGCCTTGCTCTCCACCTGTGGCGGAACATCATCGATACGCCCTTTCAGCCGGGAATCGCGAAATTATGGATGTTGATACTGTCGACATAATTCCTACGCGAGATTGGAGTGGATCAGCCTTATAACCCCTCCCCCCTCCCCCCAAGCTTTGTGCCCCTGGCCCCACACAGCTTTGACCTATCTCGATCCGTGGCCCCATATTTCGTCTTCCGCTCCAGTAAGCTTCCTCCCCGAGCTGGGTCCCGGCAGTGCATTACGGAAACGCGTACGGAAAGCTCGCGGAGACGCAGTTGTTCCGCATATCGCGCGAGAGATGGAGAGATAGAGATAGATAGAGATAGAGATAGAGAGAGAGAGTTCGCTTTGGGGAACGGGACGTCGCGTCGTAGGATCAAGAGAGGAGTCGGTTGATCGCGCCGGGGGAACAGGAGGATTGCAAGGGGGCTGGCAGAGACCCCCGGCTGGCTGGCAGCGAGGCACCGGCGAGGATAAGTCCGCGGATCCGAGTGATAAACGACTGCGGTGTTATTAATTGCGGCCTCCATTAACTGATGAGCCCTCCATCTCGCCTCTCTTTCTTCGTTTCCCTTCGCCTTCGCCTCCCACCGCCGTTCACTCGATTTCCTCTTCGACGAACCAACTCCGCGAGCTTACTATCCACTCGCAACCGACCTCCCCCTCTTCTTCTTCTTCTTCTTCTTCTTCTTCTACTTCTTCTTCTTCTTCTTCTACTTCTACTTCTACTTCGCGAGCCGGTAGAACCCGAAGTCGAAGCTCTGCGAGGATACCCTCGCGTGAGCAAATGATACGCACGCGGGGAGGTACAGGGGGAGGGGGCTGCGAAGAGATGCTTTGCAAATGAGCCGGGGTGCGCCTAATTTTTACGAACCCGCTAATGAATAGTCCTCCCTCGGCTGGGATCGCCGAGCGGGTTCGCGCTTCGATCCGAGCCGCCGTGGACCAGCTTCGTTATCTTCGGCTCGGGCCACGGCTGTGATAACGTACAGCAGTTAGGTTCGCGTGGAGCCCGGAGAGGATGCGAGGGAAAATGAATGGCGAACGTGTTTCTTCGGGATTTATGTCTCACCGATGCCGTTTCGAGTGATAGTATGTGCATTTTGTTGTGGCGTTATCGGTCTGTGGATTTTTACTCTTATCAGTTGCAACGGACAGGTGTTGGGACTCGTTTCTTGCCTTGGGAATAATGAGCTGGTGTTCTTGAACGAGTTTTAATTGACGTTTTATCTTGTATAAGTCGCCGTTTTGAAAAGGACAAGGCGACAACAGAAGTTAGGAAAATAGCAGAAATGGCGGTAACGAGAATAGAGCAGTTCCATGTTGCTACGGTGTGAACGTAGCTTGAGATTCATAAAATAAAATTTGCACCCTAGTTGTGGAAACAACGATTATGCAACGATCGTACACGTTACAAAAAGAACATTCAACTAATACGATGACATTGACCTAGTAGTTTGAGGACCATAAATGTTATGACAAGTCAGACGAACCTTCTGAACCCCTTCCACTAACTATCTTAGTTTCTTATATTGATTTTTATTATTCTTATCTTGAATTTCTTTGCAGTTCATAATTTCTTAGAGGAAGAGAGGAGTTTGCAACGACAAAGTGGAATTTTATTTATAGGTTATTAACTTGACACGTTATGTGTGAAACATTAACCGCAAAAATTCTTGCAAACTCAGAGTAGTTTAATTAATGAAACCACGAATAGAAATTTAAAATAGGGGATGCTGTCTGGACCCTTTTGAATGCGAAAGACTCGAATAAAATTCGGTGTATCTAATCTGATAATGAAAACAGATTTCTAAACCCAGTGAAAAATCATTGTCAGTCTGATGTGGCAGTTAACGCGTTAATAACACGCATATTTAGTATTGAGTCGAATTCGAGGAACTCGTTAAAGCTGGCATGACTGGTGGAAAATAGTTTGCACTAATTAAAAAGATTGACATACCGAAGATCACACCATCGGCCCGAAGAAGGATTTAATCGGGGAATTTGATGAGCGCGCGCGTTGATTATTGTTATTGCGCGAGGTCCATCGTGCGAAGGATCAGAGACAACTAAAATGGTGGCCGTTTCGGGCCGTAACTCGGGAAATTCGCCTTAAAGACCGTGTCGAAGAACAATTTTTGCGATGATTAAATCGCTCTCAGCCCGCTGACCTACAATTTTCGACCTAATTGGGGAACGAGCAAAAAGGGGCCACCTATAATTTCCCTTCCATTAGGACCAACGGAGGAGACAACGTCGTGTAATTGCATCAACCGAGTGAGGAGGAGGGGAGGGGGGCAAAAAACCAGAAGTTCAGGTATCTGCTGGCGAACTATTACCGGGGGAGACAATGAAGAGAGGAGGCCGATTCTCGTCTCCTAGAAATTCCACTGTCCGGCAATCATAACGGCGAATAGCGTCTTAGATTACGTTTCAGTGATTTGGTCGGTCGTAAAGGCGCGACTGCGATCAGCACGACAATGGCCACTTCCGCGAGTGCCGCGGCAATTAATTAAAGGGCCGGGGGAAAAATCTGCGGGGGACGGTTCTCGTTTGCGGGTTCGAAGAACAGCTGGGGGGATCATTTGCCGCGGACCCGCGAAAGACGGGTTGATACCCGGCCCGAATGGACCCGCCGCGCCGCCGCACAGTGATCCGGCTCAGAAAATGTAGTGACATTTGAATATAACTTCTGAACCGTAAGAGATATCGACACGAAACTTGGGATGAATAATATATTATCGTTATGTTACAAATGGGTGAAAAAAAAATCAAAAAATTATTTCAGTAATATTGCCTTTGTATCTGTTATTACATACTTTAGGTTAGGTAATTATTAATTCTTTAGCTTCTTGATCTAAATTTCTAATTTTCTTTCTACGTGATTTAGTACGTAGTCTAAGCAGTGTATCTTCATTTGCTAAAGTTCGAGAACATTTTCTGATATTTTGATATCTAATTGCTCAGAAAGCTGCCCAATTGGTAATAGTGCCCTTTTATAACATAAAAATAACTGTAATACAACAAGATTGCTCCTAATATCTCACTATGCACGATTAGACGATTCTCTTTCAACCATATTGTGACAGTCGAATGTGTAGCGTAACATAAACATTGCATACAAAGTATTGCAAAGTAGGGCAATGGATTCAACCTCAGCTACACAACAGTATACATAAAACTACATGGACGGACTGAACATTGACAACATTGGATATCAATAATTTGTGAAGTGGTACGAGGGGGGGAACTAATTCTTGTGTGATTCTATAAAAGAAGATGTACTGTAAATATTGTAATCGGTTTTAAAGCAGGCTTCTGTGGAATTCAAAAACTATGCTCTATTAATGTAGAAAATTTCGCAAATTTTTCGTACTATATTCAACATTATTTCTTTAATAGAATACGTGCAGGAATTGCTATTAAAAAACAAGACTTTTCATCGCAAAAGTCTGCTCTTCAATTTAAGAAAACAAAATCGAGAGAAAATATTAAATAGTAGCGTCAGGATATCTTATTACAGAGAAACAATCTTTGTGGCGAAAAATGCAAGTATCAATGTTTATTACAAGCGTGATATTGATTAAAATGTACTAATTTTTTAATTTTCGAGGATACCGATACGAGAAACTTCGTTTTTGGGCTAAATGTCGCTCGCCGTCTCTCGCTGTGATCGTTGACCGTGGCCCGCTTATTAAACGTCCCCGGTGACGTATAATACTGTTACAGTAATTAGAATAGAAACGGTAGCTTCTCTCCCCTCTCTCCTCTCTCTTTTTTTCTCCGCTCTTCGCTCTCCTCCCTGAACCATCCCCCTCCCACCCCCCGATATTATTGTGTCGGTCCGGCGAGCCAGTTCTCCCGAGTAAAAGAGGTTCTTTATATTCACGACCGTTTGAAAAAGTAGGTCCGCCCGGCAGACGGTGAGCATAAAGGCGGAACCGAGGAGCAAATAAGTGCGTTTATTATGGCCACGCTTTATGCTACGCTTGAAGACGATGACAATTTAAAATTAGTGCCCGTGCTTACCGCGGACACGTAACTTCGCCGAGAGTAATTACACACAGAATGGAGTCCGCCCGGCCGCCTACAAAACGCCCGGGCACAATGCGTGCGCCGTGGAAAACGCACGCTCAAAGGAGGTCGCGTATTTACAAAAAATGAGCAAAACCCGACCCGGGTAATCCCGGGGCCCCGTCAAGGACGGCGAAAGAAACCCGCGCGCTGGCCACCTCGACTGTTCTCTTCAACAATACCTGCCGCACGGCCGGGTCGATTTTGACCCGAATTATCCACTCGCCGGCAATTTCGACGTTTAATCTCCTCGCGTTATGATGCGCTCATTATTCTTCCGCTCATTATGATTATTAAGCTTCTTTCAACGATTCCTTCGACCCGTTAAGTGCCAGAAATCAATCCCACAGATTCTTACGAAATCAGTTTAAGTTAATCAATGAAACCGAAATTGGAAATTCGAAATGTTATAGGGGATGCTGTCGATTTTTACCCGAATTATGCACTCGAGGGTAATTTCGACGTTCAACCTCTTCGCATTCCGCTGATTATGATTATTAAAATTTGTTCAACGATTCTTTAACATGCTAAATGCCAGAAATCAATCCCACAGATTCTTACGAAATCAGTTTAATTTAATTAAATCAACCGAAATTGGAAATTTAAAATGTGTTATAGGGGATGCTGTCGATTTTTACCCGAATTATCCACTCGCCGGTTATTTCGACGTTCAACCTCCTCATATTCCGCTCATTATGATTATTAAAATTTGTTCAACGATTCTTTAACACGCTAATTGCCAGAAATCAACCCCACAGATTCTTACGAAATCAGTTTAATTTAATTAATGCAACCGAAATTGGAAATTTAAAATGTGTTATAGGGGATGCTGTCGATTTTTACCCGAATTATCCACTCGCCGGTTATTTCGACGTTCAACCTCCTCATATTCCGTTCATTATGATTATTAAACTTTGTTCAACGATTCCTTCAACTCGTTAAATGCCAGAAGTCAATCCCAGAGATTCGTACGAAATCAGTTTAATTTAATTAATTGAACCGAAATTGGAAATTCAAAATGTGTTTTAGGGGATGCTGTCTTAACCGTTTGGAATTTTGAAGATCCTAATGAATTTCGGTTTATCTCGATATGTCACGATAAAAATATATTTCTAATCCCAGTCAAAAATCACTGTCAGTCATATGTGATTTACCAACCACTTAGCTGTTTCCGATGAGTATACTCGTCATGAAGAAATTGCAATATTTTGTGTCGCGACGAGTATACTCGTCAGAACAGCTATAGGGTTCATTTTTGCGACTCAAATTAGGTACTAATTCACACGTGTTTCACAAGTCCATTTGAACAGTGTCTTCTCTTTTCGTAAACTATCTGATACTTTTTTCTAACTAAAAAATATTAACTTAAAGCTCAAACAGTGTACAACACAACGTACAACGCGACATCTTATAATCGCTTCGGATTCTCTCGAAATGAAATGAATGAAATAAATGAAATCAATCTACACTTTCAAAGAGCCCGCACCATTTTAAACTCCATTCTCCGCTTCGACTTCATCTTGCTTTACGCAGCGCGCCCCGATGTAAATAGCTCGCAATTTCATTGACTCCGGAGCGAAAATATCGAAGGAGACGAGAGCGTGAGTAACTACAAACCACCGCCGCCAAGCTGGCCAGAAAGTACGCGACGCGGACGGGGGTGGGGGGTTGAGAGGCAGGTTGGAATAACGGAAAAAGAACAAACGCGAAAGTACGAAAACAAAGAGCAATCATAACGATGGTAATCTCTGCGGTTGACGTACAATTACGTTCGTCAAGGCGCCTAGGAAAATAACCAATTTCAGAAGTGTTTATTGCAGCCTGTAGCCTGCTTCATTGTTCAGCCCGTTAATGAGAGGGAGCGGACAGGGCGGCGAAAGGGGGGAAGGAGGACGGCGAAGAAAAAGATAGCCGGGACTGCCGGGTATTACTTTTTAATTTTAATTGTACTTATCTCGGCGGCAAGCCTCGGCGAGCGCTCTCGCGCGCCGCGGAGAAAAATAAAGGGCGGAAATCGCGCGCCCGCTCCCCTAACGGCGAATTATTCCAGCGTCCGGCCTCGAATCGATATCGAACACTATCTTTATCTGTCTCTCTCTCTCTCTCTCTCGATCGATCGAGTATTGTACCTATCTTTGGTGCATAGGGAGTTTTCTTTCAAAGACGACAGTGAAAGTAATAATATTTAATGATATGGGATACAGAAAATTCATTGTCAATGATAGCCAGTGCAAATGCAATCGGGACTGCGAAACCCTCGATCATATAATATGGCAATAAGAGTTGTATAATCCACAAAGACGCAAGCTAATAAAGACCCTACTTAGTATGGGCCTTCAACTGCCTCTTAACACTTTATCTACCGGAAGCCTATTAATATTCTCCTCAATAATTGTGATGTTCCAAATGGAAGCTTAAAAATCTTCTTCTATACAACAATCCCGAAGAAGAGTATTAGATTTTTTTTTATTGAGGGTGAGTTTATTGAGGGCTGTTGCTGTTAATGTTAAAGGATTCTTTTAAAAAATCCTCAGCCAAGACTGCTCAGGTGAAAGTCAGATAATGTGTTCATGTAGACACACTCATATCGAAGCCAAATATTGAAGCTTGTCTTAGTATTCATTCCTTCTTCAAAAATTGCAATCTACGTATTAATGGACATTGTTATCGTATTCACTTGTATTATTATTGTATTCTTTTTGTTCTATCTCTGTATTCCATATTATTGTACCCACTCATATTATTCCTCTAAAGTAGAATAAACCCAGAAGGGTTTCAAATGCTTAAAAATGAAAAAAATACAGAAAATTAAGAAAACAAAATTATACAACATGAACTCGCTCGATCGCTTTCTCGCTCTGAACTTCGCAGTCTCACTTAACGCATTTCAAAACGATCTCGCTACAGACACGCATATACACTCATTCATACCGATACATAGAGACACGCGCTCCTTAAAATCTACAGTTCGTAGGACCCACGTCCTGTTATGTCTGTTATCATTACTATTACGTCTGTTCGCTCGGATTGAGTTTTGTATTTCTTCGCGAGCTTCCCACCCCGGTCTTCCGAGGGAAGGAATTTTTGACGAAACGAAGATACCCGCGGATCGGATCCGGCTAACCGATCGAGGAATTATGCTGATTGAATCGCGGCTCGTATTTTACCGTAACAGCGAGGATTTATTTCGATCGACGCGTAAATATTAATATGCCCCGGCCGTAAATCCCATTTGCTCGACAACGTATCAGTGCGGTGTTATTCCGCGTCGGCCGGCCGCCGATCGCAGATTAATATCAATGAAAACACTATCGGGGGGGGGGGGGGGGGGCTCGCGCATTTGTCCCGCGGATCCCTAAGGGGCCCGCCGCGATATTTTATAGGAATACGTTTAATCAGATTCGCGCGCTGGATCGCCCGCAGTCAGCAGAAAACCGGGTATCCACCTTTACGATCGAGATTACGATTCGATTGAAACGACGGATTTCTGCCGGGAGTCTTCTGCTCTCGGGAGTTCTCGGCCGTCTCGAACGAAAGTTCAAAAACGGCCCGAATAGATCGCACGCTATCTTGAATCCAATAGAAATCCCCCCACACACACACACACACACAGCTCTTTGACATTCCCGATTTAAGAAGAGCCAAATGGGATGGAAATTCATTTCCCTCGGATTTGTTTGATTTCGCGGCAGCAGCGGCGGACCCTCTCGCGTCCCGAGCCAATTATTTTGAATGCCTCTCCCGGGTCTTTGAGCGGCGCGAAACGGGACGTTGTAGTTCGCTCTCCGCTCACGATCCTGTCGGCCCGATCGCAGCCCGAGAGTTTTTCGCTCGATTTCGGCGCCACGAGGCTCCGAACCCGGGATAAACCACCGGCTTCGAAACAGAACGCGCGCGCGCGCGCGTTCAGGGCTTTCATACATAATTTATGCAGTATCGTAGAGTTGTGTCTGTTGAGGCTTTCAGGTGTAAGCCGTGTCCTGAAGGAAGAGATTTCCCAACGTTTCGTCGGTATTCCAGCTAACTTCATCGGGGCGTCTGGGGACACACTGATGCTGAAGTGTGTAGGTTCGCGTTCCACTTATGTAGTGGGTTCACTCGCTGCTACATTGTTCGGTGAGCACCAATCACAGTTGACTTTTTTAATTGGGCGGCCGAATAAAAATGCAGTGCCTTCGAACTCCCGATATCGAAGTCGCCGACCCTTTTCCGCCCCTGTTTTTTTGGGGCGCTTTGTGGTCACAGAGGCACACCTATCATCGTCAGGTGTCCGCGGAATCTCTTGCGCGCACAAGGGAGAGCGCGCGAGCGCTGGGACAGAGCGCAGAAACCGGCGCGCGGTCGAACGAAAGGAGGAAAACACGCCCGCTGGTCGAGAAAGTATTCGTACCCTCGACAAAACTCAAATATTTCACTAGAAAACAGGCTTTTCCGCATTTCCCAGACGGTTGTCAATTCTTTCGTTCAGACCGGTAATAGTCCGCAAAAGGGACGACGTCTCTTCGATTTTTATTTTCTGTCTGTATGTATGTACGTGCGTAGATGGAGAAGATTAGTTAGGTCGACTTTTCTCGCATCCGTCACTCCTATTTGGTTAATTAAAACCGTGTTAGGTAGTTCTTGTTGAGGGTGAGGTGTTTTGAGTAGTAGAGAATTTGGACAACTTGTTAATGTATTAAACAGAAATAAGAACTGAGAGAATAATTACTTCATTGATAGACTCAGTGTCAAGTTCGAGAGACCCGTTCGTGAGTCACTGTCCGAAAGCTCAAATTAATTCGCAGACTTTAAGTAACCCAGAATATTCGCCATTTTTCAATTAATAGTGACGAATAACGCTTACGGTGGAACAGAGATCTATCTTTTGCCAATGATCACTAAAAATTGTTGTGGCATTATTTCGAAGAAATTACATAAAATATTACACAATATTGGTTACATTGCAAAACTTGTATTTAATAGATTACTAAACATTTAAATATTATATGTGGAAATCGGATCAGTTTCCTATGAATAAAATAAAAACGTTCTAAGACGGAAGAAAAATTTAGTTTTAGAATGAAAATAGCGCCGATTGCAAAGGGTTAAACTGAATTTTTGCGTTAACGCATTCATTGTACCACATTTGATTAGGATCTGTAAAATGCAAGAAAGTTTTTACGATAATTTTGGCGTCTTTAACACGTTCACTATTATTTGTCCAGGTATTAAAATGAATTTTTGCGTTAATATACTTTTATCGTACCTTTGATCAGGATCTGTAAAATGCAAGAAAGTTCGAGAACTACTCGATATCATACATTTAATTCTTTCCAATTTTTATTTCATTAAATCACTTGCTTTGATTTTATGGAATTTTTGAGGTTTCTAGTTGGGCAATCCAAGTGTGAAAAATGGTTCGGTTTCACTAGATTCCTAAACACAATGGAAACGCAATTATCCAAACTAATCAGGAGTGGATGTTCGAATAATAGAACAGAATTCATTCTAGACCGTTTGCACGTAGAATGTGTCCAGAAAATAAAAAATTCCGACACTAAAGACATTAAATAAAGTTTCGTTCAAGCCTGCAGAAATTCGATGCGTGTATTAAGCGTGACAGTCACGCGACAAAAATGAGGTGGATTATACTTCGAGCAATAAATTAACGCCCGTAAAACGTTCGAAGCTCGTTTCTTCGAAACATTTCAAACTCGGGGGCGCGTTCGGACGTTTACGACGGCCTGTAAAACGACGCAAAAATATTCTAGAACGTTCCGATAACGTCAACACAAGAAGCGGAGCCAACACTCTCCGGGCTCTGGTCCCGCAAGTTTTTATGTTAAATGCGCGGCTAATTAAAAAGTCTGCGGCCGGCGCGACAGTCAATAATGCTAACCTAATTAAACATAGCCACGGGCGTGTTCTAATTAAGCCGCCACGTCGGCTGCGACGCTATCAAAACGTTGCAGCCCCCGCGCGCCCCCGAAAGAGGCCCCTCGGCTGTCCAGCTCTCGCATGATCACACCCGATCGTCCGGAAGAAAATCTTTGATCCGGCTCGATGATTGTAACCGCGAAACAAGTCGGGGCTCGTTTCGACGAACGGTCAATCACGTGACAGTATCGATGCGCGATAATAAGCTGCACGTGAAACTCGATAACGCGATGCGTCACCGGCCCCGCTCTGTAATTCGATATATCGACCGACACTGGGAACCGCGGATCTCGCATCATTTTAACAAACAGTGACTAGGTATGTCCGCGGTAATTCTGATTAGCCCACGCTAATATTCCACGAGCGATTTTCCAGAGATCTCCACCGACCGTGTTCGTTAAACTGCAAAATAAAAATCCCCGGATAAATAGAATATTCATCCTAGGAATTCGACCTGGTAACTTTAAAAATTCTGAGCAAACTTCTACGTACAGTAACGTCTTGATCTAAGACCAATCCTCGGGTCCGTGCTCTGACATAGATCGTGTAGGACTAGCATCTAAGAAGGAAAGGTGAGTTAAACTACTAAATAAAGTTGAAATTATATCGCGTTTGGTGTCTCTTTAATCAAATGAGTTGGCGAAAGAAAATTAATAAAAAATAAAGCAGTATTGTAATTGGATTAGTCACACCGATACATACTCGACCCGGTATGTAGACAGTATGTATTATACTGTTCGGCGGGGTGTGCTCCGCAGTGGAGGGGATAGGCGAACTGACTAGAATCGTGTAGCTCCGTTCAGCTTAGATCGAGACTTTACCGTAGTTAGAAAATGATCGAAGGGGACGCTTTTAAATATGTTCAGGTTTAGACACATCTCTATAAGATGCGCTATGGATCCAGCGATGTAAATTATTATTTTAATTCAAAATATGTAGATCATGAAATGTATTTTAAGAATATTTTTAAATTATTACCATTAATTTGCGTACGTAAAACATTTCTAAACGCTAATACTAAATCGGCTATAAAACGTCAATCCGGACAAATCCGTAACCAAACTTTATCAGCTTGGAATCACAAATCTCTACCGAATATAATGAGACCAAAAAGACCTTCGGGACTCGCTCAGAACCATAATAAAATCGTTGATGAAGTCTTACAATTCTAAAAATAATGTCTGAATTCTTGATCATATACAAATATTAATAACTTTATAAATAAGTATAATAAAAAAATGAAAACAGTCTGAAAATGTAGTCCATACTTAGCTAAAAGATATCCATAATGCAAAAAAATTGCACAGCTTTTTTAAAGGATGTAAAAATCGCTCATAAATGTACGATATGTTATAGCATGATTTTGAAAAGGCAATACAAGTCTCTTGACTTTCGATTAAGTTTACAGATTCATAAACCTACGAATGAATGAAAAAGAATTCAGTACATTGTTCTCCACACGTTCAACAACTTGGAGCAATAAAAAAATTACAGTTTACGTTAAATTTTTCGGGCCAAATATCCCACCGCGCCGTCGAGGTAGGCGTCGGAGGTATAAGGCAGCAAAATAAAAAAAAATAGAAACGAGCGAGTACCGAGAATCCAACGCCGGTCGGCCGCCAGGGGCAGAGAAGCAGACAATCCAGGAGTGGCAGGAGATGGAGTGTGAAACATCGACTCATCTTCTCTGCTGTTCGCGTGCGTACGTTGTCCGCTATAGTTGAGCTATCACTCGGCCGCGGTTGCATGAATATTACCCTCGGCGTGTGGCTCTGAGACATCCGGTCCGAGTTCAGGCTCCGGATTACGTACGCGTAAAAACGGGGCCATGCTCTCGCGCTCGGTCTCTCCGCTAAAATGAATGCACATTGTGGCAGGCAGAACTCCTGATATTCCTGTCTGGGATGTAACGTCTGGCACCAACGTTGCTGAACAGGTCAGACGCATACTGACTCATTCAGACGTCGTCTAGAAGCTCAGGTGCAACCGGAGTCGAGTTTGCGGTCTACCATCAAGTTTTAACACTGGAACTACCGGAGCCGAAATGACTGGTTCCTAATTTTTTCTTTTACAATTACTGAAATTCTAACGATGTTTTCATTGGAAATTTTTTGATTAAACTTTCCATTGTAGCACATATTATAATGCAAGTTGTACGAAGACTGAATACGGAGCACAGTATTGTCACTGTTACAAAGCAATGTATGTACGTCAGTCGCATTTATTGCACGGTAGTTCTACTGTTAATAAGAGTTAGAGTTATTTACTGAGGTTGTCGATAGGCTAGAAATTGTGTCTATATTTCATGGTCTTATGTAAAACTACAGGATATTTGTATAATTTAATTATAAATGGAATATTCTCATAGATCACTTGGTTTATTGTCTTCTAGATTCAATGAAAATTCGATTCGAGAGGGTCAAGTGAGAATTCCTTGGGCACAATTATTTCAGTTACTCGTGGGCCTTAGCGCGCCCCACAAATTGTGTTTATACCATTTTGTATTTGTGAGTTTGGCGAGCGGGAGATGGCACGTGTGGAGGGCACAATTATTTCAGTTACTCGTGGGTCTTAACGCACCCTAAAAATTGCGTTTATACCGTTTTCTTAAGAAAATGGAGCACAGAGATATTTCACATAGCTACGTGGCGCGGCATGTCCTGAATTCGATGAAAATTCGAGAATCGGCGTGGCACAATAATTTCAATTACACCCGCGGCCAAGAAACGTCCCTCGACAATGGTACCGGTTTCGAAAACTTTATCCCCGCTTCATCGGTCTGATAATGGGGTCGGTCGTCGTCGTGAATCTTTCTTTATGGTCTGAAAAGTTCTCGAAAGCGGTATATAACTTTTACGTGTTCGGGGGATGGCACGTGTGTAGGGCACGTACACACGCGTGGTCAGAAGGGACGTGGTACGTATTGGGGATACGGTGATACATAGGATAATGTATACCAACGATATCGGTCACTATGTAGGCCACTATGTAGACCACGTGCACCCGTGGCCCATGCATCTCCGGTAAATACCTTCAGACCGCCGGAAGGTATCATCGGCTCCGGCATGAAGTAAGAATTTTCGCCGCGACAGCAGGTCGCCGGTACCAGCAGGTTTATGTGTCAACCCGGGTGCACGGGATCGATTCTCCCGCGTCGATGTCTCTGGAAGTTGATACAACGCTGCGCGAGCCTATGGCAATACCGGATATCGAATCGCATTGTGCTACCTTAAGAGGATCATCTGGGATCGGGAGCCGTGCGCGGACGCTCCGGGTCATCCGGGGATGTTTGTTTCTCGGTTTCATTTCGGTGCACGAACCGCGCGATATTCAATCGTGCACCGTTGCTTCTTTTATTTTTATACTCTTCTCGGACACGTCGATCAACGGTGTTTAACCTTCGGGTCAATAGCCGGACATCCGGCTACTCACCTCGAATTTCTCTTCATAATTTTTTTAATATTTTTGTTGAGAAATGTTATGTAGATTGTGTAGATTTATGTAGATTTTGTTTATTATAGATTTTCACGTTTTTGGGCGATCACGGGTTAATTTATAATCGATTCATAAAAGTGTACATTGAAACTATACATGTAATTAAAATTGTTGGTGATTGATACGGGGTTTGATGATTGTTATAGTTAGAATTACGGTCAGCTGAGCTGTCCCAAATTTCTGTAGCTGAATGTGGGCTTGAGGTCAAATTGGCATAATGATAAAAATCAATAGAACGGAAAGATAAGTAATGGACATTTTAATGTACCTTCTTTGAGAATGGAAAGCTAAGGCAAATTTAAAATGTGAACAATATGTCCATTAATTTTTGCAAGGTTTCTGTTCTGACCCCTGTTCTGAGCCCGTTAAGATAAGATCATGAATTAGCATCTAAGACGAAGCAATTGTTCTCAGTCCTCAGTCTTGACCTGGGGACACTCTCTAACGTAAGCATATTGTATTATTCTGAATAAAGTGATAGTTAGTTGTTCTACGGCTCAACGATTTCTTTTTCTATATCGTTGAGTGATTTATTACGTGACAACGTCGTCGCCGCCCTGTTACCCTAAGCGGCACATCGCACGCTTTTCTCGTTCTTACAGTAAATTCTGACCGATCTGGCGACCGCACAGCAAGGAGCTGCGAAGAAAGGAACATATCAAGTCTTGCCGAATCGGCGCGAGAACCGCACGGACCGTTCCCCGCATACTGTCGTCCGTAGTTTCGCGTGGCTCGGAAGACAATGCGAGAAAATCGACGGATGTGACCGGTGACCGGTTCGATTATCCCGCGCGTCGTCGAATATTCTGGTCAGGCAGCGGGGATCGGCAGGAGAACGGTTCCATTCGGGGCCGTTCTCGGCTCGAAACGCTTTCAAATTCCATTTAATTCGCCGGAGGCTCGTCGGGCTCGCCGCTGCGATACCCGAATCGAATCGAATCGAATCGAATCGAATCGACAGCAACCGATACGCGTCGCCCCGTTGTAACGCGCGCCCGACTGGAATGCGCCCGACGATAATTCAATAAGCAGTTATTTATTGGTAATTCGCTGCTCGTACCAATATCGCCAGGTAAGTGACCGGTGGGGTCGTGATCTGAGGGAAAAACGACGGCCAGAGAGACAGAGAGACAGAGAGAGAGACAGAGAGAGAAGGAGGAGGAGAAGGTAGGGGGGGTTGAGATGAAGGAGTCGGTCGAAAGAAGGCGGCGCGGAGGAAGAGGAGGAGGGGGTGGGGGAAAGGAGGATGAGGATCGCGCGGAGGTTCGTAGCCAGAGAAATCGAGAAATGTGGGACGAGGGGTGCCATTAATTTGGCAGCCGTTGTTCGACTCGCCCACTGGACCTTCTCTCGTCTCTCCCTATACAGAGATCTTAGCCTACGTCCGAATTCCTCGGCTAACGTTCGAACTGCACAAGGCGTAATATAAGTCTCTCTCTCTCTCGCTCGCTCCCTCCTCCCCTCCGTGTAACTTACTCTCCTTGTTTTCTTCCACCTTCACAACCCCAACCCCCTTCTCCGTCTTTCCTCCCTGTCCCGTCCTGTTCCTTAACTCTTTATTGCTTCTATCAACGTGCCCCGGTTGATTTATACATCTATATGTTCTGTTACGCTCCGTTCTGCAAACGGAGCAGACGACGATACGCCAGGATACTCTCTCTCTCTCTCTCTTTCTCTTTTCTCCTCTCTCTTTCGAATTATGGTCGCGCGAGCATGGACACACCTTGCTCGGCACCGGGATACAATATTATCGCCGCGGATAAGCAGCCTCTCGCTGCCGCCGTACATCTACCCGCGCGCGCGTATTGTATCGCCGATACGTTGATACTCCGCCCGGGCAGAAATCATTTTTACGACGAGCGGATTCATGCTGCATTCATGCTGCGAGCCGGCCCGGTCGCGGGTCGCGCGGATATTTGCCGGCCGAACAATAAGGGCCGCGACGGACGCGTCGCGACGACCGAGTCGCGAGACCGAGTCGCGAACGGTTATTGCGACCCCGGGCGCACGCGATCACGGAAATCACGATTCACGGTTCGATCGTGTCGGAGGTTCGACGGTGCTCGCGGTATTTCATCGGTCACGTTGTCGCTGGTTGACGCCGGTTAGGCGTGTGGCACATTCCGAGCGAGATCAGCAGTGGGTCACTAAGCCCGGGACGGTTTATGCTTGTTCTGGACAGCGTATGCGACACCGTGAACGCATGGTCGATTCTGTACGACTGCGTACGGAGTCGCGGAAGCGTCTCGGATCGTTTCCGAATTGCGATGATCGAAGGGCGCTGCGTGGATCCGACGAAACAGACAGCCGACTAGGTGACCTGATCAGTCGGTGAATAGCTGGAATCGGAGATGATCCACTCTCCATTTTTGAAGTGGAGGAGATTAGTGGATGGGTCCAGGAACAAATAGGTGAAATGAATCAATTTGTATTGGTTGAGTGGATAAATTAGCGAATTAGTATATGACTGGACTGCGGATTTTGTGCATTTATGGCAAGAACGAGTAGATGTAACTTAAAACACTAGAGGGAATAGATTGATTTCTGAATTCTAATATATTTTTTTTCGGCTTGTTAGAATGATTAAAGTGAGAATGAAATACCTATTGGCTCCTGTCTATTGCAATTTTCACAGACAATTTTTATTTTGCATAAATATCAACAGTATAGCTACGACCGAACGGGTAAATAATTGCAACGGAATATGAGTGAACAAGTGCACCGGCAGATGAGAAGACGAATAGCATATTCAGAATAGAGAAATTAACGAGTACATGACTGAGTGATTAACACTGAACCTACCGACATTTCTCGTATACCTAATTCTACCATGAGCCGTCAAATGACCGCTTCAAAAAAAAAATGTATCTTAACCCTTAGCACGCGAATACCGACTGTAAGGCGCCCCTAAACATTGCTGTATCATTATTAAAAATATTTCTTACACTATTAACTTTGTTTGTACGTAATAAATCACTGAACACTTCAGTATTGTACGAGTAAAATGCAGAATTTTCATATGTATAACACACAAAAAAAAGGATATATACAAGGGAAATACTCTAAGTGCAAAGGGTTAATATAGATAGACATGCTATGAAGTTTTTTCGGAAAGTAAACAAAAAAGAAAGTTGTGAATATTGAAAAATGGGTCGTATGCAGATTACAAGAAAAGTCAATAAGTTACATGACGATGCAGTAACGTCGTATACAAGAAATTCTAATCGAAATTTCAAAAACGATCATTTGACCGGACGAATGATGAACTGATGTAAATGAGCGGACGAATCGATGAACGAACAAACGAGACCTGATTTATCACTGAAAATAGATAAACGAGAAGGTAAGTCACCAAACATCGAGCGAGTAGACGAATAGGTGAACGAACATCTCCCTGAATGATTCAGATGTGCCCGGGCGACCAGGTAGCGGTTTTTAATACTTTCTTCGTTGGATCCATCGATCGACAAGGTAGCAGGAGGCTGGATCGGGCCGAGCGCCTTCGGCGATCCTCTCTTTTTTTTTCTTTTTTCTCCCTGGTTTCTCCCGTGGGTCGTTTGAGGCGAGCGTTTCGCGTGGCTTCGCGTGCTAATCCCTTAAGCGCGATCCCCGTGTAAACTCGAGGAGCTTCGGGATCGGATCAGTGCCAAGGCAAATACGAGTTGTTAAATACGCTGCACACCACGTGGGGCGATAACAACCTACTACTCATGTTCGATACGCGTTACGTGCTACGGGAAGCTCGAATGCCGCGTACGTAACGCGAATAACTTGCCCCACGCTCTCGCCTGTCTGTCTGCCTTGCCCTACCTGCTCCGCGCCCTGCGCCTCCCTTCGCCGTCCCTCGGCCGCCAGCTTGCCGGTGCTTGTTTCTCTCGAACCAACCACCCGGGAACCACCTTCCCCGGCCACCATATCCGCGTTCCACCCACGCGCGTACAGCGCGAGGCTGAGAGCAAACGGCGAGCCACGAAAGATCGCGCGAGAACACGCGATGGCTATCCTCGAAAAATCCTCTCGAGCCGAAAGCTACCGGCTCCGAAGGCTTCTTCAGCGTCCTAAATATCGATCGGACACCGCCGATCCATCGACTCGACAGGTCCACAAACAATAGGCATTATTTTTGTTCCAGTGTTCGCAAGAACGGATCCCTAAACTGTCCCGATCCTTTTAGTCCTGAATGACCATGGAAAATGTTTCACCTCGTGAATAAACGGAAGAAGAGGTATGGAAAATTTGGCATTTTCATAAAAGACTAGCTGCCTGGATTTAGAATTGTATTCTAATTTCAATTTCTTGCAATTTCTTCGTCAAGAAATTTTCTCAAGGCTAGAACCAGTTAATCAAAATCGTAAAGAGTTCGTTTGGGCAAATTCCAAGAAATACACTTTCGTAATTTTTGTAGAAGATTAGAAACGTGCGGCTTTGATTATCCGAAGCATCAGTATGCACGGCGAGCGAGGCAGAAACTCCAGTAGATTAAGAAAACAGTGGTCAGACCTCCCAACGAAACGCAGCTGTTCGAGGTTTACTTTGACTTTTTATAATTACAGAAGATATTGGTACTATAAAAAAAATCGTTCAAGAAGTTCCGTATTAATGCCTGTTATTTTCGAAGTTTTTGCAAAGTTTTTGAAGAAACGTCAAGCCGTGTCAGCATGATTCGTGGAGCCAGATCCTCCTGCTTCCCTGGAATGTCCATTCGGTCCACTTTACAGTGTTACAAAGATTTTAGAAAATTGCGACAAGCAGGTTAGCAGATATTTGGAGCTGAGTTTTGTTAGAATCCCTTCTATATAGTTCGAACTGAATGCAATAAAAATTTCAAGATGGGATCTTTTGAGACTTTCTAGTTCTGCTCTATTAAAGTCAACTAACCGGCATAGAAAACCGGTACTCAACAAATCTCTAAAAATGATTGCAAATCACTTTATTAACGACCTTTGTGAACATCAAAGTAAATCTTTACTTATGTTAATACAGAGTATCGTGCATGGAAGCTTCAAGATTCATACTCATTGCTCTGACATAATTGTCTTTCGAACAAATACGATTTGTTGAATAGTACAAATAACAATAATAGAAAAATCCCTCACGGCGCGGAATTAAAATCAAGCAATGACGAATATACACGTCGAACGCATGCCAAATGCGGCTATTAAAAAATCCAAAGCCCTTGTAAAGCCACGTGAGAAAGAATTACTATTTTATTCGATAAGAATTGAACAATGCATTAACGTTAACTGCACCGCAATAGAGTTTCGAATTGACGAGTATCGATCGCAGTTAACCGGTTAAATGAATTATCATGGGTATAATTAGCATCGGTAAACATTCCGAGAGAAGGGTATGTGCACGTTATACACATTCCGCCGTTAATTCAAGATAAAGATTGAATCCTCGTTAATATCCTAGCAAAGATAAAATTGTCTATCAAGTCTCAAAGGGTTCCGCGATTCGAATCAGTTGCTCGCCGAACGAACCGCGTTCCCGGCGGCGGTCCTGATTAACGCTTTCGCAGATCTTCTTCCCTCTCTTATCTGTAACCGCGTCCAATATTGTTTCACCGCGTAATTAACAGGTAGGACGAGCGTGTACTCGCGGGGCCCAGCGCCGTGAACTTCTGCCGGTTCGAAAGTGAACGGGGAAAATGAAAATCGGCGGTCGGCTGCCGGCGCTACGATATTATCTTGGCCACCGCGGCGACGTGGCTTCGCAGGATAGCGATCCTTGACTAACGGCAGCGAACCCTGCGCCCCATAGATCGGGACATACGTACGTTCTCGATCGGATTACCTGGCGGGGGGGGGGGGGGGATCAAAGATTCCGCTCCGGGGCGCCTTCGATCTCGGCGATCGTTAATTATTGATCGAATACCGGCGGAATAAGGAACGCGATCCGCCTGGCGGCACCGTCTTCTCCGGATCGTGGAAAGTGTACCGACCACGTGTTGCTTCTTCCGCGAATCCACGGTATCTCTCGGCGGTGCGTCGCGGAACGATCGAGAGCCCGGCGATCGCGGATCGATAGGCAATCGGTACCGTTCGTCCCCTTTGTAATAACGATAAATTAGCGGCTGTCGTGAAGACGGTTACACGAGCTTTTAGTATATCGTCCAGAGAGCTCTAACGTACAAGACCCAACCGCGTGGCAACGTTAAAAATAAATAATATTAAAGAATAACTCGAAGGTACGTGGTGGACGGATTATCTCATCCGAAACAAGTAGTTGTTCAAGTCGTACCTCTAAAATAAAATAACGTATTATAAATTTGTTTTGATATAGAGTTCTGTCGCAATGCAAATAGTAAAGCGCTACAAGGTATATATAGGCTCTGGCACTCTTCGCGAGTGCAGCAAGGGCCTGTATATCGACCTCCGGCACTAAAAGGGTTAATTACTCCGGACCACGTCTCTTTCGCTGTCGTTCCCCGTCGCTCCGTGTTAGTCGTATTTCCTCGATTCACGAGACCGGCCGAAAATATAATTTCCACCGGTGGCCGAGACGCCGGGCGTCCGCAGTTTCTGTCTCTCGTGAGCATAAACCACCCGAGAGGGAGAGAACGGCCGATGGTCCGTCCGAATTCCTCGAAAGGGCCGGCACCGAGTGTGCGTGCCACGTCATACGAGACCGAGCCCTTCGGGAACGCGGTATGATATGTTTAATAGCAGGATCACCGGGCCCGGTGTGTCCTCCGGCCCTTCCTCCTCCCCTTTTCTCTCATTGCCCAGGCCCTCGAGGCCTTGCCCGTGGGCCTCTTCATGCTGCTCGCCTCCCTCCCCTCGTCCCCGTTCCTCGCCACGGTTATTAATGGCACCATCTTCGAGCGGTCACCACCCGGCGCAAGAACCAGAGATGGCACCGATACTATTTCATGCTTTATTTATTTACACGCGAACATCCGACGCACGATTGTGCGATACCGCGCGGACACGAATTTGTCAAGACGTTCAACGGTGAGGTGCACACCTATCCGCTCGTTCTCGCCGCGCTCCCGGGACTCGGGACCAACGAAGAATTCGTCATCCTTCGGTTTGCGTTCGAAACTACTCGGTTAATTAACCCTTAACCCTTAAGTAAGTTGATTAACCCTTTGCGATCGACAGCCGATACGCACAGTGGGCAATTTGGGCAAAATCGGATTCAAAATCGCAGAACTTTTGACAGGAATGAGGCAGAGGGATGAAATGTTTTTTAAATTAAAGCTCAAACTTTGTAGAATGTGGGAAAAATAGGGAGATTATTACCATCCAATCATTTCAACGAAAAAAAAAAAATCATTAGTTTTTGTCACAGAAATCTATTTCTTGCAAACTCCTGAGGTCGTAGACAAATTCAAGGTTAAAAAACGTTCCTACCACAATCTCTCTATATTTTCCACAATTCTACAAAGTTTGAGCTTTAATTTAAAAAAAAATTCAGCGCTCTACCTCATTCCTATCGAAAGTTCCTTGATTTTGAATCCGATTTTGTCCAAATTGCTCACTGTGCGACGGCCGGCTGATTTGAAACGGATTCAAAATCAAAGAACTTTCGATACGAATGAGGTAGAGTGATGAAATTTTTTTTAAATGAAAGTTGAAACTTTGTAGAATATGGGAAAAATAATTAGATTATGGTTCGCACGTTTTTTAACCTTGAGAAAATTCGTTGAACTTGCACAATTTCAAGAAAATTGTGGTTTCTTCGAGAAACGCACATGCGTATTGACTGATAGCTTAGCGCCAAAATTTAACGGTTTTTAACGTTCTTTTGATTATGAGGGGGGGGGGTGTGATTAGGTATACGAATATTCTGTGCTTCGAACTAGTTTTGTTTGCGTCGGTCGCAACAGTGATCAACGTTGTCAAGGACAATTGTTGGTTACCGGATAATCAAGTTCTCGCCTTACACTGTAATCCAGTTAATTTCGACAGTAATGAATTGACGTCCGATACCATTAATTTTATGATAATCATTTTCGAGCGATATAACGGGCCCGGTCACCGGCGACCACCGTGCCGTCCAACGTGTTAATTATACAGGTCGCCGCCGATCCAGACATTATCTCAACTACCTGAATTATTTTTTGTTATTTCTGGACCGATTAATAGTTTTTCGACGATACGATCTCCGAGGACCTTTTACCCCCTGCGTTGCGACATGTTTTATGGTTTCTTCGAAGAACAAGGAAATTTGTGGCTATGTATTTTTCCACGGTGGTTATGTATTGATAAGAACAAAGTAGAATTTTGGTTAACGCTAAACCTGCCACCGCCGGTTAAACTGACCGGTTCCAGATTTTTTATTTTACAATTACTGAAGGTATAAAGGTGCTTGGGGAATGATTAAATAAATATATTTAGTAGAGCACAGGAAAGATAAATGAATTCAATTTCGTCATTTTTATAAGACAATGTGTATCGGTTACTATTAAGGCTCGGTAGGTTTAGCGTTAAATATTAATAACTAGACTGCGGATGTTTATGCGAAATAAAAATGTTCTATCTGGATTACAACAAACTGCAGTGAAATTGCAGTTGAATTTAAAAAATCTTTAAGTGTTTCTACTAAAATCTTTAAACCTTCAAATCTTTAAATCTCTAAGTTTTAAGTTACACCTACTCATTTCTGACATAAATGCATAAAATCCGCAGTCTATTAATAGAAGAAGTATTTAGTAGGTTGTTCTCGAAATGTTTATCTAAATCTTTAGTACAAGGTTTCGGAGAAAATCGACCATGAAGATTTTTCAGGTTCTCACTGATTCCAGTAGAAACAGCAGACCATGATCAGACGCATTAGCCGATTCCTATTGAACGGTGCTCAGGGAATCTTCAAGGTCGATTTTCCTTTAACAAACGTATCGACTGAACTAAAATATTCCTCGTAGTTTTCTCTCCATTATTAACCCTTTGCACTCGGCGCTATTTTCATACTGAAACTAAATTTTTCACAATAGAATATTTAGAATAAAATATAATATTAGAAAGAATAGAATAGAATAGAATAGAATGGAATAGAATATAATAGAATATTAGAATATTCTCAAATATTCTTGGAATATTTTCAATATTTTCATACGAAACTGATCCGATTTCCACAAAAATAATATTTAAACGATCTGCTAAAATTTTGTAATCTAACAAATACATTGTAATACTTCTTGTAACTTCTTTGAAACAATGCCACAACAATTTACTTCGCTCGAGTGCAAGGGGTTATCATCGAGAAAGAATGTACGAAATTGAAATCCGCCGGAGCTGTACATTTCCGTGAACAGATTTGCCCCATGGTTTCGCAACTGCGGCCATCGTTCGAACAGCCGCAGACTATTAAATCGTCAAAGAAGATATCGATTGAAACTGGCCACGTCACTCGGCCATTCGAACATCTCTCTCGCTTACCTGCCACCGCAAACGACTGCAGAAATCGTAATCGACGAGCGCGAACCAAAGCAACCAACCTGAGAAAACCTGTTCGATACCCGCGCGATCCCTCTCGGTACTCACCTGGAACATAAAAGACGTGTGTCTAGTTAGTCGAAACGGTGTAAGAGTTCCTCAACAAATTAATAACACCGTCGTTCTTCAGGTCGCTCGTAAAATCCGAGCCGGCCGGTAATTAAAGGAGCTTAAAAATCCGTTGTGCGTTGCGTACCGGGGGAAAATAATTAAACACGATCGGCGGGGATGGAATGCGAGGGATGAGAATTAGATATTCATTTCTTCGGCGTATCTTCGGGAATTACGAGCGCGGCTGCCGGGACCCGGGACAACTTCTTCGGCCTGGTCGCGTCATTATTCGCCGGTTACCGAAGAGATACGAGTCGCGGGGATGTGAAAGTAATTAGCCGTGTTCATCGCCGTAATATCCGCGTCCCTGCAATTACAAGATGCGCCACGGCTCAGTAGTTACAGCTGACCGCATTCGAGGCTTCCCGCAGAAACCCAGAAACTTGATGTTCTTGTGGAAGCCGCCCCGCGGATGGGAACTAAGGCTACCGGTCATTCTCTCGACTGGTTGCTCTTCGGCGACGGGACCGCTTCCGCTACCGCTCTTCCGCGCGGCGGATTAATATCGTAAAAGCCGACCAGCTTCGATGGAAACTATCTACCGCAGATGGTGTTACAAAATCCTCCGCGGACACCCCCTAATTAAACGCCGCGGTCAATTAGACGTTTTCACGACACAGCTTCGCCGTCGTCAAAGATGGCCGGAAACGTCGCCTAACCGATTTGCTCCCTTATATTCTTATATCGCGTGCTACAGGTCGGTGATGACCACAGTTGAACCCTCATGTCTATTAGGTACCACTTTCAATTTTTTCTTAAGACTTGTTTAATATTTTCGTTGATAGACGGCAAAATTATCGTAAATTTCTATGGCCTCTAATGAATCTTTACATGAAGAGTAGTGGTTCAATAATTTTGTTATTGTTATCGTAGATTTCTATGGCCTCCGATGGAGATAGATGTACTTATATTTCTAGAGAAATTTATATCGTAGAAAATATTGGTTACTGACGCGAGGATTAGAAAACTACTTTTATTATACTTGCCTATTTCTTAAACATTGAGGAAGCCTTACGAAGATTGAATGCTAGGCCTAACCTTTTGGTAGTATTTTAATTTTCAATGATCACACTTTACAATATATCTAGAGACGAGAAATAAGCTAACCTTTCAAGACGAGCGTTGACGAGAACTTTCGACAAACGCTGATCGTGTGTAGATCTAATCGATTTTGGACCAGGATCCCCGTGGTTGCTTTATTACGGTACATTTTTCATAAAGACGCTCGCAGCACCCTACTCGGGAGGCTCAATGGCGATTGAGGTATCACGACCCTGGAGACTCCTCCTCGAAACGCGCGAACCCCTTGGGTCTGCAACTTCTTGCGGATTTTCCCTTGGTAATGTTCCCCGTAACAACCCCTTCCATAGCACACCCTGCGAAGGGTTTCCCTTAGTCTTCTCATTGCTGACTTCATCCCCGAGTACCGTGGGGCGAAGACAGTGGCAGTAACCTCGCGAAATGACTGAAACGGCCACGAAACTTGCCATGAAAGATTATTCGTTAGCCGCTTCATCGTTTCTTCTCCCTGTTACATTCTCAGAAAAATGTGATTCTGCTCGAGAATATTCTTCAAAAAAAAAAAAAGAAAAAGTCCTAAATATGAAATCATAGAATCAGCACAACTATTTTGCGATTGCAGTACTTGTTCCATGTTCATATGACGCGGACCTGTTGTATTCTCAGAAAAATGTGATTCTTCTCGAGAATATTCTTAAAAAAAAAAAGAAAAAATCTTCAATCTAAAATCATAGAATCAGCACAACTATTTTGCGATTGCAGTACTTGTTCCACGTTCATATGACCCGGACCTGTTGCTTCTTCCACTACGTAAGACCCGGCGAAATGTTTAAAAAATTAGAATTCCGTATTCCGAGTGTTTCCGATTCGATTTCGTTCCCGGCGCACAGTGGTCCTAATCGATGAATTGGTCAACATTTTTCAAGTTTTCACAGCCACGGGCAAGTAGAATACTGAATGATCATCGGAGGAATACTAAATTAAAAAATAATCATCTGTCCCAGTAAGTTATAAAGTTAATCATAAATTGCATCACCGTATCTCGAATACTATTAATCGCATCGATTTCGTTATGGTTTCATTCAATTTAAAATGAGAGAATACATAAATAATGATATTGTGCTCAACAGGAGAAATGATTTTAGTATTTTTTCCTCCTGATTCGTCGATTGGGTCCACTGTGCGGCGGTTTTGATCGAAGGCGCGCGAGTTATCGATTCTATCGAGTCTAACAGAATCGTTTCGAGCGGTCTGACACTCGAGGGTTTCCGAGAGACGGGTGTCTGGATAGCGGAGGCTTCTCGAAATTCCGGTGGGTCCGGCTGTGGATCAACGGAACTTGGAATCCGGTACATTAACCGACCACAAAGCGTGCTGAGCCGCGCCGCGAATCGCTCGTAAACCGTGCAAACATCGTTCGCGACGCTTCCTTTCTACGAGCGTCTAACTCCTCTTAACTGTCGCGCTTAAATGGCATTCTTTGCTAGCTCCGCAGCCCGAGCTGCGACGAAACCGTGGCCCATTAAAGAACGAGCTTTCCCACCGATATTTATTCTGGCCGTTGCTCGAACGAAAGCGCTGGCGAATCTTTTGTCGGCGACGAATTTTACCCGGCTTCGAAAGCGGGAGGATCGATAAGAAGGAATGCTCTCTTAGCGTATTTGTCGCGACGCGACGCCCGTTAGCTTTCCTGCGACTCGAAACCTCTCCGAGCGAAAATCGGCAGCCACACATCCTATTCTTCGCATTCAATCAGACAAAAATCTCGATTGCATTCCTTAAACGTCGTTCCCCACGTCTGCAAGCTCTTTGTCACAGTTATCTGTCGCCGTAAAGACCACACGAATTGTTTGGTGGTGTTATCGAACCTCCTATTTCTAATGAATCTTTACGTGAAAAGTAGTGGTTCGATAATTTTGTTAGTTTTAGGTGTGAAGAGAAAGCTCTGCAAGCTTTTTGGTACAGCTATCTGTCGTTGTAAAGACCGTACGAATTATTTGGTGATTTTATCAAAAACCTCCTATTTCTAACGAATCTTTACGTGAAACGTAGTGGTTCAATAATTTTGTTAGTTTACGGCGTGAAGCGAAAGCTCTGCAAGCTTCTTATTAAAGCTATCTGTCGTTGTAAAAATCATATGAATTATTTGGTGGTGTTATCAAGTCTTTGCTTCTGTTTCTAATGGATCTATACGTGAAAATTAGTTGCTCGATAATTTTGTTGGCTTAAAGTGTGAAGCAAAAGCTCTGCAAGCTCTTTGTTACAGCTTTCTGTCGCAGTAAAGATCATACGAATTATTCGGTGATGTTGTCAAACCTTCTTTGCTGTTTCTAATGAATCTTTACATGAGAATTAGTTGTTCAATAATTTTATTAGTTGAAATTGTAAAACGAAAGCTCTGCAAGCTCTTAGTTACAGTTATCTGTCGCCAAAAAGACCACAGAAATTTCTCGGTGATGTTGTCAAACCTTCTTTGCTGTTTCTAATGAATCTTTACATGAGAATTAGTGGTACAATAATTTTGTTAGTTGAAATTGTAAGGCGAAAGCTCTGCGAGCTCTTAGTTACAGTTATCTTTCGCGATAAAGACCACAGGAATTTCTCGGCGATGTTATGAAACTTTCGCTTCTGTTTCTAATGAATCTTTACCTGAAAATGAGTGGTTCAATCATTTTGTTGGTATTAAAGTGTGAAGCAAAAGCGGATTAAATATTATCCCGTGATCTCGCGTACACATAATTATTTCCGCGGCTGGTTTTCTACCAATTATTTTCTAGTAAACGACGGTTACGAGACGCTGTTGTTCGATCGGAATTACGGAGAATCCCAGCTGCTGAAAGTAGCAACTCCGTATCTTTGACGACACGAAGGGTGGATTCGCGTGCAGTTAAGTGGCTTCCGTAGGTGCTGAGCCTGGCCGAGCCTTAGAAGGGATAGACAGGGAAACGCTGCGGTCTGCGGACTTTTTACTGCCACTTCCACCCTTCTTTTAAGGCAGAAATCAAATCCGTAATGGTTCCATCCACGGTAGAGGAGCGCCGCCGCGCGGCGAACCGAATGGCCCGTTTTTGTCGCGATGAATCATAGTGAAACGTATCTATTACGCGAAACATTCGAGCACTCAGCGGAGATATAAATTCCGAGGAGGAATAGATAATTACCGCTCTGCTGGGCCGTCCCGCGGCAAATTGAATATACGCGTGTAATTAGACTTGACATTAAACGTCATGCCGCGGACGGGGACTTTTAAGCGGACTCTAGACGCCTCGATAACAGCCCGCAAAACTCCCTGTCGCCGATTGGTTCGAACATAATTTTCGCTGAAGAATCACTTTATCGTTTGTGCTTGCGAACCGACCTTTATATACAATTTTAAAACGGTACTATGTTTTTGTTTTCGCTTCACATTTCATTTCCCTTCCTTATCGATGGACTTACTTTATTAGTAGACAAGCAAATAAATATTGCTCTTTTATCGTCCGGTATTTAGTAACAATCCTTACGAGGGCATTGCGATATATAGTCGGTCATTTACGGCTTGCTTACTGAATTATCTAAATTAAACGTTAGTAGAACTCCACCAAATAATTGGATTAGCTTGCAAACGAGTTCTCTTGTCATACCAATGGACAATACTAAAAATATTACAGGTCAATATCACTCAGTATTCTGTAACAATATTCACGAGCCTATTGCGATATATTGTCGGTCATTTACGACTTGCTTACTGAATTAAATTAAACGTCAGTAGTATTGCAGAAACAAGTCCCCTCGTCATACGAATGGACAGTATTAACACGTTCACGGACAGTGAAAATTTCAATGATCTGGAAAAATAGACAGGCAATTTTTCCTGAAACTAGTTCTACTATCCGAAATCTGATTAGACCTGAACAATAATAACAAGTTAACTGTCATTGCTAACCACAGTTGGTCATTACTTTCAAATGTATATTCATTACAAAAACTTAAGGTTGTATAAAATTAAATATATAAAAATTGGCCATAAAATTTCAAAGCTACAGCATTCAAGTCATTTTGCATCGCTGTGAAAATTAATGCTATTGCGGGCCAATGTCGCTCAGTATTTCGCAACAAACTTCACGACGGTGCAGCTCGATTTCCGACTGAATAATCACACGATACCACCGATCATAGTTTGTTCACCTAAAGTAAACGTCAGCGGGGCCGGGGCAAAATAATTTTACAAGATCGCGGAGCATCTGGAGGCTGGCATCCGAGACAAACATCTAGGACCGCACGAGGAAGTAAGATGGCCGTGGGGGGGGGGGGGGGGGCACAGGAGAGAAGAATTTACATAAAAATGTCTATGGGACGTATTAGCATTCGAAGTCCCGGGATAATACAATAAATCCTGGACAGCATCGTGGATCGTGATCGTCCGCTGGAAAGAGGGCGGAATATTCGACAAGGTCCGCGAGCGAAGAAAACAACCGCGCCGATCGGTTTCGCAGCAGCGACGACGACGACGACGACGACGACGACGACGACGACGACGACGACGACGACGACGAGGACGGCGACGGTGCGGTCGCAGTCATCTCGGCAACCGAGTAGTATACCTGCTGGAATGCCTCTACGGATCAGTAGCTTCGCGATACGCGGGTACAGGTACCGGTTATGTCACGGCATGCTCGAATACCCCGCGGGTCGAATCGCTACAGCACACGTACGACCTCCGTGGCAGACGACCGACCAAGAAGAGTTCGGCCGAGGCTGAGGAGGGGCGGGTAGGGGAGGGGAGGGGAGGGGGCAGGTTGCCAGCGACGTGGTAGCGCCCAAGTGCCAATAATATCTTCATGGCGCGTCGTGTTGGCAAGATATACACACACCGGGCCCAGGTACAAGGTGTCAAGAAAGTAATGGCGTAGCCGGCCAGCTTGGGCATCTGATCATGGCACAGGAACCGCTTTATGCTCTTGGAACGCGACTTTGGGGATTTTTAGGAATTAGGTACGGAGCGGCCTTGTCACCGTTTTAACACATTGTTCACCGGGAACGTCATATGACGTCTTTCGATAACCTAATGTAATTGACGAAGTATTATACCTTCAAATTGTGGTTACTGTTCACCATTTGTCTTCGTTAAATTTACAATTCAAACTGTAAATATATTATTGAGAAACTCTCAGATTATAAGCAAACGTGGTAAGATCAAGTTGT
>CM052131.1:1319925-1365860 GCA_028454255.1 Halictus ligatus
TATATCAACGTAAAAATTCATTTTAAAACCTGCACAAATAATTCCGTCTGTTCCAACCGTTTCCAACTGTTTCCTGTTTTTCAGGAAAGTACGAATTACAAAAAACAAACAATTCTGTCACCCACATATGGGTGACATGGCGGTCAACGTGTTAAACGAGAACGAATCTGTCGAAGTGAGGGGCAAGAGCCAGCTGAGATCCTCCTTTCCCCGGTGACTCTTCAGCTTGCGGGAAGTCTGCCAATGTCTCATCGGTCTATGCTAGGTCCCAGTGCAGCGACAACGGGGAAGATGTTCCCGCAATAGGCGATGATGTCACATTCAGAAGAATTGTCCCACCAACGTACCAATAGTGGGGGGAAACTATTCCCGGCCTGTGGTGGGGGAATCGCTATGATAACGGTGGGGGTAGTGCAGCAATCCGAAGTCTAGGCAAAGCGTTCGGAGTGGGGAAACGCTTTCGGAGTGGGGAAACGCTTGAAGAGTGGGGAAACGCTTGAGGAGTGGGGATGACAGTTTCCCCCCACTATTGGTGCGTTGGTGGGACAATTCTTCTTCACGTAATCCTCGGAGGGAATTTTTGCTGCTTTCGAGGCGCGCACAGTACTTCGTGCTCGTCGAGCGTGGATGAAGCTGAAAAGGAAGTTGAAGCTCGACGAGCAGCGAACTTTCCCTGCCCGACGAACACGTGGCGCCTACTCTCCCCCTTCTCTCTCTCTCTCTCTCCAAGTATTAATCATTACCGGGACGGGGGTGGAAAAAGGGAGGCCCGAGTCGGCGGCTGAACCTGCTCCACAGAATTTCAACCGACTGAGGTCAGATACATTGAGCGCAACATGCCGCAAAACATTTATATACAAGGGCGGACGCGAGCGCGCAGCCACCCACGCAAGTGTGCCGAGCCTGCCGAGGGAGAGAGAGAGAGAGGGAGAGAGAGAGAGAAACCCGGGGGCCGAGCAAGTAGGGGTAGGAACGCCGAGGGGATACACCACTTGCACCCTGCCACGGTGGCCGTGTAATTATGTCGTGATTTATAATGATGGCGGCCAGTCGCCGGTGTGCAATTCATCTACTAAATGAAACGCCCGAACCTTGTCACGACGAGTTCGTCACACAGGGCCGAGACTTTTATTCTCGGATATCGCGCAACAGCGATGAATAATCCCCGCTATGTTTAAATTAGGCGATTCGGACGCCGCGACGCAGCCAGCCACTGCACTCGGAGCGTGCTGCATTATGCGCGGAGAAACGCGTCTGAAGTAGCAGACGGCCTGGCATTGGTTCGCCATAAGATCGTCCGAAAATAAATTGAGTACTCCGAACGAAGGGAATAATGTTCCAGCAGACGGCTATTTTTAGCGTTGTTATTAATAATATACTATTTCCTAAATTCTTAATGCGTCGGCATCGAGCTTCATATATTGAAAATGGGGAACGGGGATAATTGGAAACGAATCATTGGAAATGGGGATCATTGCACTCATTCAGAGTGTAGGAACTCGTTAGTCTATTATTTTTAAGAAATTTATTTTCAGAAGTTTTGTGCGTTTATAGCATCCACGAATTCGGAGTCCGAATCTAAATACAAATGTTATAAATTTTTTAGTACGAAAATGTTTTTTTGGCATGCTTATCAATGGGTTAAATGTACCTACTTTCCCAGTGAAACGAAATTGTGTCGCTGATTGTATAAAACTTGCCTGATGTTCTCGGAGAGCGATAATTTTCTGAAAAAATTACTCGCATTCAGAGAACTGTCGTTCCGAGTCTAAATGACCCGGGATTCGTTCAGCGAGCGAAAGACAGGATGGAGTATGCGAGTAAGAGATCATGCAAATGAATTGTTTCGCCGGGATTAATCGGGGACGGCGGCAAGGTGAAGGATCGCGTCCATTGCAGTTCACAGGGCCGAAATCAAAATTCCCGGTGTATGTACTGGAAACACGGCATAAAATGGATGGTAATGGGGGTCAAAGATGGCACGTCTGCCACCCTCGGCAACCGCAACGACCTCCGCAGGAGGGTTAGACGGATCGCGTGGACCCGGGGGTTGGAGCATATTCCGACGGTCCTGTGAGAAATACCGGCGGCGTTGGACGAGCAAATAAAAATGACGTTCTTTATCAAATCGCGTTTTCCCTCTTCACCTACGGCGGATCGTCGATCAGCGCGCGATTTACCGTCGGACGCGGGCACATCAATCCTACGGCTCGCCGGTAAACGCGCGAGTTTGAATTTCTACGGAATGAATCATCTTTTTCGTGGAGCGAGAGCCGGCAGGTGACGTCGTTTCGCGTCGCTTGCCGAAGTCGTTCCGAAGCATCGTGTCAGCGAGATCCTGACTTCGCTCTCCGAGGATGCGATGCGAGCTCGCTTCTCGACGGTTGCAGACGTCTTCATTCTAAATCTTTGGTTTCCACCGCTAGTATCGATCTCCACATACTTCTGCATTTTCGACGATCGACCAGACTGCAGCGTCTTCGATGCAAACCTCCATGCAAGTCTACGCAAACGTCTGTGCCGATCGCTGAGGAGGAATCACGTATTCCTTTTACAGTTTTCGGTAAAGCAGCCTCTGTGTTCAAAATATTCTAAAAAGACGACGTCCGTACCTTCGGAGGATCACATTCGTCATTGCATTTTTCATTTTCATGCGGGATTTAATGCAACCGTAACGACAAAGAAAATTTACGATTTTTAGGGAGATGCATCGAAGGTCAACAAGTGTCAACGTTGGTTCAGAAGGTTTGCTGCCGGTGATTATGATCTCTCCGACAGGCCTCGAAGTGGAGGACCAGTTGAATTTGATAATGTCACCCTAAAATCTCTAGCGGAAGCTGATCCAAAATTGAGTATACAAGAATTATCGAGAAGCCTTGGGTCCACATGGTCAACTATGCAAACGCACATACACGAAATGGGAAAGGCATATAGGCAAGGAGTATGGGTACCGCATCAATTATCCGAGACCAACGAGAATATTCGTCGATCAATTTGCACTTGATTGCTATCCAGATTTCGTAGAGATCCATCTCTTAGCAGAATCGTTACCGGAGACGAAAAATGGATTGTTTATGATAACATAAAGCGTTCCAAGCAACGGCTTTCTGCAAATCAAGCCGCGATATCAACCCCTAAACCTAGCTTGTCACTTAGGAAGGTGTTACTGTGCACTTGGTAGGACCGTCGTGGCGTAAGTCATTTCGAACATTATTTAAGAAATAAAAACATTCCGTAGAAGATGCAAGGAGGCACCTTGAGCCATATTTTGCTTCACGAATCCTGGATTTCTATAAGTGGGTAGACAGGTCACAGTAAATCGTAGTTGAAGGGTAAAAGTCCAATTCTGGGTAAAGAAATAGTGGGAGGCACCTTGAGTCATATTTTGCTTGACGAACCCTGGATTTCTATAAAAGGGGGATTGAAAATTTGCAGGAGGGATGGCAAACTGTCCTTGATAGTGGCAGAGATTATTTAATAAATAAAGAAATAAAAATTTGAATTTCCTACTAGGTTTGCTTCAGATTTCCAGCATTTAGAAACCAGCAATTAAAATTCTGGAAGTTCTCAAATCAAGGAAAAATTGTTCAAGAAATAGCTGCTAAACGAATTCATGATTTTCCAACAGTCCACAACATTCCACAATTTATAGAAGTAAAAGAAACTGTTTATTGTATCGTGTGTCCACTAGATTGCTACTGAAGGATCATTTGGATGGATTTCTACAAGTCTGGATGGATTTCTACAAATCTGGATTTCTACAAGTGGGGGATGGAAAATTTGCAGGAAGAAATTTGCTACAAAGTTTGTGTCAGGTTTCAAAATTACTTATGGGCCCCCCTAGTATTATCTCATTTTAATGATAAAGTGGCTGCTAACTGTTAAACATCATAAAATACTATTTTCGTGGGGTCAGAACCAAGTTTTCTAATAACGATGACAACTACAAATCGATATTGGAGGACGCAAAGTCAGTTTCGGATGAACTCTAACATTTCGTCCGTCGTTAACTCCATTAGCTCCCACGTGTTCGAACGCTAGGATCCAGCAATTACCAGCAATTTCCCGTAAACACGCGCTCCTACCAGCATCAATTCGTACATTCCCCGCAGCCTCGTCTGAAGCGATTCTAGGGAACTTGTAGTGCTCGAGACAAATGCGACGGCTTCCGATTACCGATAACGTGTCAGCGAGTCAGAGGCGTCTACACGATAGACGTCAGCTTAACAGCTACATCTCGAGCCTAATTAACCATTGATACGTAACAGGGCCTGGCGTGGATGGTGGCATCGTTGTCCCGAACTAGCAGGAGGAACCGTCTCCGGGAATGATTCGGAGTTAAAAGTTGGATGATCGTGTTGTGTTCAGCGATCGAAGACGAGTCTCGGCGGCCGCTTTGTCTCGCGTTCGTCACGCGGCGCATAGATGAGTCCCGAGAATCGACTGGCATAAGCTCCTACCCGTATTCCGGAGTTCTAGAACCGGCAGGCGACTGTCAAGATGGAGTCGACCGGGTTGATCATGCTCGAAAAGTCAGACAGCGACGTCCTCCCTTCGTTCGACTTTCTTTATCTTCCCGGAGGAGGCGGCCATGTCTCTTTTTCTCTCCCTCTCTCTTTCTGTAGTTCCGGTTTCTCTAATGTCTATACGCCGCACAGTCAAAATCAAAGAACTTTCGATAGAAATGAGATGGAGCGATGAAATTTATTTTTAATTAAAGCTGAAACTTTTGTAGAATATGGGGAAAAATAGGGAGGTTTTTAACCTTGAGAAAATTCGTTACCCTTGTACAATCTCAAGAAAATTGTGGTTTTTCCAATACCACGCGCGGAAAAAATTTTCTTTTAACATGCTATAAATCATTTCCCACAGATTTTTCACGCCGTTTTCAAATCTTGCCTCGAAATTTGTCTACGACCTCAGGATTTTGTAAAAAATAGATTCTTGTGACAAAAACTAATGAAATCATTTTTTCGTTGATGTGCGCTCTAAAGTGATAACTTCTAAACCATTACAGATAATCGAATGAAATTTAACAGGTACAAAGTTAACGTTTACAGCTTAGAATTGCAAGAAAAATCAATTTGAATGTACATGGTGATTCTTGTGACAAAAAGTAATGAAATCATTTTTTCGTTGATGTGCGCTCTAAAGTGATAACTTCTGAACCGTTACAGATAATCGAATGAAATTTAACATGTACAAAGTTAACGTTTACAGCTTCGAATTGCAACAAAAATCAATTAGAACGTACATGGTGTTTATTAATTACACAGGTTTAAAAAAAAATGATGGAATAAGTGGAACTAATGTACCTATTCGTCCGCATCGATGTTCCCGAATTGAATCCGTAATTTCCGGTAGATTTGTTGCAAGTTTCATTTGTTGCGAGTCACAAATGGCGTTTTCGCCTACCGTGCGCCGTCTATGTCTCGTCTCCGACTAATCCTCGGTCTTCATCCTGGTAACGGAGCGTTCAGCTATAATTCCTTTCTTTCATGAAGCTTCCTCCTCGTGAAAGTCTCCCGGCGAGGTTAAGCGTGCGCGCGCGCGAGCAAGCGCCCCATCATGGTTCTTCTGCTTCAGCGTTTTCCTCGTCCTCTTCTTTCGTCCGGTGCTCGGGCTCTCGTTCATGGCCTCTCGTCGCCCGAGACGTTCTATGTTTTTTTAAGTAGGTGGGATAAGGTCGTTAATGAAATTCCCTTCTGGACGAAGACTGAGAGAGAGAGGGAGAGAAAGAGAGAAAGGGAGAGAAAGCGGTTCCTCCCGGCTAGTTCCCCGCTGTTTTTCATCGGCAATCTCTCTGAAAAGGATCTTCTTAGGGTGGACGTAAGCACCGTCCCGCCCTGTCTCTTTCGTTCTTCAACCCCCGACTGGTTTTCTTCGAGAACGAGGAACGGGGGGAGGGGGGCGGCGGCCAAAACGTTCGAGAGAGTCCCCTGTCACGGTGCTCTCGAGATTGGCTCTCTTCGAACAATGACTCCCCGGCCACGGTGTTCGGCCGCGCAAATGATCCGGAACGAGCAAAACATTGAAAACCTATCGGCGTTGCTATTACTCTTGTCGGCGGCGTGGAAAGGCGGGGGTGGCAAAGCCGTGCGGGCACAATGCGGGCCGCGCGCCGCTCGCCGGCTCTTCATAGAAATTCGACGGTCACGGCCGTGGCGGATAGGGTCCATTTGCCCGTTAATTGCTCGTGAAGTTTATCCGCGGTCCTTAATTAACGCGGTAAATCAACGCCGCGCGGCCCCGGTATATATGATATTCCTCGAACCGGGCCGAGTGTTATAGCTGGTCGGCGCTCGGGCTCGGGCTCCGGTTCGGGCTCGAGCTCTCTATCCGTATTGTGTCGTCCGAGTGTCGGCCACCGGACACGGCCACGCGCAGCTGGAATTACGGTTAGGGGGGGTGGGACTAATGAACGCACCGCTATTTGGAAAAATATCAACGCCGAGGGGGCGCGGGGACGATAAAAACAACGAGAAAGAAAGCGAACGAAAGAGTATGGTCGGGCAGAGGCGACCAGGAGATTTTTCGTAATTTGCCCGGCGCTTTGTTCAATTGTGGCCCATTGTTCCGCGTATTTGCTGTCGCGGAATAAAATGCGCCGACGAAAACCGGCGCGAGGGGGAGGATTTTATTAAAAATGTCTCCCCTCCAGCGTGCGCGTACGTACGTACGTACAGGCGCGTGTGAATGCGTCGGACCCCCGTTCCTCGATTCGGTTCACGCCACGTGCCCCTTTGTTCCCGGGCGTGCTCCACAAACACGTAGTTAATCGAGAAAAATCAGCGCGCGAACGAGGAGGTACGCGCGTCGCCGCGCAACGGCTCCGAACGTATGATTTGCATCGGCGCAGAATACACAGGATGTAATAGAGCACCGAGGGCCGAGCAATTAAATTCCAATTTAATAAAGGCACCGGGGGAATGTCGACGCCGCGCGGCGCCGCGCCGCACCGCGCCGCGCGCTGCGCTCTGCGAAGTTTCATTTCGAACCGGGGTCTGGAATCCTGAGCGTGCGACCGCGCGCCGGTATGCGTACACACACGCGCCGGCATCGTTGCGTTTTGATACGCGAGACGAACCAATCACTGTGTTCCGCCCCTGCAAAGCGATCGCAATGCTGCTATTCGATGCTCGATGACCGACGGATAGTTGCGCCACCCTCCCCCCCCACACCCCCCGCCCCCACCGGGGCAAAAAAATTCCTTTGAGGCAACACCATGCCACGCCATGCCGCGCCATGCCGCGCCACGGTGCGCCACGCTGCACTGCGAGATGCTGCAACGTGTTCTGTGCAGCCGCGAAATTAATTCTTGCCGTCGAGACGGACGAGAGACGCTCCGACGGAAAAATCAACGAGATTGCTGTTCTCCACGGCGCGCAATCGACGAATTAGGAGGAAAAAATAGTAAAATCATTTCTCCTGTTGAGCACAATACCATTATTTATATATTCTTTCGTTCTAAATTGAACGAGACCATATCGAACATCAGCGGTGAAATTTTTGATAAACTCATCTCCCCGGAAAATGTATTCTAGGAAAGTTTCCCGGCGCACAGTGGTCCCAATCGACGAATTAGGAGGAAAAAATAGGAAAATCATTTCCCCTATTGAGCACAATACCATTATTTATATATTCTCTCATTCTGAATTGAACGAGACCAGAACGAACATCGGCGGTGAAATTTTTAATAAACTCATCTCCCCGGAAAATGTATTCTAGGAAAGTTTCCACGCGCAGCGCACTGTGGTCCCAATCGACGAATTAGGAGGAAAAAATAGTAAAATCATTTCCCCTATTGAGCACAATACCATTATTTATATATTCTCTCATTCTAAATTGAATGAGACCGTAACGAAGTCGATGCGACTAATAGTTTTCGAGATACGGTGATGCCATTTATGATTAACAAATTTATAACTTACTGGGACAGATGATTATTTTTTAATTTAGTATTCCTTCGATGATCATTCAGTATTCTACTTGCCCGTGGCTGTGCCTGCGGGCACCCGTTCCACTTGACAAATTTTAACCCCCTGCACTTTCTAGCTGATTCTCTAAATAATTTACGAGTATATGACGTTCACATACACGAGACGTTTTCACGTACACTATTTGGCGACAAGCGATCGAGCAACCTAAAACAATTATGCGGTGCGACGCGATATTTGCGTTCGTCATTTGTTTCATTGTTAATGAGACTAATGCCAGAGGCCACTTTGAGTCTCTGTGGGATGTGTAGTACATCAAAGATTCACTGATACGTGTTTTTCTTTATCTTTAGTTTTGAAAGTTTTTCCTCCTAATTCATCGATTAGGACTACTGTGTGGTCTAACCATTAAAATTTGTATATTGAACAGTGTTGATACTTGAAATTCGCTGTCGATTTCTAAATTTCTCTTTTTATCTTCAATTTTATGAGAACTGTGGCGAGGGAAAAATTTCTTTCATTGATCAAGAGATTCCTTGTGATGTAAATAAATTAAAGGGATTACTCACTGGGAAAGATTACTCACTGGGAAGGGAAAATTCACTGAAATTAACTGTTTCTCTTTACCTTCAATTTTGAACGTTTTTCCTCCTAATTCAACGATTAGGACCACTGTGCGCCGCTTTCAATCTTTGTACGCTTAATATAGACGGTTAATATAGGGACACCCCCCCCTCCCCCCTCACCCCTCTCTCTCTCTCTCTCTCTCTCTCTCTCTCTCTCTCTCTCTCTCTCTCTCTCTCTCTCGACGGAGCCTGCAGCGAGACTGCACGGAATTGCTTAGATATGGAAATGCTTATGCAGCGAGTCCCCCGCCGGAGATACAAGCGACCTGCTAAGTCTGCTGGAGAAAATAAGTTGGGAATATATGTAAAATCTGTGGCGTTCTTGCGGTTGTTTTTCTTGGAAAATTGCTGTCTGTTTTTTTGGGTGTGTCTGCTTTTGAGTAGAATTCAATCGATACACGAGTAACGTATCCGTGTGCAGCTGGTTATTCGTTTATGCGGCGTGTTGCGCACGATGGGGGGAATCATATTTTGTACTGGATTTTACTCCGAAAGCTCCGCGCAATTTTACCGCGAATCGGAGTACTTTTGAATTCGTCCCGGATTATCCGTCATCCGATGTTAATGCGTCTAGTCGTTACACGCTGTTTCTATTTAGCACTGAACTGCGGATTATTAACTGCGAACGTTAACGTACATGCGAAAGTTTGTACGCCTGTTTGTTGGAAAGATGGAGTGGAATTTTATTTATCGCGCTTGACTGTTGATCCATTTTAGTCCCTGAGAGTTTATGTTAAGAGCTTTGATAGTTCAGATTTCGCTAGAATATTTATGCTAGTATTATTACGGATCGTAAATACGCGAACATGCACGGTTTATTTATCGCAGACAGGAATGCTCGTGCAGCGTATCAATTTCGGAAAATAATTTCCCCGAAAATGAAACCTTGCATGAAAAGAGATTTATGTTACGCGATATACATACTTTTTGTCCGAAAAACACGAGCACAATGGTGCCGAATATTAAGTAATTTATCAACGCCTCTTCCATTCCGATTCTCCCCTTTGTTTTTATAATGTGAACGAGAGAAAAAAACAATAGGACTGCCAAATGCGCTGAAAAAGTAACTTGGAGAGCAAATAGGGGCTACGAATACAAGATCAAAATGATAATCCATTTAACATTGTATACTTTAATTATACATAATATACTTAACATTACATTTGATATAATTTACTGCAAGTGCGTAAAAGCGTAGCATGAATTTTCATAAGCAAGCTTTAGAATGTCGAAATAAATTATGTCTTTATTTTCATGTAGGATCTTCGAAAAATCTCCAAACTCATTTCAAGATGTAATAACCTTCATATTTTTCAAAAAAACACGTCCCTTCTTCTAATCGAGAAACTGGAACTCTAAATGGCCAACTTTTGGGCCCCACTGTAGTCAACCCTGCCAACCCTTTGTCTCCAACCCTTCACACTAGAAACTGTACCTTATTCCCAATAAAATTGCTCCCAGAAATTTCATCCGCCTCAACAAATTTTCAGAACAAAAATCAACGAAATAATCGCATTCGTCTGTGTCGAGTTCCACGTATTTAGCAACCTGAAAATTGTTTCGAATCATGTTACATTAACCTATTTGCATCTTTAGCGTATATATACAGTCAATTTTTTTTCTTATAATGCTGACGAATGTAGTTCTTTCACTTTTAGTCTTTTTTGTACTTAAATATAACACAAAAAAAGAAGTTCTTCAAGGCGTTCTTTTCATATTTCCTTGCGATGCAAATCGGTTAATTATTGGCGACGCCTCGGTCAAATCGAATTCGATCGAAAGCGAAACATCAGCGTCGCGATCAATTTCCAATCTTCAGACGATCAATCTTGAAAACCGTCCGCGAGCCGCAGAAACATCTGCGGACAGCGATAATGATAATGGTACCGGTGTATCACGTGCCTAACTGCTTCCTGTTCCCGCTTGATTCCCACGCGTCAAGCAGCCGGCGCGGCGTTCCCGAGCGGCGAACCAGTTCGAGCTCGCTGGATCCGCTCGGGCGAAGATATCATCTTGGAAATGCCATTCCAAACAAGCGAGGAAAGCGGCGAAAGGGAGAGAACGGCGGGGCGGGGGTGCATCGCGGGGGCGGGAAACGATTTGACAGATCGATCAGGCTAATCCGCGACAAGGAGCGACCGTGTAACGGAACGTGTAGAGCCGTTCGTATCTACGACTTGCGGAGGATCTGGAGGACCGGCTCCGGCAGAGGAGAAGCTTCAGGATTGCTACGCCGGGAGCGCGGGATATAAAGGAACGATTCGGAAGCAATTCGGTAAGTACATGTCGATTTATGTCCGGGAATCACCGATAGCTCACATCCACTATTTTCTTCGCCCATCCCCCGATGGTGCTCGTGTAGAGAATGAAAAAGAGAAGAAGAAGAGAGCAAGAGAGAGAGGGAGCACTCGACGCGAGAGAGATTCGCGGATGTTATTGTACGAGAACGCCGGTCGTTTCCAGGGGCCGCTCTCTCTCTCCCCTGATATTTTATACACCCGGTATATAACACGAAGAAGAACGTCCTCGATGGTCTATCTTATGACGTTATTTGCGGAGTGGCCCGAATTGATGGGGTCGTCCACTGTCGACCTCCGCCACTCTCGCTTCCAACGGAGGGTGAGTTCCAAGGGCAGAGGGGTTGAAGAGGGGCTGTTTTTTCTCTCTTCTGGAGTTCGCCCGCACGAAATATCCAATCGTCGCGGCGACGGCCGAGATGATGTACGGTATCGCGAGGAGTCTTCGATTCCATTTAACATCCGAATCGTAAATAGAGCCCGCGAGCCCGGGCCCGGACCGACCCGACCCGACCCGAGAAAAATCGCGTTCCTCCCCGGGTGAAAAACGACGCGAGTCCCGCCGTTCAATTTATTAAGCCGCCGCGGCGTGTTCCGTCGCGAGGAGATCCCGGGCCCCGGCACTTAATGCCATTATTACTTTCGGGACACCGATTTCATTCGACGGTGATTGATGTCGACGTCACGGTTTCGCCGTCGTCATCCGCGGACCGACACCTGCGCGGCATTCAACGGCGACCGGGAACGCTTCCGAACACGTACACACGTGCTCCCATTCAAACGGCCACCACCCCCGTAGAACACCCTGGTGCTCGCAGCCACCCTCGCGTCCCCCCTCCCGTGCGGCACGCTTTAAAACGTCCCTTTAATTATCGATTATTACGCTTTTTGACCGGCAATTGCCTCCGCGGAGGAGCGGCCGGATTATCCAGATGAGCCGCAGCTGTTGAATGATCCAGCTGCCCCGACCGATGATGCTCCAATGTTTTTCTCCTGCCGAGCCATCCCCTCCCAACAGTTTGCTTTATCTCTGATTCTGACTAAGACTAATGCCGGCGATTCGCCCGATCGTTTGTAACTCTCTCTCTCTCTCTCTATCTCTCTGTCTCTCTCTCTGTGTCTTTTTCTCTCTAGCCTCTTGCTGTCGGTACAAGGTCTCTCTCTCTATCGCTCTGACTTTCTCTTTGCTGCTCCCTCCCGCTCATTTACCCCCGGGAGCCACCCTCGTCTCGAGTCTTTTGCCGACTAACAGGCTGTCATTTATCCGCCGCGGAACCGATGTCTGTGCCTGCTACGGACTACTTCGTGGGAATGTTATCATCAGTCACTCCGGGGAGATATGCCCCCGGGGCGATCGAAGATGCTGCGTTCGATTTTTCGGGATTCGCCACGGTTAATTGCCTCTTATTCAATTCTACCCGGGGATCCGGTGTTCGCGCAACGCGATTTGCATTCTCTTTCCTGTCGGAATGTACGCAAGGGAGCCGATTACTGCGGGGGTGCCAATTACTGTGACTGTATTCGTTACCCTCGTTTCGGGATCGTAGTCGACATTAAAGAAGTATTGGGAGTATGGGTATTAAAGAAAACCACACTGTTATAAAATACGAAATAAGATTTATATCAGAATAGTAACTCTACGAGATATACCATACATAACGGAAGAAGACTATTCTTCATTCAAGGGTTGTTTTCACCCTCGCCGTACCCCTGTTAGATATACATACCATCGAAGGAATAATTTTAAAGACAAGAGAACTGGAGCAAATCGGGAGAAACCTGTTTGTACATTTTTATACTTTTATTCAGATTGACAAAAACGTGTATCGCGAGTAGACTGAGGATTTTTATGCCAAGTAGAAATTGGTTGCATTAATTGCAAAATTCAAGAGCCACCATTCTCTCTTTTTCTTTCTCCATCGTTCCAATGAACTGACAATAATGCAGCAGCGTTGCTTTGTTCTTGACACGTTTCCACTGTTCTGCATTCGATCCGCGCGTTTCTATCAATAAATGCATAAAATTCGCAGAGTCTAATCTCGGGTCTTGACGCGACTTTAAAACTGAATTTATTTAACGATTCCGTACAACAAAGCGACAAAGTACCTCCGCCGGATATGCATACCGTCAAAGGAATAATTTCCAAGACAAAATGGTTCGCCGGTTATCTGGTTAAATAAAATTCGGGGAAAACCGTTTGCACGTTTATCATTCTGATGAAAACTGACGGAAACGTGTATCACGGAGTCTTCATACGGCCTTAAAAATGAATACATTTAAGAATCGTCCGGAGGCAAATGAAAAAGCACCTCCGGGCGGCGTTAAAAGAATAATTTTGAAGTCGGGAGACCGGGAAAATTGGAAAAAGGCCATTTGTAACCGTCCCCGGAGTGCTTGTAACAGACTGGTTCGAGAATTATGCTGATAAGAGAGGAAAGTTTCATTTTTCCGGGGCTGGTCCCTTTCGGGGAAAGATCCCGATATACGACCCTGACCCGTTAAATCTAAAGGAAGATATACCCCCGGGGGAGCGTATTTCAATGCACGTCCCAGATGCATGGATTTAGCAGCAGCCTCCCGAACGCACATTTCAACCAGATACTCTGATTACCATACCGGTTGATGCGGGATTACCCGGCCCGAGGATTTCGCCGGGGAACGTATGCCGCGATTGTTTTCGAATCGCGCCGACATCAAAGTCTCGTTTCCCCCCTCGATAGGTGGAAAAAGGGAACCGCAAACGATCTGGCCGGGTTTTGCCCCGCAGCCCCTACCCCGTCTTCCGGTCCGCGGGTCTACGAGCCGTGTAAGTATCCGGGGCCACTTCCGGCGGGGCTCTCTATGCTCGAACAGCGACGCGTTTACGTGGCTTTACGTTCCGGTTCGCTCGAAATCGTGACTTTTAACGGCCCGAAAAAGGAGAAGAGGCTGTGCCGAACGAGCTGAAGCGGTCGCGCCCCGATTCCTCCGACAGCCTGCATACGTATCTCCTGCATCGACACCTCGCTGCTTCGTGGAACGTTGTTTCTGTTGGTAGCCAGGGCTGCGAGCAACGCGAGAGACAGTCGAGGGGGTTCTTACCCCAGGAATACGGTTTTAACCCTTTGCGGTCGGTGTCCCCGTGGCGGGGACATTTTTAAATCGTCGTGGAAGTCGATGTCCCCGCAGCGGGGGCCATATAAAAGTTTAATTTTTCTTTTATTCCAAAGAAAAAGGAACCCCTCTTCCGAAAGAGGGAAAGCGAAAGCGAAGGGTTAATTTGTTTTCAATTTTGTGAAATCTTTGTTGATTTGAATCTAAGATTAGTCAGCCTCGTAACTTGTATACAGTGTGGGGCAGTTTAAACAGGTCAGCTGAATAGCTAGCTTGTTTTTGAAGGTAGGAGAAAATGCATTGGACCAAACTTACTTGGTATCGGGGGGATCATAATCTGGTATTACCAATTTTTCGGTAGGTGAACGCGTAAAGGACATATGAAGGTCAACTTCGTTTCTTTAAATGGAATGTCCCATTTTTTGTACCACAGATCGAGAGAGTATCAAAATCTGCGTATAAAAGCGTTGACCTTCATATGTCCTAAACCTAATAGTTGAGGAGATATTATCCAAAGAAGAAAGAAAATTATTTCGATAATATCTCGTTCACTATTCGATTTAGGTGACCTGTTTAAAACGCCCCACCCGGTATAATTTAATTGATGCAATCCGAGCGGTAAGATTGTATCGTGTGGGAACGTTCAATTATCAGATTAGAATATTAGGCAATATCCTAAACAAGACAAATATATTCTGAATGAAGATGATTACAGGTGTTGTGATTTGTTTGCTCGGTAGAGTGTATCCCGTACCATATAAATATTGAATGTTTTTGTTGGAACACCGTGTATATTGTCTGACGGGATTGTCATAGGAACGCAAAAAGGGCTGAACAGCAAGAAAAGGTAAATAGCATCGGGCCGAGAGCCCGGCGTAGTTGACGAGCAGTGCGTCTCCGCAGTTAATCTCTGTCAATCACTCGGCGAATCTCCGCGTCCCTTTGAAAATCTCCGGAAATTGTCTTCATCGGGGAAAGAGTTTAAGGTCTCGTCAACTACGGGCGGGCAAGGGGGCGGGCGCGGCCCGCGGAGAAGGCGTTTTAAAGTGGACTACTTCCCTTTTAGCTCCGTAGCCGTCAGACGGCTCTCCTCTTTGTCCCATCGAAAACAGGAACTTTTCGTATTAACGATCAAAGGGGCAGGGGGGGGGGACCGCTTAGGAATTCTCAAAGAATCCGCTCCCGCGGATGTTTCATTTGTAGCCGGGGCTGAATGTAGCCCCGGGAACCCGTCGACGGAATTAGTGTTAACGACATTAAAATATCGGACAAACGAATCTCCCCCGCGTTAAAAAGTTTTCGATTAAAATAAATCCTTTTAGCGCGACCGGACCCGGATGAGGCAACGAGAGAAAGAGAGAGAAAGAGAGAGAGAGAGAGAGAAACAGAGAGTATATCCCCGGCTTGTCTTTCCGGGAATGGTCCCGGCCGTTTGCCCTTGCGTTCAGCTTCACAAAAAATCTAATTAGAAGTGGATTAAAATTTAATCACTCGCCAAGGGAACTTATCCCGGCTGCTATCGGTGGGTGGTGTCCTCTTCATTTAATTGTACCTCAGGTGCGCCGTTCTCTCCTCCCGTTTCTTCCCTCCGGCTTTCAAGGCGTTGGCCTCTTCCTCTTCGGCGGCTGGCATTTTTTCAAGGTTAACAATCTGCCGCCCCCCCCCCCCCCACAATGAACGTTCAAACTTCGTTCTTTAATCGAGCCGTCGACGGTGTCGCGCGCTTAACAGATTCTGCGACGGATACCGGCGCCAATCGACCGCCCTGTGACAACGCGTTTATCCTCCTGGCGAACGCAAAATTGCCAATTAGCACGGCAATCTTCATTCTTCTTGCGGCTGTTGTCTACCCTAAGATTCACGAGAAAATATATGCAGTCGTCAGGGCTTTTCTCACCCTTTCAACGTGAACGATGGCCGAATTGTTGAAATAATGTAGTCACATTGTAAGTGAAACTCACATCCGGGAATGTCGTGGCGTCGCTTTGGATGTTACAATGTAACAACTTGAAAATAGGCTAATGGAGTGTGTGTCGTCATACGTCGAAATGACGATCGACACGAGACGAGAGTGGGGAAGACGTTAGCTGCACGTCCACCCAAGTAACAGTTCGATAGAAGAATCGGTTTGGGCAGGACATACAGTCGCAGCGGAAAGTATGTTGACACCTTTCCAAGCGGAGTAACTTTTTTAAAATTGGTCCAAATGACTTGAATCTTTTTTAGATGTTATAATCATATGCTCATTGCAACGTTGACCGATTTCGATGAAATTTTCAGTACGCATGTAAGTTACCGAAATCAACAAAACGCATTTTTCAAATTATCGTCATAAGATCAGATGAAAAAGTTGAAAAAACATAATTTTTTCATTTTTGTGTCATTCCAACCAATTGCAATCTAGATAAATATTTCGTCATAAGTCATTTGGACCAATTTTAAAAAAGTTACTCCGCTTGGAAAGGTGTCAACATACTTTCCGCTGCGACTGTACCTGGTGCAAGTAATAAGTTCGACACAAGAGTCGGTTTAGCCAGGACATACCTGTTATATATATATATATATTAAGTTCAGAATTCCAAGTTTTTATTTTATATTAAAGTAGCTTTATTCACTAACGCTGTGCTTTGTGATAGAATATAACACCATTCCTATCATATCCTCGACATTCTATAATATCAAATTCGATCTAGTCAATTTTGTTATAAGCGCATAAAGATCCGCTAACGACCCTCGTACAAGGTATTAGTTGATAGCGTGCGTTGAGAGATCCGGGGAAATTTGAAGGGCGTAGAAAAGGGAGCTGCGGAAGCCGTTAAACCCTATCTGATACCGACTCTCCTACCGAGTCCAGTTTCGTCTTGATGGCGCCTTCCCGTTTACAGAGCGTTTCCATTCGGACCGAATTCTTTCCGCAGCCCGTGGGTTCCCGCAATTCGAGGTAACAGAAGACCGCGTATCCGCGGGCGAGGCCTCGTTATCCGACTTTGTAGACTCGTTTGTTGTATCTGGGATAGAGGGAGAGAGAGAGAGAGAGCCCGGACGATACGCTGCGCGCAGAACCTAACCGTGGAACCTAACCGTCGGCGTCTTGGGGAGCTGCCGGCATCCGGGAGCGGTGGATAGATTGCACAAGGGGAAGAGAAAAGAATAACCATCGCGCGAGCTTTGTCCGCCCAGATAAGAGATTTAACCTCGTTCGTAGGCCCGGGGTCCGTTTCTTACTTCCGTCTGACCTCGATGAGCGCGGAACGAGCCGCCGAGGGCGAGATGGCCTCGTTACGTTCTGATGACGCAACGAATGCATCGCCCCGGCACCGGCCCCGGCCCCCCGAGCATCGCCGCCATTTTTTCTTAGGTTCGCGGTCGCAGCGAAGGAGAGACGCAAGAGCTGCCTCTCTGCGACACATCCGACCGACTTGCGCCCGGCAACTTCGCTCTGTATCCGTAAAGTTCACTTTGTTGCTCTTTCTATCTCTAGCCCGAGTTCTTTTTCTTTTTTTTTTTTTTACACGTTCGGCAGGAAGTTTGCCGTGCGGGGATATTCACCGAGAAAGAGAGCGGGAGGGCAAACGCCGCTGGAATACATCGGGGCTGCGCCCTACTGACGCCGCGCCGCCTCGAAACACTTTCTTTGCATTTTTCTCGGGGGTCTAAATTTTCAATGCGCCGTCTGAACGAGACTTCTTGCCTAGATCGCCGATTTTTCGGAATTTTTTTAACGGGAAACGGTGGGACGTCCTCAAAGCTCGTGGGTTTGTTGATCTGTATCCGAGCAATGTACCCTATTTTTGTCGAGTCAGAGTACCGCTTTGGAAAATGTTACTCAGCTTGAACCCTTTCCGTACGGAAGAGCTGGCCGAAGTTGTACATTCGAGGTACGAGAAAGTTAGTAATTATACCGGGTGTCCCGTAACTGGTGGCGCAACCGAGCAGGGGGTGATTTTACATGAAGAACCGAGTCGAGAATATAGAATAAAAATTTTTGATACAAGGCTTTGCTTTCGAGAGAAATGAGTTTGAAAATTTGTCCAGTGCGCGGGCACTCGGCTTACTTGCTGCGCGAGGGATTCCACTGCCTCGCGTCTGGATATCTCGGAAATTGCACTTCTAGATACGTTTACAAACATGCGCATGTTTACATGTGCCCCTTGGGATTCGAAGAACGCTAATTTTTCAACGGGATGGAGCACCGCCGCACTACAGTTTCGAAGTAAGACGTTTTTTAAGTGAAAACTATCAGTGCTTGATCAGCCACGATCTCCGGATTTGTCACCGTTAGATGTTTATTTCTGGGCTCAGGTGAAATCGATTATTGTGCATCGAGACGACATAACGAGCATCGAGCAATTACAACGAAAAATTGTGATAGCGTTCGGACACTTAAAGCAACATAATAATCGCACAGTACAAGAGGTTCGAAGGAATTTAATACCAACAGCACAATTATGTCTACAGCAACGTGGACAGCGCTTCCAGCAATTTATGAATTAAACGAATTCCTCGAAGTTGATTCTAACATTCTAACCTCGACCTTCGATTCATTGTATATAAATCTCGAAAACCTTTGCGAAAAAAGGTTGAGGTAAATCAGAATAAAGTGAAGACAAATTTTCAAACTCATTCTTCTCGAAAACAAAGCCTTGTATCAAAAAATGTTATTCTATATTTTCGACGCAGTTTTCCATGTAGAATCACTCCCCTACTGGGTTGTACCACCAGTTACGGGACACCCTGTATAATGGAATGATCAGAGCAGCCGGCAATTTTACACAGAGAATAGTAAAGCAATCATGCGATATAGAGTAATCACAGCCACATAACGTTCCGTGAATGCCGATTTTAGGCGCGTTAATGTTCGAGACAATATTATTTTATATTTAGTAATTTATTTTATATTTATTTCAATGGTAATATTATATTTACGCCGCAGGGGCCGCTCGAACTTCGTTTACTTCTGAATTAATGCGGTCGCTGCGTCGCTTAGGTTCGTTAGAAGAAAGCCTGGTGCACCTTCGTCCATAGTTTGCCGAGGCGACCGGGTCGATGTCTGCGGAGTGTATCAGCGACATCGCGACTCCGCGGAAATCTCATCAAGGCCGTGGTTTCCCTTGTATCAGATAACGCGAGCATAATTGAAGAGAAGATTAGATCCTGCTCGGAGGCTTTCGGGGTGCAATTGACTCTGTAACATACGCGTTCGCCGGCCTCCAGGGAAAAGGATACTGTTCAACCACTCATAGTCTTTTAGGGGATGCGGTCAACGCGAATGGTTATACATTTATAGTCTTTTCGGGGGAGGCGGGGGGAAAGTGCTATGCTTGGGCTGATCTGGGTCTTGGGAGAGCGTCGGTGCGCTCCGGTTGAAAGATAGGAGCACATTCTATTTCGAGGCGCAATAATACTTCAGGGCATAATTTACTCCATGGTGCAATCCACTGAGAGGCATAATCTGCTTCAACGGAAAATCTACTGCGAGGTGTAAGATATTTTATAGTGACTTTAGCCAGAGAATCGTTATTAGACTGCCGAGACTTTGATGGATTATTTTTGACTCGGCGGTAATAGGGTTTTAGGGTTTCTTTAACTATTATGTTTATACTGCTCGGGGCATTTCGGGGACATTCAGACGGAACTCTCTGCTTCAAAGTTCAGCCTACTCGTTGATACTTATTATCACTGTTTTTGGAAAAAGAGATACTGGGTGTAGACTGTTCAAGCCTTAGGAAAATTACCTCCAACTTTGACTTTTACAACCTTTAAAATGAAAGCTGGTCTTCTGAGCATATTTTACTTCAAAATGTGGTGCACAGATTTTCTTTCAACCCGCTTGCATCATCAGGAAATATGAAAAGAAGGCCTTCATCACCAAACTTACTTTCTTTTCACTACATTTGACCAGGAAAATTTAGCGTATATCTACTCTCCGGTGATACTGACCAGAAAAATTGAGCGTATATATACGCCAATGATGCAAACAGGTTAAGAAAAAATTCTATTTTAGAAGGAAGTCTAGGTTTCCCTTTGCAAAAAGATTATTAAGATTGCTTAGGGGCTGTTAGGCAGACACCCACGTTCAGACAGTTTCCAGAGAAGGAACAACCATGGTCCAACCGGAACGTTTACACATTCACAACCTTTAAAGTGAAAGATATTGTTCTGGGTATATTTTACTGCAAAATGTGGTGCACAGATTTTCTTTCAACCCGTTTGCATCATAAGTAAACATGAAAAGAAGCCCTTCATCAGCAAACGTTCTTTTCACAAATAGGTTAAGGAAACCTTTTATTTTATTTTAGAAGGAACTCTAGGTTTCCCTTTGCAAAAAGATTATTATGATTGCTTAGGGGTTGCTAGGCAGACACCCACGTTCAGACAGTTTCCAGAGAAGGAACAACCATGGTCGGACGGTTTAGGGTCTTGCAGCGGTGTACTCGACTACGGCCGCGTTTACAGTCCCAAGGAAAAAGACTTCCGCGGTTAGGGTAGCTGTAATCCAGAGTTGCGTTCGTCCCGGAGACGTCCGCGTTTAGGACTGTCGGGAAAAAGAGTTTTACGGTCGGCCGAGCGTTTTGGTCGCTAACGGGTTGGACCTGATCCCGCGGAGTCTTCGGCTGTGGCCAGTTGCTAACCGTCGCCAGCCATTCCGGATTCCTCATGGGGAAAGCCGGAGCAGGGGAGGGTCGGCCGCCTCGACCCGCGGCATCAAAGATTCACCGGCTCTCACACGCGCGGCTCTGCGGATCCGCCGCAACCTCGCGCCGACCCTAAATCCGGAGCCCTCGCCTTCGAGTTTCGGGGTCTAGGCTTAATGCAACCTGCCTCCGCTATTATATACTTGTCACCGTGGCTCCTTCCATCCCTTAACTTCGCCCCCCGGCGGGGTTGCCAAGTTCTCCGCGTTATCGCTGCCTCCCCTCCCTCCCCTCTCTCGCCGTTTCAAACTCCCTCGAACTGGGTTATCCCGGTGTATTCTCCGCCGCCGCCGCCGCCGCAATTATTTAAAAGCGGCGCCGCGGCGACATCGGCCGGTTAATTGGATGCAAACACGATTTCCGGGCCGGGTAAACGAATCGTCGAACCGATCCGAAGTCGATTTATTATTGCCTGTAATATCAGCCCTGAAACGGAGAGCATCGGCGCGAAGCGCCGCGGCGTAATCAGAGCTTATCGTGTCGCATAATAATCCCAATGAAACCGGAGAGGGTGCCCGGCCGCCGAAGATGAGTGCGCCAGGATGGATAATTAATCGACCAGCCTTCGACCCTGGACGCGTTTCCCTTTCACGCGAGAAATCGCGAGAATCGCGGAACTTTTATTCCCCGCGAGTGATTTCGATGAAATCCGGAGACCGGGTTTCTCGGGATCGATGATTTATACGGTGTAGAACGGCCGCGTCGTCCCCGTTTTAACGAATCCGGTCTCGCTCGCTTTTCCGCACGATCGATCGTCGATCCGAGCGTGTAAACTGACCGACGAGAGCCACTTAAATTTACTTTGGCCGCGTCCAACGTTCACCCCTCCTTGGGAAAAACCCCGCCGTACCACCCGTCCGGGAACAAGTGTTCAAATTTCACTCCCCTTTCAACGTTTTATTGGCGTCGCATTCGAAACGAAGCACCGTCGATGTTTGACTTACAAATTTTCCGCGATACTTTTAATTAAATGCAGCGAACGTGTAATTACATCGGTCAAATTTGCGCCGCCGATGAATATTTCGCGCGACACCGGCCGCTTCAACGTTTTGATTACCGGCGACATTTTGTTAATAAACCTCGTCGCTGAAGAGGAGCGCGTTGACGAAGAGAGAGAGAGCGAGAGAGAGAGAGAGAGGAGGGGGGCCGAATGAATGTTATCAGTGCCCGTTTTTCTCCGCTTTTTAATAATTAACGCTGGACGAGTGATTGGAACGAGGGGGAAAAAATATCGCATTTATTGGCGAGCTGCGAGTGATGTTTCATTTCGTTTCAATTTCGACTCGCGGGCTTCCGGTGTCCTGTGTGCTCGATTCGATACAGTCGAATACATGTATATATATATCGAATATATGCATATATCTGTATACATATTTTTTTCTGTCTTAAAATATCGCTGGAAATATCGCGCGGTTCCCAGCAACTCGAAGCATCGCGGCTGCGAATTCGAGGCCGATTGTGCATTCTGCTAAGATTGCGCGGCGTAATGCGATACTTTACGAGCGCCGAGAGCCGCCCCATCGAAATTCCATTTGATCCCGCGGGTATCCGAGGCTGTAGCTCACTGTCCGCGATCCCGATGATACCGAGAAACTCGAAATCACGACGAGAGAACGCACGCTCGCGGGAAAATTGTTTTCGCACACGGCCGCCGCCGCCACAGCGGCTTGTTTAAATCGTGACCGGGGCCCGGTTTTTCCGGTCACCCGATATATTTGTTTAGAAACACACGCGCCGCACTCACGCGGCACGCGAACCCGGAATTCTCGCTGCAACAGTTTCTCGTCGATCCGCGGACCGCGAATCTGCGAACTTAATTTTGTCCCTTGGTCTACGGAGCACTAAAAATGACTATTTCACATTACTTTCTGAAAGTAACATGAATCGATACAAAGTTTGTAGTCATTCTTTTAATAACATATACCCGGAGAAATCGATTTTTTAAATAATTGATCATAGATGCATTTTTACAGTCTCAATATTAGCAATTGAGAAATATTAGAATCCGTCATTTTCACGGGTCCGGTAAATCTAGTGTTAAAAACGTTTTTCTGGGTGTTAAACCTTAGTACTCGAATGGCGACTGTAAATCGCCATTAAAAATTGCTGTATCATTATTCAAAATATTTGTTACATTATCAAATTTGTACGTGTTTAATAAATTACTAAACATTTCAGCAATGTACGAGTAAATTGTACCATTTTCGTACGCATAGCATGAAACAATATATAGGGTGCGGCCGAATAACGTGTACAGGCGGGCAGGGGGTGATTCTACATGTAAATACAAACCGGAACAAAGGAATAACATTTTTTCATTTGACGCCTCGTTTTCGAGAAAATTGAATTTAAAGATCCGTCAGGTCTACTATACGTAGAAAGTAGAATTGGCTGGTCATGATCATACACGTCAGACGATGAATATCGAATAGTATGCGTATTCGCTGAATTGGATTTTCTCGAAAACAAAGCTTCGAGTGAAAAAATTCTATTTTATTTTTCTTTTCTTATTTTCTCGTTAGGTATCATAGAAAACATGGACATAGAAAAATTCTAAAGTTCTAAATTCTAAAGTTCATTTCTAACGAAGAAATGTTTCGTTTTGGAGTGAAACCCGTCTTCGAGTGCAAATGGTGAAATGACGAGCTAGTTTTGCTCTTGTAATCCACTGTAATCAATTGGAATTGAATCCAGAAGATTCACGGGTTAAGGTGGGTGCGACGAAGACAATTTACATCACGCTGCACTACTGAAAAAGAAGAAGAAGAAGAAGAAGATTCGAGTGTCCGCCGGGAGTGTTAACTAAAAAATCAGGAGGTGCGAGAAACGAGTTCGAGAGAGCGGCGGGGGTGGCGGTGAGGCGGAGGGTAGGTAGTATTATAATACTAGCGGAGAAGTTCCGCAGCGGGGATTTTAAAGCGTTCTAAGTAAAAGGATCTTGAAATCGTCTGTTTCAAAACTCATGGCGGCGCTTTGTCTGACCAAGCACGGCCGCATTCTACTTGGCGTTAATTCAATGCAAAGATAAAGAGAGAAATGGCCGGGGAGCGAGTGCAGAGACAGAGAGAGAGAGAGGGCAGGGACGGAGGGCGAGGGCAAGGGACAGACTCTGATCCTTCGAAGTGTCTTCTCTAACTACCTGCGACGAATTAAGGGAGGCCAGCAGCGAAATTAAAAGAGTACCAGGGAAGTCGAGGGGGTTCAGCACGTTCCAATTATTTGCACGAGTCCCGCGCACGGGGGCCAACCGAGCTGTCGCACTCTTTTTTCCCTTCTCCTCCGTTTCTTCTTTATTTCCCTGACTCCCTCTCTCTCTCTCTCTTCTCCTCACTCCGTCTCTCTTTCTCTCTCTCTCTCTCTCTCTCGTTCCCGTTCTCTTCCTTCGCTCGTTTTCTTCTTCGAACCCGTGACACGATAAGGTACCCGGTTCGAGTGAAAGGGGATTATTTTGGATTACTTTTTTGCGTGGAACCGCACGGGAAGGGACGAGGACGGAGGGGGAAAAAGGAAACGAGGACCACGCGGAACTCAATACGCCGCATAAACTGCGCGATCCTTCGGGAAGGTTCGGGGAGCGGGGAGGGTTGGAATTTAATTTCAGTAGCCGACGAATTTCTTAGTAAATCGCGTGTGAGCCGGCTGATGTAGAATCCTCGATTCGCCGGTGTAGCAGAAACATTCGCCTCGTCCAGGTGAAAAAAGGTCTGCGAACGGACGAAAGCAAGGATGAAAGATGAGACCCCCCGACGGAGCACGACCGGCAGAGAAAACGGCCTCCACGAAAATATTGCTACCGATTTTGGTCGCTGCGAAATTGCCGGGAGTACGGTTACCAAGTCGAGTTTACGGCAACTGCAAAATTCTGCGAAATGACGAATACCCCGGCCACTTCCGCAACACACACGGGAAAGTCTTCACTGAACATTTTTTAAAATCACAGGTATCGTCAGCAAATGGAATAGAAATGTTGGATTTTTGTCCACCGAGTCTTCGTATTTTCAACTTCGATTGTACGACGTGGATGTAGCACAGAAAATGTGGAGCAGACTCTGTTAGCCAAATATTTGTTTAAATTACTCTCGGTTAAGAAGTGTCAAGCACCGGTGAAATGTGCCACAGGGTAGAAATGATTACTATTGATTGAGTGCCTGTCTGTCTCCGTACTTTCAATTTCGAGAACATTAATGAAAATATACAAAGGTACAGCGATGACACCCTGTATATTCTATTTGACATTCAACAATCGGCCTCTGACCCCGCATCGTCCGTGCGTCAAAACCGTGCATCGTAGGTAACAATTTCTCCAACTGTACAATTACTGCATTCATTCGCGTCACAAACAACAACACTTGTAATTATTTCAATTCAGAATATATTTGTCTCGTTTGTCAACTCGCGCAATCTACAACCCTTAATCATTGCCTAATATCCTAATCTGATAATTGCACGTTCCCACACGATACAATCTCACAGCTCGGATTGTATCAATTAAATTATACCGGGTGGGGAATTTTAAACAGGTCACCTAAATATTATCGAAATAATTTTCTTTCTTCTTTGGATAATATCTCGTTAACTATTAGGTTTAGGACATGTGAAGGTCAACGCTTTTATACTCAGATTTTGATACTCTCTCGATCTGTGGACAAAAAATGGGACATTCCATTCAAAGAAACGAAGTTGACCTTCATATGTCCTTTACGCGTCCCTACCGAAAAATTGGTAATACCAGATTATGAGCCCCCCGATACCAAGTAAGTTTGGTCAATGCATTTTCTCCTATCTTCAAAAACAGCGGTTATCAGGTGACATATTTAAAATGCTCACACTGTATATAAGTTACGAGGCTTACTAAAATCTTAGATTCAAATCAACAAAGACTTCACAAAATTGAAAACAAATTGAACCTATTCCTGGGGTAAGAATCCCGTCGCCGGGCTCTCGCGTTGCTCGCATCCCTGGCTCGTAACTTGACCTTGATCCTAGTAGTCTATATAATTACGAGGCTACTAATCTTAGTTTCAAATCAACAAAGACTTCACAAAATTGAAAACAAATTGAAACCATATTCCTGGGGTAAGAATCCCGTCGCCGGGCTCTCGCGTTGCTCGCATCCCTGGCTCGTAAGGCGACCTTGAATCCTAGTAGTCTATATAAGTTACGAGGCTTACTAATCTTAGTTCAAATCAACAAAGACTTCAAAAATTGAAAACAATTGAAACCATATTCCTGGGGTAAGAAACCTCGCCGGGCTCCGCGTTGCTCGCATCCCTGGCTCGTAACTGACCTGAATCCTAGTAGTCGTAAGCAGCCGATGGCCGGAAAACTGACGTACTCCGAGGAGTCTCTAATTTTCCTATGAACTCTCCAGCGGCGAGCAGATTCTCCGTTGCGGAGATTAATAAAAGGCCCGGGGAGAATCGGTCCAGGGGGTGGGAGGAGGGGGTGGAAACACGTCTATTTCCCCGATCAGCCCGGAGCGACGGAACACGATAGAAACGCTCGAGTTCCCATAGCCCTGGGGGTCTGACGTGGACGAATCGATGGGCAAACAAACGACGGATTTGGCTGGTTTCCTTTGCCGGGTTGGGCAAGCGCCCGGCGGACCATCTCTATGCCTGGCCCGGTTGGACGCGGCTCCGTGTCCATTCTACTTTGCATGCGCACATTCTGCCAAGCCCCATGAACCGTCGTACGTTCGTTCCGCCGTTGGATTCCGGCGAGCATCGATGATCCGAGCGTGTAGGCACCGAAGCGCGCCGGGCCCCTGGTCAGCAGTTACCGCAAAGTCAGTTCTATTCTCGTAGGGTCGAGCCCAGCCAATCCGCCGAGCCAGCCAGCCAGCCAGCCGGCTATCCGCCATTCGAGCTAACCGTATCCGCCAAGCCTGCTTCTAATACCCTGTACCCCTACACCGGCAACAAACTCCTTCTCCCCAACCCTTTCTCTGCCGGGCCAGAGGGGCTCCACCCTCTCTCTCACTTCTCTCCGAAAGCCGCGCGACCCACCAGCGCCATTCTCTTAATTGAATTAGCCAGGTTCGGAATTAGCAATTTCAGATTAGTCCCGCGGTCTCATCAACCCTTTCCACCTAGACCAGAGGTTCCCGGTCGAACGGGATTGCCCACTAATAACCTAACTGTTATTGAAAGCCGCCGTCTCTTGACCCGCCGCACTCGCGCACCTCCACCCCCGAAAAATCAGCTGCCTGCTACTTGACGCAGATGAAACGTAAACACCCGATAGTAATAGTCGTTGTCGTCCTCGTCGTCGTCGTCTACTTCTCAAAAATAACCGATCGGCTGTTTGATCAACGAACATACTATTCCACCCGGAAAACAGGCGAACGGACGGGCGGGAACTCCTGTAAAGTCTAAGTCAACAGATGAAAACGATGGGAAACGGTGCGGCAACAGTCACGGAACAATAGTCTGCCGGGCTCTTTTATTTTCCCAGCTTCTCGAAATCCTCTTAGCCCGTAGAATCCGGATCTTTGCAAAAAATACTGCCGAATTTCGGCGACTATTCGTTTCCACCGAACGTGGTGTCCCGTCGATCCCGGAATTCCGAGAAATCGTATCGCGACTAGGTAATGGTTTAACAATTGCATTGTCAATCTCCGGAGAACTGGCCTTTATGGCGATGTGGCAAGACTCGACTTGCTGTTAGATTTTCGGTGTTTCTAACAATTCATTTTTTTTTTGTGTTTGAAGCAGTAGTGTAGGTAGGAATGTGAATTTTATAACGGACATGATATGAGTATTTTTTGAGAGAGTCTGCTTGGTCTACGTGAAACTTAATGATTTTTTAACTGATCGTACTGTTTCTTTAGAATTTATTGACTTTTTCAAATAAAAATTGTTATTATAATAGGTAGTAAAAGTAAATAGAGCATACAACATAGTTGAGGTCAGAAACGTATAAGCATTAAAGTAGTCACAATAATAAAGCGTCTGTTGTTCTCCTGTAACGTTAACGAAAGTCGCTAGGGGAATGTTCCAGTCATGGCCAGACAAGAACTCCTCGAACGAATTTACGCGAAAGAAATTTGTAACTTTCAATGTGTCCTTTCTCCTCAACGAAAGATGATTGTCGAGGTGGCAAATCCTTAGCTGTAAGTTGTAGATATATTTTCTTTTTATTGTACAATTGTAACTTCCGATAGGAGGCTGTGCAGCCTGTATTACATACATAATATTACAATAATAATCTTATGCTAATGTGAAGGTAACGTAATAGGTACATATCAGTCGGAGTCGTTTAATTGCATTGCAGATTTTATGCATTCACGACAAAAATGAATAAGTTCAATATAAAACCGAGGAGACAGAAAAATAGCGAAATATAAGGGGCTAAATGATAAGCTCAATAAAAATAAGTTCAATATAAAACTGAAGAGACAGAAAAATAGCGAAATATAAGGGGCTAAATAATAAGCTAAATAAAAATAAGTTCAATATAAAACTGAAGAGACAGAAAAATAGCGAAATATAAGGGGCTAAATAATAAGCTAAATAAAAATAAGCTGGACACAAAACTGAAGAGGCAGAAAGATTTAGGGATACTGTTACATTATTTTCATTTCTACTGTACAATGGCCTCTCACAGTTGGCTCGCACAATTTTTACTTTGCAGAAAGATGCGCAGTCTGGAATCTATTCAATCTTGATCCCATAGATTTGTTAATCCCTTACTATACCATCGAGTCAGACTCGTGACGAAGAGAATATACAGAATATTAAACCGAAATATTAATTGTTGTCACAGAAACTCTCTTCTTCTCCCTCTTTCAAGAAATTCTAAAAATAACACAGAAGTTCTAACCACTGTAACCGTAAATAATAAATGGCGGTGCAGAGGGTTAAAGGTTGAAAGGAATATTGTAGGCACAGTTTGTGCTTCAGGTGTGCTGGTTTAGCTAAATTCTTTTCTCCTCGTTCCCCTGACGTTTAGCCTTTCGATGTTTGCGGATCGGGGAAATGATCAGCCGGTAGAAGATCGATCTGTCTTAACCTTTCCATCGGGCCGGATGATGGATGCATTTCCTCGACAGTGCAGCGGGATTTATGCACCGAGGAGCCGTCCGTCGAGCGTACGCGCCTGTCGATGTATGCGAATGTAACAGACTGCGGCCAGGCCGCCGTAAATCGAACGCGGCGATCTAGAAAATCTAGAAACGCGGCGACCCCACTTGCGCCGACCTCGAGAAACAAGAAAATGTCTGAAATGGAAGAGTTCCACCTGTAACGCCCATCGATACAGCAACATAGTTTCGGGAAAACAGGTGAACAAAGAGTGACAAGTAAACAGGTGACAGAGTGGGGAGGGCTGAGGTCCTCCGGCAAGATGGCCGTGCCGAAGAGCCAGTTATTTCAGAACCTTCTGGGTTGACGTATTACAAATCCCTGTATGACTTCATCACAAAATTTAAAGAGTGTTCTTTTCCATCGCTACAAGCGAAACCACGGAGCGTACAAGACCGTTCCGACGTGTAGGAGTTCCTGCATAACAGTGTCGGCTTCGTTAAACGTTGAAACGACAATTAGCTCGGATAATTTGCAGAGAAGCCGGTGAAATGAAGAGTGGAAGAACGCGAGAGCAGCGTACACAAATCGTCTTCCGATTGCTCGGAGACAGACGAGCAGGCAACGCGTGTGTCGAGTTCGCCATCTTCCTCGGCTACCGTACAGGTACTCGTTATCTGATATTATTACCCGCTAAGACCCGAGGTTCGACTTGCCGCCGAGCAGAGAGTTCTTAGTAACTCTAGATCCGGCAAATCGGATCTACTATGTCCTCTCCTCTCTGTGCTCTTCGCTTCCGCGCGCGCTTCTCCCGCATCGCAATCCTGATCCCGTGCGAGTCCCGATCGTTCGATTCGATCGAGACGCACGGCCCCCGAACGATACCAGTCATTCCCGATAAACTGGATAAACTTGCTCGCGTTCCGAACGCGATTATCACCGAGCAGGGAATCTATTCTGGAGTAAGATTTCATGCATTCATGATAAAAATCGGTGGATACTATATTTAAAAACAGTATTTACTCGGACGGGATTCGAACCTTGGACGTTTTCGTCGGAAACTAGCACTCTGACCACTGCGCCACGACAGTGTCCACTGAGCAGGGAATCTCTGATCGAAATAAAAATCCCTGTTTCCACGGTATACACGCAGACATCGAACGAAATTAATAATTTCGATGAGACGGAAACAACATATCACTCGAAATTTTTCTGTCCTCCCGGTTTCGTACACCTTCTGAACAGTTTTGTCACAAAATCCTGTGAAGATCACACGGGTGACTCAATTTCTATTTTAATACTGGAACTACCGAGCAATAAATGATTAGTTTGTAACAGTGACTTGACTGTGCCCATTCTGACTTCGTACAACTTTTATCGTAATTTAAGGTTCGTTAAAACATTTCCGATGAAAACGTCTTTACAATTTCAGAAATTGCAAATGAAAAAATTGGGCTGTTATAGGCTAAATTAGGTTAACCTAAGGAATGAATATGCATGGCAACGCATCGGGAGAACCATATTTCAGGATTTATGCTGACGCGAGGAATTTAAAAGAGACATCATGTAATTTTCAGTTTACCTCCCATTAAAGAGAGTTCTTCGGTTCTCTTCTATTTTCAAAGAACGGTAAAACTCGATTAACTTTGATAAAACGGTTCAGAAAAAGCAGACTTCGTGATATAATTTATTCGTAGACTGCCCCTGCACTTGGAAGCGCCGCATGCTAATGCAGGCACCCGCAGAGAAAAAAGTCGAAATTACATAATTCAGAACAAGAGGAGTTAAATGTCAATATACATTTACGTATCGGGCTGCTTGAGTGTTTCAAAGAACAGGAGTCGATTAATTACGGAGGATCTAGGCAACGCTCTGGGCCACGTGTATGAATAATGCGCGCATAAATGCGTTCATGAATTATGGTAATCGTGTAACTAAAAGACGCGCATTTACAGCCGATGATTACCGGCGTTATTGACGGCTGGAATTAATTAAGCCGACCTGAACAGGCGTCCGACTCGCACCAGCCCCGAAGATACAGTCAGTCGAACAATCTTGTAAACAATCTTGTGTAAAATACACGGGAACAGCTTCGCCAAAACCGAATCGGACTACTTGGACATGTTTTGTGCTGTTGGAAGGACTCCATGTAAAAGATTTTTATAGACAATTGCATCCCTAAACAGTACTTGGGACTTATACACTACTTTTTAAATTTTTACATTGAACGGCCAGACGAAAAAATTGCAAGTAAATTTCGATTAAATTACAAGGCAAAAAGTTAAGTTTTCGAAAAAGTTACAAGACCTTTCGATTATCCCAAAAATCGTTCTACACCTCCAGAAAATGTAGACCTCTCGAAATTGCCAAAAATCGTTCTACACATCCGTTAAGAAAATTAATTCTCCCTTCAGAAAGAAGTCCAACTGGTTCGATCCAATTTCCCAGATTATGGTTATGGTATTTTAACCGATGGGCGGAGACTTGTTCCATCGACTGTATACAATTTAGTACCGCGGGACGAGGAACGAAACGGGCTCGCGATATCCTAATAACAGGATAGATGCGTGCACTGTTTCGACGTCGTGCCGGGTTTCTGATTATTTATCGAGGCGCGCCGCGTTAATTGGACAATTCGAACGATAATGAAGTTCCGCGCACATCCTGAAAAACCCTGGAGGGATTAAATTACACGGACAGTAGTGGACGCGCTTAGGAAGCGAACACCGCATGAATCCCACCTGGGGGAATACGTTCGTACACTCGCAGGTGTACCAGGGGGTGGGAGGGACGGGGATGGGAGGGGAGGGTATTTTTCCGGGGGATCCTCGTCGCGATGTCTCGTCTAATCGGTGGATCTTATAATACGCGACTACTTACAAGATACGGTAGACAGCATCTTACGTTACCGGCGCGCGTAGCAGCGCGTTATTCACGAAAATGGTAAATATTTCAAACGAAGCCCGGCCGGCTGTTGGGCATATATCTTCCTTCTGTATCTCCGCTAGCCCGGTCTCGCGCGAGGTATATCATATTCGCGCGTGCATGTATCATGGTTAACGCGTCGGGACCGTCCGACAGCCTGGCGGATCTTCAACGGGACGCGGGACACCCGCGGTTCGATTTTACCGAGGGCGATCGAGCCAGGCGAAACGAGTCCGGGCGACCACTCCCAATTATGGGCCGGGCCGATCGGGCCCGGACCCTTCGAGAAAATCGGTTCTCGTAATCGATTCCGATCGCCGGAATGCGGAAATCCCGGTACGCCTACAATGTACCGTCCCGTGCCTCGCAAGAAGCCTCGCGGGACGTGGGAAAATAGTGGGGGAGAAATTGAGGGGAAAGTAGAAGGGAAGATACTAGAATCGGGTGACGTCGCGAGCCTATAGTGTGGTGTAGGCCCTCGCTCGCTCCGCCTATCCCTACTGTTGTCGCTTCAGTACACTATAGGCTCTCACGTCACGCGCTGCATAGTGCGTGCCACCGCTTCAGCCAATAGAGCAGCTAGAGGCGTGCCCCCTCCACTCTGAACGATCACAATAGCATTACTTTCACGGGAATCCTTGTGAGCAGCGTTATAAGTTTGATGGAATTCTGGGGAAAGTAGTGAGGTGATGCTATAGTCAGAATCTGGCGACGTCGCGAGCTTATAGTGTGGTATGTCGCCACCGTTGACCCTCCAGTAGACCATAGGCTCTGACGTCACAAGCTTATAGTGTGCTATATCGCCACCGTTGATGCTCCAGTAGCCCATAGGCTCTGATGTCACAAGCTTATAGTGTGGTACATCGCCACCGTTGGCGCTCCAGTGCTCTATAGGCTCTGACGTCACGCGCTGCATAGTGCGTTCCACCGCTTCAGCCAATAGAGCAGCTAGAGGCGTGCCCCCTCCACTCTGAACGATTACAATAGTATTCCTTTTACGGGAATCCTTACTAGCGGCGTTTATAAGTTCGATGGAATTCAGGAGAAACTAGTGGGGCGATGCTATAGTCAGAATCGGGTGACGTCACGAGCCTATAGTGTGGTATGTCGCCACCGTTGGCGCTCCAGTACTCTATAGTCTCTGACGTAACACGCTGTACAGTACGTGCTGACCGCTTCAGTCAATACAGTATCTAGGGGCGTGCCACCTCTCGATATAATATCCAGCGAATTCCCGATATAAGTCACTGCAAGGCTCGCGTTTGAAGGTCACTGGGACTATCCACACCACGATGGATAGTGACTTTTGCATTTCCAGCGTGTATTTCAAATGCAACGTTCGTCGACAACCACGGATTGTCACTTATACGAGTGACTTCTATCGATAATTCCCTGTATACGATAAAGCAGCTGTGAAAGCTCGTAACGAAAGTTAGAGTCCGCCGTTTTATTCTAAACTCCGGACAATTTCGAACCGATCGAAGAGATCTCTAAGCCGTTCGAACTCCCACGATAAACTCGAGAAAAATCGAAGATCGTCCGCACCAGCCGCAACTTAGTACGAAAACGGTTCGCGCGTCGCCGCGGGACACAAGCTTGCCCGATAAATATCAGGCAAATCGGCGGGCAACATCGGGGGAATAGTGTCGATTCTGTTGGAATATCGGGCGTTCGTGAAATTACTGGTAGGGTATATAGGCGAGCACCGGCCGGCAGACGGTGGTAAAACTGAAATTGTCGAGGCGACTACTTGTTCGCAGGGTTTTCTCTCGTCGGTCCCGACCATCGGGGCGTTAAAAGCGTCCGTAAACTGCAGTTCCGGCGGCCATCGAAAAATGGAGTGTCTTGATATGAAAGCAAAGGTCTCTTGACGTCGTGTAGCCGCCAATAACCGGCTATGGATCGGTCCACGGCCTCGTGAGAAACCGTAAAGCGGACGTTATTGCCGGGCGACGTTACCGGTTCCCGGTCGATCGACCGCACGGTCGACCGGGGGCCAATAAAACGAGCGGGAGACGACGATTTCGGGACGATCGGTGCCGCCACGTGGTGTACCTGGGGCCGCCATGGAAATGATCGAGGAAGGGAAGTCGGACGAAAAGCAGGAGAGAGGCCTCTCTCTCTCTCCCTCTTTCCGACTATCTTTCCCTCTCTTTCTCGAGCAGGGTTGCGGCTGCGACCGCGTTTATCGCCCACGGCAGACCGCAAGCGGTCGCTTTTCTTTTTTGCCCGCCGCCACGCCGTGAGCGAGTCGCGACGCTTCCCATCCCCGTCGTCCGCCTTCCTCCCCAACCCCTCGCAGGCCGCGCTATTAAATCATATCAGGTTCAGCCGGCAATTATTTAGGTATTAGCACTCTTTCTACCCGCGTTACATTCCCGTTCCACCTCCCGGCCCGGCCCGACCCGACCCGGTCCGGTCCGCTCGCTCCCGCGCACGTTTTTGTCCAGCTGTCCTCGGCTCTCTGTAATGCGTTTCTCGCGCTTCACGAAATCCCCGAATGCCTTCGTTAGCCCGATCCTACGATCGATCCTCCCGGAATTACGTGCGGATACACGGAGGTTACTAATTTCAATATCCTTGGCTCCGTCCGCATCAGCAACGTCGATCATTCAACTTTTTACCGGTCTGCTCCCCTAATTGCTTTATTTATGACGGTTCTGATAAATCGTGTCCGAAGCGGAACAGCTCCTACGGATGTTATTTTCCACTCCATCATCCGAGGAATGGTTGCGCCAAATTTATTTAGCGCATAACACCGCGGGACAGATTTTATTGGGTACCGTCGCTTGATCATGTTTAAGTGCTGGTTACGGTTATTAACCCATTGACGGACAAGAATTATTTTTGTAATTTTAGCAAACGATGGGCAAGACATCTAGTCAATCTTAGATGGCGCTAGAAGGAAACAAATATAATCTTGTTATCCTCTACTCGAGTGAGTACAATGGCCGCTAATGGGTTGACCGGTTGAGATTCGTTTTACGGTTTCGAACTTTTTTGTAATTCGTACTTTCCTGAAAAACAGGAAATAGTTGTACAACATTTGTATAATTTACACGTTCGGTCCCGCGTCACGCATGTTTGGGTGACGGAATTATTTGTGCAGGCTTTAAAATGAATTTTTACGTTGATATATTCGTTGCACTAAACTTGATTAGGATCTGTATCATACAAGAAAGTTGGAGGATTACGCAGTATCGTAGATTTAATTTGTTTGCAATTTTTATTTCATTAACACGTTGAATGACACGTCGCCCATATTTGGCTGACGGAATTATTTGTGCAGGTTTTGAAATGAATTTTTACGTTGATAAATTCGTTACACTAAACTTGATTAGGATCTGTAAGAAAGTTGGAGGATTGCTCAGGATCACACATTTAATTTTATGCAATTTTTATTTCATAAAATATCTTACTGTGATTTTATGGAATTTTTCGGGTTTCTAATTGGGCGTTCAAAGTTTTAAATAACTTACTTTTATTTTATGAAATTCTTGAGCTTTCTAGTTGTGCATTCAAAGTGTTAAACAACTTACTTCGATTTTATGGAATTCTTGAGCTTCCTAGTTGTGCGTTCAAAGTGTTAAACAACTTACTTTGATTTTATAGAATTCTTGAGCTTCCTAGTTGTGCATTCAAAGTGTTAAACAACTTACTTTGATTTCATGGAATTTTTGAGCTTTCTAGTTGTGCATTCAAAGTGCTAAACAACTTACTTCGATTTTATGGAATTCTTGAGCTTCCTAGTTGTGCGTTCAAAGTGCTAAACAACTTACTTCGATTTTATGGAATTCTTGAGCTTCCTAGTTGTGCGTTCAAAGTGTTAAACAACTTACTTTGATTTTATGGAATTCGTGAGCTTTCTAGTTGGGCGTTCAAAGTGTTCAATAGAACTTTCAATAGAATTTTATTTCGGTTTCAAGGAAATTAGTAACATATGTACATATTCATTAGACTCTGTTCAGAATCCTCATCACGACTATGACTATTGTAGAGCATAAAGTTTAACGAGAATTTAACCATAAACCGCCGCTCACTTTCCATACGTCCAATTTCATATTTATGTAACGTGTTTAATTTATTCCTTGCCGCCTCGTCGTCAATTGTTTCAGCTCACTCTCTCTCTCCCTCTCTGTATAACCAAAACGAGGGACAGAAGCATCGCGAAACGAGAGGGCAATTAAAAGGCCAAAGTTTCGTTCTTGCCGCGGAGAACCGTAAGAGAGCGTGCCGTGTGGAATGGAAAGTTGAAGAAACGACGTGGTTATCAGGAGGATCTCGTAGGCGCTGAGATCGGCTTCCTTTTTCTGATCGGGATCAGGGTTGACCCCGCCCCGGCCGGTTACCAGGAAGGTGCTCGTTCGCGTAATCAGAGCGGCCGGGTATAATGCGAAACTCGAGCGAAGATGAGAAGCTACTGAACCGGGAACGGGAGAACGCCATTTAGAGAGACGCGCGCGCCGAAGAAGAAGAAGAAGCGCGGAGAAGACGGTCGACCCGAACGATACGTCGCGTGACTCGACGACTTAAGTCTCCGTAGGCGGTCGTGTGTCACTTCGAAAAGTAAGTATAGAGAGAGAGAGAGGGAGAGAGAGAGGGAGAAAGAGAGGCCTGTCGTCTCATTTCTCGCGAGGGAACGCGTGCGCGTTAATGAGAGGCCCGCCGTATAATGAATCGAGATCGATTCCTCGGTCGAGAATCGGACTTACAAATCGCGGCGTGGTCTACCTACCTGTTCGTTCGCCGAAAAGACTCGCGGTATAATTTATTGGATTCCTTCCGAGGGCCCCCGCTTCCTAACAAGCTATATCTATCACTTGGCAATAACCCGAGGAAAAGGAGGCGGGCTGTATTTCTTACCGCGACAAGCCAAAAACAAACAAAAAATGGCGAGCCGCTCGATATTCGGCTCTTAACCGACCGCTATCAACGCTAATTGTGTCGATCCCCTCGATTAGTCCTCCCCTTACCACCGCAGTCATTTCGCGACCGTCGCGATCGCAACATTTAGTGTCACTGAAATTCTGTCCAAACTTCTTCGCACCCTCTGTCAATACTTTCGATTCTAAATCAACCTACATTGGCTCCTTTGAAGGTCAACGGCTGACCGCGAAGGTCGATTACACTAGCCACCCGCGGGATAGTGACCATGACCGTCCTAAAGAACCTACTATAGTTTGGAGTAGTTGAAAACCCGGATGGAAATCAGCTGACAAGCACATGCTCAACTGCGAACCGTTAACGTATCGAAATTTATGGTTTTATAGTCGTAGACGCCTCCAACCAAATGTACCCTACTCTTCCTAATTTTCTACCACTTTCAACACCTTCGAAAACACGCCCTCCAACCAATCATAGACAACTTCCTAAAACCGCACCCACATCCGAGCTTTCCTATACGATTGTGACAAAATGTACCTTCTACTCCCACTCTTTCTAATTTTCCACTACTTTCAACACCTTCCAAAACACGCCCTCCAACCAATCACAGACAACTTCCTAAAATCGCACCCACATCCGAGCTTTCCTAATTCCTGAACGATTGTAACAAGGTTAGAACGGTTTCGAACACCGAAATTCTAACAGCAAGTCAAGTCTTGCCACATCGCAATAAAGATTCATGTTCTCCGAAGATTGATAATACAATCATTCGCTGTTAAACCGCGCTGTGAGGGATTTTTCAAATTATCTGGGGTTACGGATGAGACACTGTGTTAGAGTGATTGTTTAGAGTGACTGTGGACGCGACATTGTGGCGCCAACGTGTTTGGGACCTGCGCGAAAGGAAGTCTGCTTTTGCCGAAGTGTAAAAGAAGAGTGTTTGGGTCTCGGTGACAAGAGTAAAGTGTTTAGTTTTTTAGTGTTTTTTAAAGTTTAGTGTTTTCCGAATGGATGTGAAACTGCTAGAGAGAGAATGAGAGCGCGAGAGAGGAAGAATGAAAGTGGGCCTTGTATAAAAGGGACGAATGCGAGGGATGTTGTGTCAGTCGGTAGAGTGTCAGTCGTCAGAGTGTCAGTCGGTAGAGTGTCAGTCGGTAGAGTGTCAGTTCTTAGAGTGTCAGTCCTTAGAGTGTCAGTCCGTAGAGTGTCAGTCCTTAGAGTGTCAGTCCTTAGAGTGTCAGTCCTTAGAGTGTCAGTCCTTAGAGTGTCAGTCGTCAGAGTGTCAGTCATCAGAGTGTCAGTCCTTAGAGTGTCAGTCCGTAGAGTGTCAGTCCGTAGAGTGTCAGTCCGTAGAGTGTCAGTCCGTAGAGTGTCAGTCCTTAGAGTGTCAGTCGTCAGAGTGTCAGTCGTCAGAGTGTCACTCGTCAGAGTGTCAGTCAGTAGAGCTAGAGTTAGAGAAGCGAGAGTCGCGAGCGTGATGAAAGTATTTCCTACCGAGTTGTGATTAAGTACCGAGTTGTGGAAAGAGTATAAAGGACTATATCAAAATCGGTATGAAATCACTCCACCCGGTACGTCACACCTAGGACGTAGGGAGTTTCAATTAAAATAATGCAATACTGCAATTACATTCCACGCAGTTAACTGGTTAAAGAACGAAGGTCTGCCTGTACCGTGGAATCGTTTCGTCCTCCGGTCAGCTCGTTCTCCGCGCGGAGGCGAGCGTTTCCACCGTTCGGGTGAAGGCCACGCGTGTGTTCGGTACTTGCTGGACACCCCGTGTGAGCGGAGTGCGTGCGAGTTAAGGGATGGGCAGCAGTAAATAATCATTTCCTGCCGGCTCCTGTTTACGTCGGTACCTGGCGCACGGTATCCGCCGAGATTCCGTCCGTTTCGTTGAGCGTTCGAGGACGAGGCAGGGTGGCGACGGCGGTCTGCGGTGGCGGCTGCGGCGAAAATGTCGGTCATAAAAATGTCCCGGTAAGGAATGGCCCCGGACGAGCTCTCCGAGCCCGTAGCATACCTTCACCAGGATGGCTTCCCGTTGTATCGTCGGGAGTCGTGGGTGTGCGGCCACCTCATCTCTCTCTCACTCTCTCTCTCTCTCTTTCTCTCTCCTCTCCGTTTATATACGCGGCGGACTTTACGGCGCGAGTAAGTGCGCGCGGGACTGACCCAGAGCTAACCCGACAGTCTTCGCCTAACTCCGAGGAATGGAGCCGGAGGATCGCCGGCCGCCGGAGAGTGTCCGACGTTTAACCTCGTTTGCAGGCAAATTGCGAACGAGGCCCCGAACAGCTCTGCCCTTTATAGGGTCCGGAGCGGGGGCGAGAACCGCCCAGAGTGTCCTCGAAGGAAGGGCTCCTCGCCCACACCACCGGCCCGGTCGTCAGCAGTTTTTCATTCCGGATGTCCATGCGCTCCCCTGTTTTACGAGGACTCCACCGTCTATCCCTGCACCTGCACGACCGCTAACGAAGGGACCGCGCCGACTCGTTCGACGTCGAGACCCTTCCCCACCGGGCCAGCTTCCACGGCTTCGGGAACGCTCGCGAAATTTATGGATTCGTTCGCGAAATGGATCCGTGCCAGCAAGACGCTCCGCGGAAACGTATCGAGGCTACCTTTTCCCCATTCCCGGGGCCCTTTTTGCCAGGCCATATTTGAACGTTCAAGGACCGCGGATGCAACGAGGATCGCTCGTTAGCATCCCTGTTCTACTCGACGGAAACGGCGAATTCGGCGCGACGCACGACAATTGGTTGTGATTCAGCGAAACCGAAACGAACGTTTATAGAAAAATTGTTCTCGTCTAATAAACTACTCCTTCTAACTTCTCGAAAACACTAAAGTCGTTTGGACTGATTTGAAGAAAGTTGTGCTGTTTCAAATAGTGTGTAATCAGTTTTCCTTCTTACTGTAGTAGAAGAAGAGGGTGGGAGAAGGAAAGACGGGATTTCTTTGAGGATAGGGGGTGGACAGTACAGGAGGTGGAGGAAATGATGGAGGAGAAGAGAGAGGGGGTAAGTGGGGAACTGGTAAAAAGGGAGAAGGAGAGGCAGAGGGAGGAAAGGTGGGAAAAGATAAGGGAATCAAGATACAATGAGTGGTATGGGAGGGTAAAGGGGGAGGGTCTGCAGGGATAATTAAAGAAAGGGTGGGGGTAGATGGCAGAGGGTTGCAAAGTTTAGGTTAGGAAATGGTATGGAAGGGGGAAAATATTGGATGGAGGCGAGAAAGTGTAGAGTATGTGGATGGATGAGTGAGACATAGGAGCATGTATGAAAGGAATGCATGGGGTTGGATGAAGATGGAGGTTGGCAGGAGAAGATGGGGAAAGTGTTAGAGGATGAGGGTGGAGGAATGGAGGGAAGGTGCAAATGGAGGATTGGGATGAATGGTGAGCGACCGGAAGAGGGGGTCTGTTGGTTAGGGAAGGGGAGGTGTAGGTTTGTGTGTCTAAACGGAGGGCTAAGTGAGAGAAATAAGTTTTTATTTTGTTTTAGGTTAAGTTAAGTTAAGTTAGGATTAGATACGGACGACCTCTCTTGCGAGGCGAGTTTTTTGTGCGTTTAGGATAAGGTAGGATAAGAGCGGAGCGAAGGAGGAGGCGAATTGTTGTAAAAATTGTAACCCTGAGGGGATCGATAATAAACTACTACTACTTTAGTAGAACAAGAGCCTAGTTGCCTAGATAGTGCCTTACAATAGATTGTACGAGTCGTCCTGGAAGGTCCCCGTAAAACGTGTTCGGATAACACGGGATCCAGATGAAAGGGTAAAAAGTAAGAAGACATGGTATACATACGACAAGAGACTACTCGAACCCTGTAATCAGTAGTCCAGATCACCGAATGACACTTAACATACGATTAAAGAAGGCAGTATCCACAGAAATCAATGATGGATCGAGCCTCGACTCTTAAGATGTGTTATCCAGAAGGACCCTCGGCCGGCATCATAAATGTATCTACTTAGCGAATCAATTGCACCATAAATAATCCGTGTTATCTCGCTGTCGTCCTCCAAGCCATAAACTCTGTTTTCCATGAAGTTCCGTCGGCTTTTTCCATAGACCGCTCCGTCCACTTACGATTGGATAACAAGTGACCTCTCCCCGGCCCCACCCACTTATCCCCTATCCGCCATACTTATTCTCCGGGCGTAATCTGCTTCCGCAGCAGAATATCGCGAGGTCCCGAGGACCTCGGAGCCTCGCAGCCGTGTAAATTGATACCGAGGGTGGGTAGTTCGAAAGTTTACGCAAATTCCTTGTCGGGATAGCATTTTCGTAGTCCCCCCCGGGCGCTTCCCTCGGGTGAAATACACCACAATCATTTAGACTACTTCTGCCGGGACACTCGGGGGCGCGGTTCCGGGCGGAGAGGAATTTGAAATACACGAGTCGCGGGGACCCTGTTCCCAGCGTTTTGTCCGGCTAGGCGCGGACAAAGACTTCGCGCGACGGCAGCGGATTCATATTTAAATGGCGTTCGCGAGGTTTGACTTGGAGATTGACGCCCGGCCGAGGAAAGACAATCCCCCGAGTGAATTCGCAACGGCGGTAAACCCGTCCGCGACAAATATCTTCGCCGAAACGCGCGCGGAATTCCTCGCGAGGAGGAAAATCGCGAGCGGTTTATTATTAGGGGTACCTATCAGTGATCGATTATTCGCAAAGAATTTCGTTTGCCTTTGCTGAAGAGGAAACGCGAATTCTTTTACAGTGTTCGATAAAGCATCCTGTATTCAAAACAGTCTAATTTTTTTTGCAACCCTGCAATAAAATGGCGGCGTCCGTACCTTCCGAGGATCATATCCGTCATTGCATACTTTTTCCTTTTCATGGGGGATTTAATGCAACTAAATGTTTACTAATCTGTTAAATACAAACTGTGGACAACTCACAGTTTTGATTTATTAACACCTTGCAGTTATTTTAACTCGAAAACGAAACATTTCTTCCAACCTAAAATATTTTCTTTCTATATATTCTTTTTTTCATGTTATATCTACGAAAATTGTGGAATTTACTCGTACAATACTGAAATTTTAAATCCAAACAAATTTAATAATGTAACAAGTATTTTGAATAATGATACAGCTTTCTTCAATCTAAAACTAAATTTCTCTTCGGTCGTAGAATATTTTCATTTTATTCGTACGAAACTGATCCGATTTACACATACAATATTTAAATGTTTATTCCTTGCTAATGATGGAGATTATATAATAAATTAAGAAATGAAACCTTGCATATACTACAACGTTCCCCAAAATATATAGAGAAGTCACTGTAACTAGTAGTTGAAAGGGAAAAAGTGCAATTCTGGGTAAATAAATACTGAGAGTTACCTTGAGTCATATTTTGCTTGACGAACCCTGTATTTCTGTGAGAGGGGGATTGAAAATTTGCAGGAAAAATAGCAAACTGTCCTTGCTAATGACGGAGATTATATAATAAATTAAGAAATGAAGATTTACATTTCCTACAACGTTTCTTTTCGACTTCAAAATAATTGATTACTTATTCCCCTAATATCTTATCGTAACACGTTCGCACAATGGCGCGGGGGAACACAAAAACACGGCCGATAATCAGATTCGTCGTTTAGCCGTCGCCCCTCAGCCCCGCTCCGCGACACGAAATCATATTTCACAGATTTTAATCCGGTAATCGATAATGCGATAAACGCGCGCGAAATTACCGCAGGAATTTTACGCGGTCACCGGATACGGGATACGGGCCGGCGCGGCGCTACGCGGCTGTATCGCCTGGGTACAATCGTCGCTAAAAATTCCGCGGTCGCCGGTGTAAAGCCGATTCCGCGCATAAAACACTTTTCCATTTTATAAGCCGTAAACATTTCTCCGGCTGTATGTAAAAGCAAGAATATTTTATTTATATTCGAAGGTTTATCGGCGACGCGGCTCGCGACCTCCCGCTCCGACCTTATATTTCATTTTCATGGACAATTTCTTCGGCCGGCCGTTCTCGTCACGATAAATTCAAACCGCCTCGCGTTATCCCGTACCACTTACCGGGAACGACGTATAAATTCGCCGCCGTTAAATGATATCGGAATCCTTTTGACTTCTCCTTTCCCGATCCAGCGGATGAGAATCGATTTTTTCCCCTGGAAACCGAAATACCGCGGGGGGTTCGTGGTTTCAACAACGATTGTTAAACCGTCGCGTCTCGATACACGACCGAACCGTTTCGGGAACCGGACGAAAGCAAAGCCGGCGACCACTGAAGCACACTTTCCCGAAACTCGCCGTTCAGTTCCCTAACTGTCATCCACCCTGCGAGGACTGCATAGCACGTTCCAATTAAGTGTCGGCTCTCATGGATCCCGACCATTCGTAAAACTAAACCACTTAACCGTGGAGCCATCCTCGCGGCTAAGCAGATTAAATCGCGCTAGAACGGCGGCATCGTCTTCCCGAAGTTTTGCTTCTTAACTCCTCGAGCGACCGCCTCGGTGACAGTCGTGGACTCGCGTGAAGCGTGCAGGGAAACTTTCAATACGTACGAATCTTTTGAGAAATCTGACGATACACGTTCGTATGCGTTGAATAATTAACGGAATTTGCTTCCAAAGCAGGAAAGAGTATTTATTAATAGGAAAAACTGAGTATAAGTGTTTCTAGCCGGTGCTGTCAACTCAGCAACCGTTTCCGAACTGAGCTCGGAATTTCTGTTCGGCAGAAGTCGGTAACAGAGAAATTTTACTTGTCAGCTTTTTCGGAAAAACCAGACAGTTCTTGGGTAACTGACGGTGGATGAGAAGAGCGTTTTTATGCCACTAATCGTCATAATTCAACAGGGTTTTTTCCGAGATCGAAGCAGAGGAAGCTACAATGAAGTAGGGAGTGTCTTCAGAATATAACCTTATGGTTCATGCAAGAACCCAACACATCTTTATTAGTAGAGGTTCGATCCATCACTGATTTCTGTAGATACTGCCTTTAACCCCTTGTACTACGATTTATTTTACGTTTTCAGTGATCAGAACTTTATTTTTGTCTATTTAATTTATGTCTATAATTTATGTCTATTGTATGCCGATATGTTCTTCAATAGTTGCACATTAAGAATGCCAAAATAGAATTGTATTTCGGTTCAAAGGAAACTAATAACATACATATTTATTAGACTAGATTAATCGTCTGTTAAGTGTCATTCAGTGATTTGGACTACTGATTACAGGGTTCGAGTACCCTCTTGTCGCATGTATAGCAGCCTTTTTACTTTTTACCCTTTCATCTGGATCCCGAATTATCCGAACGCGTTTTACATGGACAATTTATTATAAGGCACTGTCGTAATTTACTATTCTTCTATTACAGTAAGGAGAAAAACTGATTACACACTATTTGAAACAGCACAACTTTCTTCAAATTAGTCGAAATGACTTTAGTGTTTTTGAGAAGTTGGAAGGGTTATCAGACATTATTAGATTATTAGTTCGTTGGTTTATTAGACAAGAACCCGACAGTACATTTAGTGCGCGATTTTCTGCTGTTTTGTAAAAGAAAAAGTGGACCGTTCGTCGATGGGTTTTTGCGACCAGTTTCGTGATTTTCGGGGGGGTCATTCGAGGGGTTAAGGTCGGCTCTCCGAGAACAGGAAGATGTATACGCGATCTTGGAACAGTTTCAGAAGCCCTCGCGTCGTTTTTCGACGCTGGTTCCGATTCGCTCGGTTGTCGAAACGCAAACAACTCGAGGAAACCCGGTTCAAAGTAATGAGCGTAGTTTCCCGTGACTATTGTTTGCTACTCTCAAAGAGGAATCAAAGAATCGTCAGCCGGGGAATTGCCCCGTTCTTTTATGTAATCGCGCCGGCTTATCGTGCCGAAAGTTTCACGGAGTAAATCGTAATGTCGTTTCAGCGGCGCCGATTTACTCCCGCGCACGGTTCGGCTTTCATTCGATTTTTTCTCCGCGAAATCGGTGCTTGAGCAGAATTTATGCGTTCGACGCAAAATCGGTGAGATTTTGAGGATACCGAGACGTTACTTGCCACTTGTCGGAACTATTAACGAGAGGAAAAAATTCCAGTTTGGTTCGTGTAAATTGCAACCGACAGAAATTGACTCGTTGCATAATTAATTCGGGTTATGCGGAACTTGAAATTTTAACCGTGCTTTAAGTAAAACGAGGTAGGTTTAAAATTTTGTAGGACCGCATATTTTTCTCAGAAACGAAACTTCCGACTTTGATAAAGAGAACCTGCTTCCTATATATTTTTTTTCTTGATCCTGTTAGGCTGTAATAATTTGGTTTGCTATGTTTCCCGTCGCAGAAAGAAGTACATACATAAAATATTTTACGGACTATTAGATTCCGACTGTCCCCCTTCGTTCATTGATGTTGTAATTTTTCTGTGAAAGAAATCAGCACTCTTAGAATCGATAAATCGGCACCATAAACGCAACAGCTAAATTTACAACCTAACGCGACACTATAACGTCGCTGGTTTCGCCACACCGAGATCGGACGGCCAGCGTGGACCATGATGGCCCTTTTATCATGTTGCACAGATCCTTCACTATATATTACCTCAGTTTTACGGCTGCGAAGTGTCGCCCATTGTATCTAGTATATTTTTATTTTATACAGCGTCCGAGCAGTGTGCCCGGAATGTCCATGGATGCTTATCTTTTCCCTCGGATGTCCTACAATATTCGAAAACGAAGACTTTACCAACGTTCTAAACACGTTGGCTGGGATCTGGTCTCCCCAAAGAAAAAAGAAATGAAAATAGAAATAACCACCAAATAGAACAGCGCAACGGTGAAACCGACTGTCAAAGCAAGCGTGGGCGGTGACGAGACGAGCATGAACTGCCGAGAGAGAAAAAAAAAGGATTGCAGGACCCGCGAAACCCGAACTGACCGCAAAAAGGGTCACCAGGACGGTCGAACGAAGCGTCAAGACGACAGGACGAGCATGCGTCGAATATAAAAGCGTCTGGGGGGAGGGGGAGGGGGACTGTGAACACGACGAAGAGTCCCCGAGGTGACCGTACAGGCGGAAAGCGTTCGAATCGATTCGAATATGAGCCGCATTATGGTCGGTCGGAGTGTGCAACACGAAGGTAACAAGATGCGCTCGTCCACTTCTGGGGGCATTAACGAAGACGGATTACCGGGCTCCGAAAGCTATCTGTCGGCCGGTGTTTTTTTCCTTTCTTTCTCTCTTTCTTTCTTCCCTCCTCGATGTCGAACCATAAGCTCCTTTCGGTGGGCGAAAGAGGGTTACCCGGTCGGCGTGAAAGCAGAAATTCGCGGAAAGTCGTGGCGCCCGGAGGCGCCTGTCTAAAAGCGGTCGGTGGAAAAAGAAACGAAGAGAAAGAAACAGACAGATAGCGAGTATCACGTCCGGTGGTTCGACGATAAACGCGTAGAATAAAGAATTAGTATCAGTTATTACAGAAAGGCCCGAT
>CM052131.1:1374099-1384579 GCA_028454255.1 Halictus ligatus
TATATATTCGCGTTGCTTACCAACACCGGGACGCGGATCACCTGTAGGTACGAAATGGCAGTCGGATCAGTGTGGGAGCTTAGGTGGGTAGAAACTCGTAATGAAATTCCAGACATTATTAATATTGCCGGGATGGGATAGGAATAGCAGTCAGCCGTCATGCGCTCAACTCGTTGAGGGGGATCAAGTCGCTGTCAAGCTACGTACCAGGCATCACGTGCAAATTCATCCCAGCCATCCAAAATTTCTCGGCGCATCGTGCACGTGGCTTGTCTTCGTGGTATACACACGTTAACCGTGTCAGGAAATCGAATCTGCTAAATGCACGCCTCCGATACCTGCTTGTTGCGCTGCGTTACGTTCAGTTGCGTTCAGTTGCGTTGCGTCGGTTCGTTCAACGCTTTCTACCTGCTCGTTACAGAGACGAGCCTCGCAACAAAAACTTTATGGCGGCTGATATACACGCCGCGCGAACCCAACTATGGATCGTCGCCTCCCTGCGCTGCGCTCCCTTCGGACGATAAATCATAAATGATATTAAATAATAGCTATCTACTTCTTGTTCTTCCCTAGGAGGGAAAAACGATCGCGTTTCGCAGGGGAAAAAACACGGATGCTGAAGAAGAATCAAACATTGCTTTATGAATGCCGCACGCACATGAAAGCGGGCAACTATTTGTCATAAGTGCCCGCCCATTAGATTTATCATATTTATACTTCGCTCTCGTAATCCGTAATGTCGCTTTGAATTAATAACGATTTAGTATGTGGCTTGCGTGGTATGTTTAACTCTTGGTTGGCGGGAGTCCATTTTGATTCGCGGCTGGGAAAGTTTCATGTCGATTTTAAGTTTCTAGCAGCCAAATGATTTATTCAAATTACTTATTTACACCAGGCCTGACAAAAAGACTGATATCGGTGTCGGAGGAACAGGTTCGAAAATAGATCATTAGAAAGTTAATTTGTTGTTCGCAAATCCAAGAAGGATCAACATTCCATCGGGGGAATTTGATTGAAATATAAACACTCGAAGCACACGTTGCGTGTTTAATTAAAACTAAATTTTTTTTCCGTCTTGGAATATTTTCATTTTATTAAATACGAAACTGATCCGATTTTCACCATGCAATATTTCACTGTTTAGTGATCTATCAAATACAAATTTTGTAATGGAACAAGTATTTTGTAATATTGTTTGTACTTTCTTTGAGATAATGCCACAACAATTTCCGCTGGCGTTTCAGAGTCACCACTCGTGTGCTAAAGGTTGAATCACAAGTAAGCGGAAACGAAGAGCCAACAAACGATAAACGGCTCGATGAAGTCCCACCCGATGTCATCAAGAAAGTATACTGTTCTTCGCTAACGAAGCTGTTGACAATTCTTTGCGCAGTCTCGTTGCATAGACCAGAGAAAATCTGTAATCTAAAACGAATAAAGCAATTTTCGAAAATCGACAAGCTAGAATTTCCTCTGGCAACGCAATAGTCGTGTATCCGGTAATTCGATAAATTCCTCCATCAATTACCGGCATGAAGAGAATTAAGGTGACCCCGGAGCGGGTTAAGCGAGGCTAAGGAAGACGTAGGGCCCGTTCGACGCACGGAAAGGGATCACGGAACAGGATCGCTCGATCCCGACACCATCCGGAACCGGCTTCGGAAGCTTTTTTCACCGAGGGGTCGTGTGTGTGTCCTTGAAGTTCCGCGGGAATAACGCGGCCGCGTGGAAATAACTTTGTCCGGTTTTAATAACGTCGGCAGATTAGTAGAACAGAGCCGGGAACGACGCGAAATTATCCTCGAAATGAAAGTTTCCCGGGCGTCAAAGGGACCGAGGGAAATTATTTTTCTAATGCGGACCTCTTAAATTCACGGGGGCCGCCCCTCTGAATATTCACGGGACGAACGAATCGGCCGACGAGCGAACGAACGGGGGAGAGTGCGAAGGAGCCTCGGAATTTCAAAAATGGCCCGGCCCGACTCGGCCCGACCCGGCCCCGTCCGCCGCGCATATCCGATAAAAGAGTATTACCCAAGAATAAACGTTTCATAACGCGCGCCTTTAATCCTCGCGCATTCAGCTCGGGCCACCGTCTTGGGCCGGTTCGATGAAAGAACTTCGATAACGAAAAGCGTGAAAGCGAGAGAGAGAGAGAGAGAGAGAAGGCGGGGTGCGAGAAGCACTGAATACGCGTGAGCACTAATTTGCGAGGAAAGCGTTATTATACGCGGAGGAGCCGGTCCGCCATTAATCATCCCGGACGATCGTAGCCCGACATTAATTATCCGAGGCCATTTTCCTGGGTCGTGTGGCGGCGGCAGCACGATTTCCCGGGTTCTGTCGGGCCTCAAAGCGTGCCTACCTCAGGGCTTCTCCGGGACAGCATTTGCGTGAAATTGATATGTTATCGCGTTATTAAACGGGCATGATCCTCGCGGCTTAGTGTAAACCGTTCCCTGCGCGTAAAACGGGGGTGGTCGGAGGGCCCTGAGAACCAGCCGTATCCGCCGTTCTCTCTCTCTCTCTCTCCCTCTCTCCCTCTCTCCCGTTTCGCTCCCATTCGTGCAGCAGACTTTGCGGAAAGGGGGATTCGCTCGAAATTTTAGACCGATTATATCCGTCAGAGGTAGGGTTGCCAGAAGCAGAGCGGACGTCATTCCATTTATTATCCGCAATCGCGAATATTGCCGTCCCTTTTCTATTTCTCCCCGCGGATTGTAGCTTCCCGGGCGTCGTCGGGTTTTTCTCCCCCGCAGGTTCCGCGTGCGCCCGACGTCGACCGCGAAACCAAATACTTTCGCGATTGGAATTTCATTGAGCCCGACGTCCCATAATACGAAGCCATCCGTAAACCGCCGACCGATCGATCTCCGATCGGACCCGACCGCCCCCGCGTCCAACGATCTCTCAATTGCCAGTCTGTTCCGTCGTGAAAACCCTCTGCGAACGGACATCCGCACGACCGTGAAGGTCAACTAACTACCCGCGGCGTAAGGACCATGACCGTTATGAAAAATCCGGCACAGTTTAGCGCGGTGGGAAATCCGAGTAAAACTCAGCGCGTTCTGAACTGTAAACCATTTTGTAGGAATATTTTATAGAAACTCCTACGTATAGGGTGCGGCGTAACGGGTGAAATGATTTAGGGACGTCGGTCTCAATAAAACACTTTATTTGATAACAACAACAACAACACGTTAAACAAACTCACCGTATTTCTTAAGGTAACAGATTATTGCAACGACAAGCCTTCATATTTCGTCATTGTTAAAAATCTGTAACCCGCGTGTTCAACAGTGTCCGGACACTTGCGAAATGTGTATTAGGATAAAAGTTATTTCAGCACCTAAAATAGTGACTAAAATCGATTTCTACCAGTTTCTTATGGAACATCTAACGTTTTTCAAAATTACGTGCGTGGAACTCGTCGATACTACACTAAAATCAGATTCATCGACGTGTCCGGATACTTTTGAGCGGTGCAGTGTAAGTTAGTTTAAAAGTTGTAAACGCTCGAGAGTTCAGCGGCCGGAATTCATGACGTCTCCGAGACGTGATTTTCAGGGGGGATGGAGGGTGAAAGTATAAATAAACGGATTCCGTGGAAAAATCATGTCGAAGGTCACTGCACGGAGCAGCGGATCGTCGCCTAATCCCGGCCCTGCGAACTTGGTCACCTACTTCGGCCCGTAAACTTGCCGACCAGTTGGCGAACTGTCGTCCTCGGCGAGGGAGCTCGGAATTCCCGAAGGTTCCAGGATCTGGTCCCGAGGGGCGGGTCCCGAGATTGGTCAGTCGAGATTCGTGGTAGTCGAGCCGCGAACTACGATCCCGGTCGAAAATCGAAAAAGTTTCGCGGGAATCGGAGCATGGCTCCGGGGCCGGATTACCTTGTAAAAAAGCTTATCCCCGGAACTGCGCGAGCGAACTCGCGCGCTCGCGATTCCCCAAGATATTGAAAACCCCGCGCGAGTCTGAATCGCGCGAGCGCGCGCGAGATCATCTCTCCCGTTGCACGCTCGAGCGGTATCCGAATGAAACGGGAGCCGAATATTTTGATCTTCGGTGATCTCTTCAGGATTGTGATGTGTCAGCGAGGTGCCCGCTAATTAACCATTGACTCGAAGGAGCACCTTCCAATGTTCGGAAGGAAATGAAAAGAAACGCGAGAATCTGTCAAACTAAGTATATTGTAGTTATACAATTCAAACTAAAAACACGCGAAAAAGGAAGGTCTAGTCAAAGGTAAGAAATATGTTAGATTTTATCACAAGGACAAAGGCAAACCATGGTACACTGGTCTTGTGCTCTCCAGAGATTTTCTAGTTTTTGTAAATAGATGTTATACACACTATTGTAAGATACGGAATAAGATTTATATCTGAATAGTAACTCTAGGAGCACGTTGTGAGACACGTCTTTACACAGCGAAAGAAACGTTACAAAAAATCTAACCTCGGTTCTCCCCACCATTCTAAAATTGCAAGCCTAACTTCGGGGGTTTGGTGGGAGGATCTGGGGGCTGGGTGTCTGAAACAGACCCAGGGCTAACCAAGGCCACACATGCTCAAGGTCAAAACTATCTAAACTAGGTGACTTTTCCAAGCTAGTTGACTTCCTAGACCGATCTGGTTGGAAGAACACGAATTAGTAAAAATCTAACCTCGGTTCTCCCCACTATTCTAAAATTGCAAGCCTAACTTCGGGGGTTTGGTGGGAGGATCTAGGCACTGGGTGCTTGCCCAGGGTTCGCCAAGGCCACACATCCTTGCCGACCGAACCCCGGGTTTTTCCAAGCGTCTAGAAACTATTCTAAACTGCAGTTTCAAGCACCCGGGTGCGCTGAGCCTAAGTGACGAACGGTTTCGAGTGTTTCATGGCAAGGGACTGCATCGACGGGACCTAGACACGGACGATAACATTATCAAAAGCTAGGTGTCGATGACAGGCCCATCGTCGTAGCCAAACTACGAAAAGTCACGTACTGAGCCAGTACAAAATTTCGTGCTGTATTTGTCTTCTTTCTTTTTTACGTGTTTGTTAACTCGCTCGCAAACGAGAGAGAGAGAGAGAGAGAGAGAGAGAGAGAGACGGCGCGGCGTGGTCGTATTCATTCGTACGTAAGTTAGTTTTTGTTAGCGGCCCCATACCGCGATGACTAATGGCCCACGGGGGATCGTTTCAGGTTACAGTGCCTCCCAGCCGGCGTTTGTGTACCGCGATTTTTCATAGTTTTCACGCACATGACCGCCTTGTTTTATAGCAACGCAGATAACTCGAAATCCATTTCGCGAGCGGTCGATGCCTTTGATGGAAGAACGAATTGAAATCGATGACTGACCGATAGGGGGCCATAAATACCAGGTGCACACCCGAGACACGCGGCTGCTCCGGGGTACCCGGGGAACCAGAAAACTGGGTCGTTTGACGGGGGTAGATAAATTTTGCGGCAAACTTTTCCACTCTCTCTCTCTCCCTCTCTCTCTCTCTTTCTCGCACCTGTAAACCTTGAAAAGACACGCCCCCCCCCCGTAAAAACTGTAACAGGTGAACACCATCGTAATCTCCCTCGCGATTTTTCCGGGCGCCGTGCATATATTTCGTCTTTTACATTCGCGAGCGGCACATTATATACGTCTGACTCCAGCACGTTTTTCCAATATCGTACCAGTCAGCGGAACCTCGAGAATAATCGTTACGATTCCCGCGAAACTTCGGTTCTCTCGTCCGCACCGGGTCCTACCAATCCTATTTCGCATTCGAGCGAAGGATCCTATCGAGGACGAAGATTACGGTTCCATCTATTACGCTGCCGTGCCGTGACGAGACGGTTGCGAGCCCTTGTTCTCGGTTACCACCGGGGGCCCTCCTGCTCGATCGCTCGTTTACAATTCAACGCGCTTCTATTCTAATCAAAATTAGATCCCGTGGATGCGTACCTATCGCTAAACTACGTGCAGAGCTGACGCGGCGTGAACCGTCTCCAGTCACCGTTCACGCGATAAAATCCTTTTCTCTGTTACCGATGATACGATTCCGAGGTCTCTTAAGGGTTCGGGATAGTCACGTGACTCTTTCGGCGGGGAAGCAAAATTAAGAAAAACCGATCGCCAGCTTCGACGAAAATCGCTCGAACGAAATGTTTCTGCTAGTGGTGATACGAGGGCCGGTTAAGAGCCAAGGGTGGTCACGTGACTTTTGCAGGGTCAGCAGGTCGGTGACTGCTGTATAATTTCCAAGATCCGTTTTGGTCTTGATCCGATGTCTGTGACTTAACTTGTCACATTTTTTGCTCTGCATTACCGACATTACGAATTCCGACGCCAGAAACGCGCTTCAATTTTTTGGCTTTATTTCGCAGAGAATCGGGACAAAATGTAGCTCAATTTGTGGCCGAAGATATTTTCTAGCGCGCGCGTCACTCGATTTCATCCAGAAAACTGATCCAATGGCGTAAAAACGCTTGGATTCCACGGCATGCGCATCGTCAATTTTTGACCGACTTCTAACGCTTATGTTACCAAGTAGCCGCGTAATCTCGTCAGCTCATGAGCTGCGCGCGCTGAATTGAACCTTCCTCTTTCGAACGAGCCCTTTCCCAGCGAAAAATATTCTCGTACAGGGACGAAAAGTTGTGGCGCGTGAAACCATTTTTCGCCGATTTTTGTCGGTAACGTGGTCACTCTACCTTATCGCGAATCCACGGAGTCTTGGTCTTCAGAACCACCTTTAATTTTTTTGTTACTGTAAAATGCAACAGGAACACATGTAATTTTTTCCGAAATAATTTTTACCCGTTCAATTGTTTGTATGTACAACACTAGTAGAGACGAATTCAACTAGCTCGAGGAACAAACGTTTTTTACTTAACGCGAGGATACTAGAAAGGGTGATAATAATGTCGGAAAAGAGAGGATTACCCTTCGCAAATAATTACTTGACGTCTGCCCTCGAAGTTCCGTGGGAAGGGAAATTGTTTTTTAATTGTCGAACGATTCCCGGCACAGAAATAACGCAGACTTTCTCGCTCGCGAATCCCAAAGCGCAATCTAAATGCGTTAAATTGTTTCTCGCACGGACTGAAAGTTCGGGATAACTCTTCGAATTCGGAGAAACAGAGCTTGCTAAGTCAACGAAACCAGAGTAACTGAAAATAATCGCGTTAATTCGCGGAAGAAGCTCCAGCAGCTGTTTCTAAAAATATTATCTTTGACCCCGGGAAGTATTTTTCACGTGAAAGAATTTCGCTCGCGAAGCGAACATCCGAAGCACACAGTCTAGACAATACGAGCGTCAAAGGCTGCTTTAATTATTTCACCCGGAAACGGGAAAAAAGTCGAACGAAAATATATAGAAAAAAATGTAGCAATTTAAAATGATGAAGACCCTTACCGGTAGTATCTTTGGATACAATCGGTTCAGAGGAGAAAATATAAAACACAGTGTTGGAAATGAAGGAAACTGTTTTCGAACATATGTTTCCGAGACAGGGTTGAGTAGAAGACAGGATGCAATTTCACAGATATCAGGAGGCGAGGAGTTATACTCGTATCGTAGAAATATGTATATTATCCTGGAAAAAGAGAGACCAGGTGAGCGAGAATCCACGATCCCGAGGATCATCGATTGTGCAACCATCAGTACCACAGTGCTCTTCGGCTATTCCTAAACCCCTTGTTCCTTTGAAAAGTTGTCCTGGTCGATCTCGAAAATATAATTCAGTTTCTAAGCCTAAACAACACTAAACAATTGCTACCTATAAAAACGAATCTAAACCCCTAACTTTGCTCCCGCTGTAGTAATCTCTATGCTTTCAAACAAATCTGCATCATAAATTCAATTTCTAACACTAGATCACGGGACCCGTCAAAATGATGGATTCTAATGTTTTGAATTCACGAATATTGACGAACAAATCGATTTCTCCAGGTATATATTCATGTTATTTTTATAAGGAAATGTAGAATGCTAATTTTTAGTGCTCCGTAAACCTAGCGTTAAGGAATTCTCATAGGCTTCGTCAATATTTTGTCTTTTAACAAACTCTTAATCAGACGTTTAACTCCCGACGGGCCCATTTCGATCGGGTCCATTTAGAACAAGAGTTGCCAACGTAAATACTAATTACGCAGTGACCAGTTCGAGTCATCAACAATTGTCAGCGAGTCCGAAAAGACGACGATCTCAAAGAAACAAGTACAAGATTACGTAGAAAGCACTTCTGTGCAAGAATTTGAATGGATCGATGCATCACGAAATCGCCTAGCGAGAATCAAAGTTGAAACGGTAAAAAAGAAATCGCGACGGCTCGAATGGTTCCTCGATTAGGCTGCCGGCAAAAGGAAGATTTCCGCGCAGAAATCAAGACGTTCGAGCGGCGCGTAGTCTCGCGTGTCGACGTCGAGGTTGCGCACGGTCGCGCGCGAACGTTGATGAAGACTGCATAGGTAAAAATGGTATTTAAACGCGGATGATTGATGCCGCGGGAACTCGGCCCGCCTCGTTACGACCCTGCTTCCTGACTGCGACTTTTTTCCTCTGTCCCTGTCCCCCTCCCCCGGGCCCGTGTGCCACGCTTTTGCCATGTATACGCCTTCTCGCGGGCATCCCGCAACACTCGCTCTTCAGCTCGTCCGTCTGGCAGCCCGACGTTGAAGCGAAATCTTAATGACACCTGTCTCGAGTGGCTACGGCTCGGCGTTCCGCTTTATGTACCGAAAATCGCGCGCGTACGTGGCCGAAGGGGCAGAGGGGGCGGGGGGAACGACCATGCGAAATCTCGGTATTCGTGTCGGGAACAACCTCTCATTAATTCGTTAACTCCGCCCCCCGGAAAAGGGACGTTGAAAAAGTTTTATTTCCGCCGCGTTTTTCTGCCGATTTAGAGGCGGCCGAAGCCAAGCCCCTAACGCGTCTAACTGGGACTTCCGTGTGTGTTTGTAGATATGTGTGAGCGTGTGTGTGTGTACTGATAAAGATAATTAAAAAGAAATACATCACCGCACCGCCCCCGAGGGGCGGCGCGGTGAGATCGATGAACGCCTGGCGAGTCAAAGACCGCGTTACTCTGCGTTGCGACACAACGCAGGTGGCCCGGAGTCGCAGTGACCCCCTCAAGCACCCTCAAATAAGGTCAAACGGCCGTTGTTCAGCCGCGAGTTAACGGGAGGTCCCCTTGAAAATCCGCGGCACCGCTGTTTCAAGGTGGGACCAGGGACCGATCCCTTTGACAATAGTTTTATCGTTTTAATCGCGGCTGACAAATCGGCACAATCAACATTTTCCATGGAGATGGTCAACACGTTTTATGATACTTGCCTCTAGGGCTGTTTTTGAGAAAGTCGCCTTCGCGAAACCTTTCTTAACTGCCCGGTAGAATTTTCTCAACAGTTCACCGTACTGTCATAGAACGTGGACTTACAAAGGTGGCATCGCAAAAATCAAATTAATTAATAATATAAATATTTTCCTTCCTATACTTGATATTAAACTGTTGAGTCCACGGTTTCTCTTCGTATGAAAAATAGCTCGGACCTGGTCGGAAGTAAACTTGAAATACCGCCGGACCGTTAAGGGTTAAAATAATTCCGTGAAAGGCTCCAGGATAATATACTTCCTCCATTTTTGTTTCGCAATTTTAATCGACAAATTCAGCCCCGCTTAAAGTATTAGATTTTAAACTTTCTTATATCTGGGAACAGAAAATTGGTGAATTTTTATCCTGAGGGACGTAAGAGGGTTAAACGGGGTTCTTTTAACACTAGAACGACCGGAGCAGTCAAAACGACTGGTTCCTAATTTTTTCTTTTACAATTGCTGAAATTGTAAAAATGTTTTCATCGGAAATTTTTTAATGAACCTCTTCGTTGAAGCTCATCCACTGAGGACTCTGAACAGAGTCTAATAAATATGTATGTTATTAGTTTCCTTTGATCCGAAATACAATTCTATTTTGGCATTCTTAATGTACAACTATTGAAAAACATATAGGCATACAGTAGACATAAATTTTCTCCTTTCCTTAGGAAATCACGAATTACAAAAAAGTTCCGATCACTGAAAACGTAAGATACATCGTAGTGCAAGGGGGTTAAATATTTGCACATTCTACACAGATCTACTTTTTACGATATTACCAATCAATCGACGTCTGCCAAACACGCTGAAGCGACCGTCAACAGGGAAACGAGATAATGCGTATTACGATGGAAGCGAATTAGCCGAGGACTCGGCAGAATAATGGCCACTCCCTCCCCAAGATGTTCCAATTTTTGTTATAGATAGGAGGGTCGTAAAGTGATGCAACGCGAGGATCATTTCCCGGTTTACACAAGACGTGGATATATGGCGAAATAAATCGTCGGGTAAACCGATAGCGACGTATAGCGGGTAGATAAACTTTAATGTCCTTTTATCTATGTACCTTCCTCTTTCCGATATTTTTATCAGCGTGGTCTCCGCGGAAAGATAGTCTCCA
>CM052131.1:1384679-1410075 GCA_028454255.1 Halictus ligatus
ATACTACTACTATCTATTTCAGTGGATCCATCGATCTCCGGGCGACGAATAACTCGGATTCGTCCGCGGCGCGACACAAGGAAATTTGCAGCTCGGGCCGCGAAGGAGCTCATGAAATAATAGCGGCCCATTCGAGAGTTCATTTTACAAGTGCGCGCGGCTCACTTGTAGCCCGTCGTCTCGCGACATAACGCGCCAGGAATTTCATGGCAGCGGCGGTCCGCCGGGGAATTTCATTCGAGCATGTTGCGCGGCGATTCGTTACCTTTAAAAGAAGCATAAAGCCCGGTTCACAGAGCGTACGAGCGTACAAAGCGGCACAACTCCTCGCGCGCGGTTCGGGAATCAAAAAAGGAACGTACCCTGTCCGATGAGAGTTCGATATACGATTAGCGGGACCTTGAACGATGATATTTCTCTGCAAATTCGAATATGGCGCCAGGGAAAGTTTCAACCCCTGCCCGTACGATGAAAGAAACGAACGAACGATGAAAGCTTAAGGGCGAAAGTCGCAGAATTTTGGCCTTCTCAGGGAATTTCGCCCTTGTGTGATCATTTTGAAACATCTGTAGCTCATTGCATCGTTGACCGATTTTTATGAAATTCTCAAAGTATGTATAATTCATACAGACGTACAAAACGTAGTTTTTAAATTTTTAATATAAGCCGCTGGAAAAAAGTTGCAAAACACAACTGTTACTAGTTGCAATTCGACCTCTGCAATTTCGACCAATTGTGATTTTAATGAAACATTTTTTTCACGTTGTGCAAGCGAACCAATTCTTCCAACTTCTCAAGAAAGTTCAAGCAGTATACTCCAATATTGACAATGTTACGCGATTTTTAAGAGTGTGATAATATTAGTTGGAGTCACTGTACATTTCGGCTAGTATTGCAACTGTTTTCTGTGCTCACGGAAGAGGTTAAAAGGGGCTCGAGGTTGCTCGATTTCTTCGAAAGAAGTTTTTCCCCCGCGTCGCTTTCGTTCGAGCTGATTCTGAGTCGAAGTTGATGATCAATTTCGTTTTCGATCGGGCAGCGAGCGCGAACGAACGGAGCGGACAGCAACGTGGAACTTACCGCCGTTCGAAACCCGACTAATTCGAACAATAATAGTTAAACTGCGACCGTTGCCCGGGAATCAGGATCGAAGATAAAAACACCGGTCGTTAATTCTGCCGGTACGGGGGCCGGACACGGAACGGCGAGCGCGCGAAGAGGAATTTCTGAGCGTCGATGGAAACGACAGATAAAACTGGACGAGAGAAGATAAGACGCGGCAGAGAAACGGGAGAGTAGAGAGAGAAAGAGAGAACGAGAGAGAGAGAGAGGGGGGAGGCGGTTACAGGAAAAGTTGCATAATCGAGCGAACGGAGGGTCCGCGGGCGTTGTAACTCCCCCTCCCCTCGGCCCCTCTCCCCGGGAACGAATAAAACTTGACTAAGTGAATTTAGTGAATAGAGAGGACGAATGGAAGAAAGTGGAACCAGTGAATCGATTGAAAAGTTTCTCACTCGCGGACCCCGTGACTCCTGCAACATTGTCGGGGTCGCTCGTGGATGACCCCACGGCAGGATCTAAAGGCCACCAAGGCCTCTCTTTTCTTTTTCTTTTTTTTTTGTTCTTTCGACGGGGAAAGAGGAGCTTCAAGGCACGGTGTGCATCCTTGCATGGCCAACGGGCCACGGAACGCCGATCGATGAACTTCGCGGGAATGCGAAGCTACACCGGCGCATTGTTAAGTGGTTATTCAATAAATTCTTCGGGGGCCGGGCGCAAACTGCAGAATGCGTAGGGTCGGCCTTTCAGCCCCGGAACCCGGCGTTCTAGAACCTCGCGGACCGATCGCTTCCGTCGAATATATTGACGAACCCGTCGGAATATTTCGCCGTCGGTGTTTTCCACGGATTTTTCACGCCTCGGCTTGTCACAGTTTCCCAAACTTTTCCGGCCGGCCGCGCCCGTTGTCGGAGCGGAATTCGCGTACACGCTGCCGAACTATGATAAGACCTTTGTTTTGATATTTTCTTCCGTCGAACGGCTAAAGCGATTAACACTAGTTAATTAAAAGTGAGCATTAAAAGCGAGTATTTCATCTTACTTCGTAAAAACAAGAAGAATGTGTCTATCCAAGTTTTCCGCCATTTTTGAAATAACATATACCTAAGGAAATAAGTTTGTCGAGTGATTCCACCTGGATGCGGATCTTCACAATCTCGATAATCGTAAATTAGGTCCGGTAAACCTAGTGTTAATATAAACCTTCTTGTCGTCACACTTCTTATTCGTTTGAACATTCGTGGACCTTGATCACTGAATAAAATAAAATTACGTCGCCCGTGTCGATTAAAAGCACCGCTATTCCTCCATTTAATCCGAGAACGTTAACAACCTAGAAAAAGCGGAACAGGAACGAAGGAAATTAGTAAAATGGGAGCGAAGAAAAACGTGAAAGACTCGGCTGAATGATGGAGACCTTGGAAACCAGCTGAAATCCTACATTAAATCTCAGATTAACAAGAAACATTCACGATTCAATAAAGCTCTTTACTCTTGCTCGAAAATGTTGGAAATGCAAATGCGAAAGATTAAGAACGACGAACGAAGAGAGCATAAATGTGAAATATGGGAAACGACTAAGGCATAAAAATCTCTCGAATTGAAATTTACCCACACGATTATAGATTAGAATATTATTAAAAACATAGTACCTTTTGACGTACAAAAAGTTCTCAGTATGTCGTAGAGTGTGTCGAATCATGTTTGCCGAGTTCGGTAACGAGAGAATCGAGCGGGCGAAACTCGGAGCGATGGAATTTAATCGATCTATTAAAATTGATAAGAGGGAAGGGAGCTTTCCATTCGGCGATTATCGTCGGTAGTGTAACAGAACGAGGCGGGGCGATAAAAACGAGCCGGATCGTGTTTCTTTGGGGAAGGCGATCGGAAAGAGGACGTTGAACGGAAACGGAAAAAGAGGCGATCGAGGATGATACAAAAGAGTAGGTCGAGTGTCTTAAAGTTGGACGCTGGACCAGCGGGCGTCGGCTGGAAACGAGCGTCACTGGCTCGGGTCACTTAACTCGTTACGAGCGCAATTCAGAAGCGTGTCGACGTGTTTGAGGTCGACGAGATCGAGGGTGGGATAGGTTCATAGATACACGATCCGAAACGGTTCCCCGATAGGTGAAGTACGTTTCACAGGTACCGATAATTTCATGGCTGGTGCGCGCCGAGCACGTGCTTTCATCGAGTTCTCAAAGTTGGCAGACCACCCAAATTGCCGGGGACCGATTAAATCGTTCATTCTGTCGCGCGGAGGCATACTCTGTTGCGCCGGATCTGACCATACAAAGGGCATTTCATTTACATAGGTGTAGCAGAGGAATCCGTGCTGCGACCGGCCACCGCCAAAAATCCCGGCCGTTTATTCGTTCACCTCCGTAATTAGAAATTAAACGATCCGACTGCAACCCGAGCGAGACGGGTTTCATGGACGAGAGCCGGCTAATAAGAATTAGCGCGATTTCACGCCGCGCGGAATTCCGCGAAATAACCGGCGACGCGCAGTGGTCCTAATCGTTGAATTAGGAGGAAAAACGTTCAAAATTAAAGGTAAAGAAAAACAGTGAATTTCAGTGGATTTTTGATGTACTATACATCCCACAGAGAAGTGATGGAAAATAGTCGCTTTTAGTGATCCGTAGACCCAGTGTTAAAATTATTATTATTATTGTTGAGATCCACTCGGGAAAACTGGATGATTAGAATTTTATGACATCACTAAGATATGCACTAATAAATAACGAATATTTTTGAGAGCGGAAGTGATCAATCGTTCCACTGTGTGACTCAAAAAGTGTATCCGATAAGTGTCTTGAACTGATGACACTTGGACTGTATTTATTACCAGACTACAAATCTCCATGCATTTAAAAAACGTGTATATAAATAAAATTGAATAATAACTTTAATTTATTTACATCGCAAGGTCAATGAAAGAAATTTTTCCCTCGTCAAACGCCAAAGCTCTTCTAAAGCTAAATGAGAAAGAATTACTTTCTCATTCGATAAGAATTTAACAATTCATTAACGTTAACCGCGATAGAGTTTCAGATTGACGAGTATTCTCGTCAATCACAGTTAACCAGTTAATTCTGGTTCGAAAATTGCTTTTGAATCGAGTAGAACAGTTTATAATAAAATCGAGAAGAGTTTTATTTAACTGTATACACGGTGGCGAGTTTAAAGTACAACGATGTAACCTTCTGCACTGAAATATGCAAGAAGAAGCTCTGGCGCTGTTTCGACAGTCTGCTATATACAGGGTGCGGCCGAATAAAAAAGAAGAAAAAATGTTATTCCTTTGTTCCGGTTTGTATTTACACGTGGAACCACCCCTAGCCCGCTTGTACACGTTATTCTTCCGCACCCTATGTATATGGTTTTTGGGAGGAAAAAGTGGAAGGGAGTAGAAAAGGCTTGCTGTGGAAAGACAAAGTCTGTTTGGTCCTGATGATTCAAGGGTTTGGCTGATGGCATGATTATTACGATGCGTTCAACTAGGGCCCAGGGTTATCGGGCATACAACAGAACACCGAAAGAACTGGGCTCGAAGGAACCAGGCCAATAATAAAAAAGGGATTCTTATTGCACGGGGGCGTCCGGGACTCGGAGAGTTTTTGAACGCAGTCCGCGGAAGAGTGCCGGAGGTGGAGGAGCGGGGGTATATTTAGTGGCAGTGGACTCCACCCGCTGTCCGCCCAATATTAACTCGCGCCATAATGCGCTAAATTCCTACCACCATTCCGGGCATCCTTCCTTCCCCCGGAGCAAGAGCTTTAAATCTCTCTCTCGGTACCGAAGTAACCGGCAACCTGTGCCGCGGCTCGTATATCCTTAAGTCCGTTTCGAACAATCGCCCCGGCCCTTTCTTTTCCTTTCTCTTTTCCCGGTTATGCCCGGAGCGAGCGAATTTCGCTCCTCCTCGCGAACAACCGCCCGCCCGCCCCGGCCCCTCGCCCCGCCCGGAAAAATTGGGTATTTCCTTCTTAACCGGATCCAATTTCCCGTGCGTGCGCCCCGTTCCGCGATTCTATCCGCCGTAGATTTCGCGAAACGGATCCCTGACCAGCACCGTCCTGTAGATCGCGAAAAATCCTGCGATCTGTTTCGCGAATATTTGACACTCGAGTCGAATCACCGAGACTTGCAGAGATTAATTGTATAGGGTACGTACAGTAACTTTATCCACGGAATTTTGATCCCTGGAGAGAATCAAACTCTCGATTTTTGTTACTGTTGCTTAGGATCGGCGCGCAAGATTGTTATTTTACGCAACAGATCCGCAGTCGAGCGATGACTATGGAGGGATAAAATTTTGAATAAAAAGGAGCAAAAGCGGGAAGAAAGCTAACCGGAAAATAGTGACATTTTAATTAGTGAAATCAGTGAAATTTAGTGACTTTTGAATATAACTTCTGAACCGTAAGAGATATCGACACGAAATTTGGGCTGAATAATATATTATCATTATGTTACAAATGGGTGAAAAGAAATCAAAAAATTATTTTAGTGTGGGATCCTTAACTCGTGGGTTCTACGAACTGTAGATTTCAAGGAGTGCGTGGCTATGTATCGGTATGAATGAGTGTGTGTGTAGCGAGATCGTTTCGAAGTGCGTTGACAGGTCGAGGAGCGAGTTTCAGATCGAGTTCGTGTTGTATAATTATGTTGATATCATTAAACATTATTGCTTTCTCTTTCGTCTTTGAAAGAAAACTCCTTATGCACCAAAAATCCCTACATTAGTAATATTGACTTTGTATTTGTTATTACATACTTTACGGTACGTAATTATTAATTCTTTAGCTTCTTGGTCTAAATTTCTAATTTTCTTTCTACATATTAGTTTATATCACTCTATAAGTTTATCCTTTCGTTCTTTAATGTATCTTGTGTTTACAGTGAAACTCAGCTTGGTTATTATTTCCTCAAGATAAATTAAAGAACGAAAGGATAAACTTATTATATATCCAACATTATTTCTTTAATAGAATACGCGCATGAATTGCTATTAAAAAACAAGACTTTTCTTGAGAGAAAATATTAAATAGGAGCATCAGGATATCTCATTAAGGAAAAACAATTTTCCTGGCGAAAAATGCTGTTCTTAAAACGTCCAAGTTTCAATGTTTCTTACAACCTTAATGTACTAATTTTTTCGAGGTCCATCGACATTTAACGCTAGAACGACTGAGCAACAAATGATGCAATATTGACTATTGTTTATTGATATATTGACGATATATTGTGATATATTGCTCTGTAACAGTGACAAGACTGTGCCCATTCAGACTTCATACAACTTCTATTGTAACGTGTGCTTCAATGAAGAGGTTCATCAAAATTCAAAACATTTTTACAATTCCAGTAATTGTAAAAGAAAAAATTAGGAACCAGTCGTTTCGACTGCTCCCGTCGTTCTAGTGTTAAGGAATAACGTTCGTCGATTACATATCGATACGAGGAAGTTCTCGTTTTTCGGCTGAACGTCGCTTATTTTTCCGAACCGGGGGCCACCGTGCGGCCACTGAGCGAGTAAGAAGATCGAGCGGTATCGGTAATGGGCGGTTCGACGGCCGGCGAGCGTCGGCAATCAATTTCTCGGACACCCGGTACGTAAAGGACGTAAGTAGGTTCGCCGCATTACATTTATCTCGGTGTAACCGCCCGTGCGGACCGAGGCTGCACACCAGGATGCATTGATTATTCGCCGCGTAAAGCCCGGCATTACCGAAGTCTCTCTCCCATCCTTTATCCGCGAGTCGCGCACCTGAATGCATCTCCTCGCCCCCCTCCCTCGCCCCCCTCGCCCCGCGGGCCGTTCCGTTTCCCCGGAGCTCGTGCTCATCCTCGTCCTCGCCCTTTGACCCGCGCCGAACGAGAGAGAGAAAGAGAGAGAAAGAGAGAGAGGAAGATTGTCCGCGCGAGTGGCCAACTTTTTGCCGGCGGCCCATTATACATCGGCCTCAATTAGTCATGCGACAAAAGACGTGTTAGTTTCCACCGGCTCGCGAGGGCGATCTGCTTCGCTGAGCGCCGACAATGCGCGGCTGGCCCCGGGGGCCGGAGCGGACCGGAGCGGATCCGAGCGGATCGGTCCGCTGTCAACGGACGCCGAACCGTGTTATCGCGATAACGCCCGTTCGATATCTTCGATAATTCTCCCTCGGGACTGCGCTCGGCGCGCCGAGCCCCGGTCCGCGGGGATCGATTTTTTAGATCGCGGTCAGAAAAAGCTGTTTAATCGCGCCGCGAGATCGGCTTATCCCGATTGCATCTAAAATTGTTTATCGGGCCGGGTCCGGCTCTGTGATCGATAAGGGAATTGCCCTCCCGCGCGCGCGGTAATCGCGGACGCGTGGAAATTCAACGGTCCGGGCCCCTCTGGCTCGATTTTTTACAGGTCCCCAGTTTTCTGTTTCAGGGCGCCATAGCCGACGGCGAAATTCCTTGTTTCTGTCCGCGACTTTCCGGACGAGATCTTCGAGATCGTTTGTGATTTTGAAAACGGGGATGATTTCACTCTCCTCGTCGCGGATTAAATTTATCTGACGCTGTTTTTTCTCTGTCGTTCAATTTCATTAATGTCGAGTCTCAATTAATGTGAAGTCTCGTTTTTATAGAATCTAGAAGCGAAGAAAATGTTCTGTCGTCGATTAAACACACTTCCTGCGGTAGAAGTAGAATTAATACGTTTCAGGTAATGAAAATCAAATTAATTTGGCTAATGCGGTCAGTTAAAATTATCGCTGGACTGCGGTTCTTTATGCAAAATAAAAATAGCGTCCGTCGATCCCGGGAGACAGGAGACAAGAGCCTGACAGACACTTCGTTTTAACGAGCTCAAAATAGTATAATGACATTTTTCAATTATTCATATTCTTCTACTATTTGAAATTGTACCTTCTCACTTGTGTCCTAAGTGCATAATATCCGCGGGCTAATTAATATCACAGCCTGGTGCCTGGAGAATTTGTAAGTTTTCAACTCCAAGACAGAGTGTTAAAATCTTGCCACTTTCTGCTAACAGTGAATCTACAAACCTTCGAAATTGGCTATTTTACAATTTCTGAAAATCGTAAAAATGTAAAGAAACGAATCTATTAAACGGATTCCTCGTAAACGCACCGTTGCAATCTCCACGATCGTAAATTAAAAAATTCGGAACCCATCAGTCTGATTACTCAAGCAGTTCCAGCTAATACGCATGTTTCCTAGCACTTCGGGAACTTGCAAGTGCCATAAACGCATAAAGATCCGCACGGTAGTAATGGCGCAATAAATACTGACTGTCTCTGAGATCTTCTACATCGTTTATGCCAGTTTCAACGGCTATAATGCTTAACACTTTCTCCACCGAGAGCCAATTACTAGACTCATCAACGATTGCGCTTTATCTAAAAGAAGCTCGCCAAGGTATCTTACTGTTCTTAAAAATAATAAAACAAGTTATTACACTGAATACAACAATATAACGCGCTTGAAGATTCCTATAATTTTTGTGATATTCTTAAGAAATTCTCTAAAGACCATTGATTTCACAAAAGTTATTGGAAAATTTAGAAAAACGTAAAATAGCAACCATATGCAGTCGAAGAAATTTTAACTCCAAAACGAAACATTTCTTCCGACCTAGAATATTTCCCTTCCATATATATATTTTTTTTTCATGGTATATTGAAGTGTTTAGTGATTTATTAAATACAAACCAATTGAATAATGTAGAAAATATTTTGAACACAGCAATTCTTAGTGACGCCTTACAGTCGCCATTCGAGTGCTAAGGGTTAATGTTTAATTAATTACTGTCGCTACTGCAACAGTTGTCTTCGCTCAAAAAAATTGTTGTACGGTTTAATTTTTGCAAAGTGCGTGTACTCAGTTTGCCCGCAGCGGCTGCAGTGTCTTCAGGTCAGTTTGTCCCAATTTAAAAGACAAAGAGGCCGCTTAATGCGCCGCACAGACCGAGTTTTTATTTTCCGCCGGCGCTCGGAACCGTTCGGTATATAAACGATCGTAACCGAACTTCCGCGTCTGAACGTACCGGTAGTTCCGCCTCTAACTTCCCGAATGACTCAAACTGTCACGCTAAAACCGCCCCTTCAAACTATACCTCTTCAATTCTCAGACTCCGCTTCCGCCGACCGTAAAATTCGGCGTTCACCGACTCGAGTGAATTCGAAATCGCGGGCTATCCGAAAAGTGATTGCGTGCGCCGCACAGTGGTCCCAATCGACGAATTAGGAGGAAAAAATACTAAAATCATTTTGTCTGTTGAGCACAACACCGTTATTTATATATTCTTTCATTCTAAATTGAATGAGACCATAACGAAGTCGATGCGATCAATTTATGATTCAAAAATGTATAACTTACCGGGACAAATGATTATTTTGCAATTTAGCATTCCTCTGATGACGCTGTCCAACACCAAAATCGTTTTGCAATACCTGTTGGGTGATTCTTATACACTTTCTCATCCTAAAACGAAATCTGAAAGCAGGATTGCTCCATCACGCAACGTTTTCGAAAAATTTTGGTTTTTGTAAAAATGCCGGATTTTGATACAAAATGACGTGTTACGCAACAACTAAACACGCGAGAAAGTTCAAATTTGAGTCGAGAGATAGAGGGAACTCTCCTCTATATATTCATATAGTCATGGTTCATATATATTCATATTTTTATGTACTTCCTAATAGTTGTAAAGAGAAAACAAAAGAAACGAGGACCATGTATATCAAAAAGTCCCGAAGTAGAAATAATAATATCAGTCACTAAATTGAAATAAATTTGTAGTTTTATATTTACCTTCAACTGCGGAATTCATATTATTATGAATATAAATGTGGTGTCGCCTCGATCCCGGAATTCTGAGAAATCGTATCGCGACTAGGGAAAAGGTTTAATGTCCAGCTCTTCCAGGTGTCCTTGATCCGTCCCAATGTACCTTGGTGTACAAGGTTGCAAGGCGCGGATTCATGGCTCGATAATGCAAAGATGGGGCTTATCAGTGGTCAGATGAACTAGATAAAGGATAAATCTAGAGCGCTTACTACCAGGCAGGTCTTACTTTTGCGTTGTCGAGCAACATTTTGCGTTATTCGGCCGCGTGATGCCTGTCAGAGAGGCGATCTGAGCGCGCGTGGTCGACAACGTAAACAATGGCGCTGCTGTAGCTTCGGCCTCGCGCGCTCAGATGGCCTCTAGGCATCATGCGACCGAATAATGCAAAATGTTGCTCGACAACGCAAAAGTAGGACCTGCCTGGTACCGTGCGCGCTAGATTTATCTTTCATCTAGCGCTTTTCACCCTTGAAAAGGCCCATCTTTGCATTGTCGAACAATGATTTGCCGCCTCCCGAACCCTTGCAGCTTTAAGGCCACCTGGGAAAGTTGAACCTTATAAATACCGTTGAGGATCACGACTCAACAAAATGTATGATCGGAGGGTATCCTGGGATCAGTGAGGAGTTGCTCGATCTCGGGGGTCTCCTCGAACCGAGCTTGTCCAGGTGAAAGCGAGCTTTGTTCCGCGAGCCCTGGGCGTCTTGCTTGCGATCCACCGGTGATTACACGTCGTCGCGGGGACGTCGTCTCGCTTAATAGCGGGACAAGGAAAAACGCCGAATCAATTACAGCGTAGTCCATAAAGTCGACGGTGACGAGAGGAGAGTGGTTGGGGCTGGGGGGAGGGGGGAGGTGAGTTGGGCGTCTATGGTGCATAATCGGCTGTCGTTGATCCCCGGTAGCGGACAATACACCGGCTATAAAGGAGCGTCAACACAATGTCGAGAGGGACAAGGGACCGTGGCCGAGAGACCGGTGGAAAAAGCAGGTCGGGACATCGTTTTAATTGGAAATGAAGGGGGCCGTTGGAGCGGGGGGCGACACAATAAAACGTAACCACGGGTGACGGTGAGAAAGCGGGCGAAAATCACTGGCAGGCTCCGCGGGAGTGGCTCGTTGTATCGGCTTAATTGAAGGAATAACCGTAAACTCGGCCTTATCGCGTTCTTTAACCTCGCCGGGGTGCTGTTATCGCGGGGAATCGATGTACGAGAAACTTCCTACGGGCACTTCCCGCCCGGTGGCAGAAGCTCTGTCCTGCGTGTCTGTCTGTCTGTCTGTCTGCGTGTGTGTATGCGCGCGAGTGTCGACTTTTCCTTGCAGCGAGCTGACTTTTCCCGCGCTTCCGACCGACCCACAACGAATGCGGACTCCGTGCCTCGACTCCCGAGCACGTATCCAGTCCGGCGAAAAAACATTATCGATTCCGTTTCCCCGCGTCCGATGAAAAATTAATAGCACGACGGCGAACCGTGGACGGAGTGCCGAGAGTCCTCCTCGTTCCCTCCATTCCCGATACTCGCCGCTCGTCCTGCAACGTTCCGCCGCCGCGGCTCTCGCAGATCTTCGCCGAGGCGAACGTGTCCCGCCTCGACGCAGCGCGACACAAATCGCATTATCTCCGTATCGTTGGCTTGGACGCGCGACAACGCGGACAAAGGGGCGCCGACGAGCCCCGGATTTTCACGGGGGCTTGATTCCGCGCTTCCCGCGCCCCTCCGCAACCCTCTCCTCGCTCTCGCAAAGAAGAGGAGTGAGTCGCGAGGCGCGCAAAATAATTGACATGCAGCCGCTCCTCCCTTAGACAGGACGCCATTAACACTAGGTTTACGCAGCATCGAAAGTGAGTATTTTAGATTAATCAGAGCTTTCAGAGCTTTCACCGCCCGGTGTTATAGAGTTTTGTCTGTAAACCGTGTCCTGAAGGAAGACATTTTCCAAGGTTTCGCAAGCATTGCAGCTAGCTTCTTCAGGGGGTGAGATGACGCAGTTTAATTGTTCGGCCGGCCAATTAAAAGTCTACTCTGATTGGTGCCTTGCCGAATCGGAAGAACGAGGAAAATTCTAGTATATAAGTGGAGCACAATCCGACATACGTTTGTATCAGTGTGCTTGCGAAACATTAGGAAATTTCTTTCTTTAGGACACGGCTCACACCCGGAACCCTCAACGGACAAAACTGTATTTTACATTACTTTATAAAAATAAGGGGAACGTGTCTATCCAAGTTTTCAGCCATTTTTCTGTTTGTTGAGTAGTAGGTGGATCTTCACAAATTCAATAATCGTAAATTATAAATATTAGAACCCGTCATTTCGAGGGGTCCCATAAACCTAGTGTTAAACGTATCCCTTAAACGTATTCTGCTTTCATGTTCTAAATCGTATACGTTTTCTCTGTCCTTGAGCATCTTTTTCAGTAAAGACATTTTTTGAAAATATCTCGAGATCTAATAATTTTTTTGCCATCGTACCCTAATCATTTTTTACATAGAATGAACGAAAGAATCGATCTGTGTAAAGAAAGATATGCATTTCTATTTAATTTAATTGTTAATTGCGCATGCATTGCTGTATCTAAAAAAATTTAAAAGCCTACAGATGTAGTGCTCTTCGAACCATTTATCTTTCTCCTGTATCATTTTTTCGTAAATGCAATAATAACGGAGTTATGACTTGAAACAATTGCATCGACCACCCTGTACAGTCATATAATATTTGCACCTCAAATTTCTTTGTTGTTCGTAAGGATATGTAAAATAAGGACAAAGTTGAATGGACGTTTCCTCTGTATGAGACCTTGAATGACCTTGGAGTAATAGTTGTCACTGAATTCCTAATGAAAGGGACTATCATTGTAGGTGTTTAAAGAATTGTAGTTCCATTTAAAAAAGTCTTGGTGACCGTGATATCTCTAAAAAAAATTACGTAGCAACAAAATTTGTTATGCCATCGTGTCAGCCTCATTGTACCATTCAAGTTTGAGGTCCAAACGTTTGGTGACTCACCCTGTATATGCTCAATTTTCCTGATCACTATCGCTGGAGCCTACATATAATGTATATATAATAATGCTGAAATATGAAGTTCTTCTACTTGCAGTCATTTTTGTACTTAACTATAATAAAAAAAAAGTGCTTCGTGATAAAGGCCTTCTTTTCATATTTCCTTACGATGCAAATGGGTTAACAACTGTTACTAAAATACTTTCATAGTTGATCCCCCTTGATCGCTGCTGCACTGCAGGATTTTATGCATTTACGACAAAAGTCTGTAGGCGAATATATATATATATTGTCACCAACTTAGTAAAACCATTAAAAGATTACCTTGCAAACGAAGCAGAACATTTTTATTTTGCGCGAGGATCCGTAGACTAGTCATTGATCGTATGATCAATCTCATACAAATTGATGAACGTTCTGCATGCACAAAATAATTGCCATGTAGTCCCTCTTCCCTTATACACAACGCTATTCCTTTATTCGATCATTTCCGACAAAGCACATATTCCCTAATACTCACAGATTTACTCACTTTTGTGAATAACCGTTACCAAAATACTTTCATAGTTGGTCCCCCTTGATCGCTGCTACACTGCAGGATTTTATGCATTCACGACAAAAGTCTGTAGGCGAATATATATATTGTCATCAACTTAGTAAAACCATTAAAAGATTACCTTGTAAACGAAGCAGAACATTTTTATTTTGCACAAGGGTCCGTAGACTAGTCATTGATCGTATGATCAATCTCATACAAATTGATGAACGTTCGGCATGCACAAAATAATTGCCATGTAATCCCTCTTCCATCATACACGGCGCTATACCTTGATTTTATCATTTCCGACAAAGCACATATTCCCTAATACTCACAGATTTACTCACTTCAGTGAATAACTGTTACCAAAATACTTTCATAGTTGGTCCCCCTTGATCGCTGCTGCACTGCAGGATTTTATGCATTTACGACAAAAGTCTGTAGGCGAATATATATATATATTGTCATCAACTTAGTAAAACCATTAAAAGATTACCTTGCAAACGAAGCAGAACATTATTATTTTGCAGGAGAGTCCGTAGACTAGTCATTACACCGATGGCACGATCAATCTCATAAAAATTGACGAACGATGCTCTTCCCGCAGCTTTATGAAGCCATTGGGAAGCCATTGCGAACGGTTCTCAAGCCACGTGATCGTCTCGGATTCGCGAATGGCTGTCGGACAGTCGGTCGCCAGGACGGTTTCGTAAGCGGCCGCGAGATCGGCCAAGAATCCGCCGATTTCCGGGCGAATTGATCGGTCGATGAGTTTTCAGCCGACCGGCTTTTAGTATGTCGGTGATGGAGGAAATGGAGCTTATCCTATCGCTCTCAATCCATCTCCACTTTCAATCACCGGTTAGCCGGTTGCCAAGAAACTCGACCTGCTTGTACATTCCGCATCCCGGCGATCTCTCTCCTCGCCCCGCTGCCACGAAGACGCATACGCGCCGATTTATTTCGTTTTGCGCGGGGGCCAACGGGAGGCTGGTTCGCCCCCAGCCTGCACCGGGCAAACCAACCGGGAGAGGACGAAATGAGGTGCACAGTACATCAGCGGAGGCGCGAGTCGCTCGAGCTCTTTATTAGCGAATTAACATAATTATACCATAAACCACGACGTCTTTATTACCGTCGGTGTTTATGCAACCAGTCATCTCGGGCCCGCCATCTGTCTGGACTGGGTACTTTTCGCAGCGCGCCGCGATCCACGAGGAAGCTTCGTTCGACGCCGCCGGGAGTCCTCGACGACAGCCGAGAACGATAGATCAAAATCCTTCGTTCGTTACGATTCTGCACAACGCCCCACCCATTCGGCAACCGAACTCGGATTCATCGAATTTCCTGATCGATGAGAGTCTTGCCGAAAATGGTTAACAAAGTGGAAAATCGAAACAGAACAGATTACAGAATATTATACGTATTTAGGAAACTTGAAGGACCGTGTAGTTTTGAATACAGAAATCCGTATCATTATATCTGAAATCGCAAACGTTTCTTGCGATCGTAGACACAGAGTATCGAGAAAACGAAACGAAATCGAATTTGAAAAGCGAAATAACTGTCTGAATAAACTGCTAACGGCTGGAAAAAACCAGATTTCGCTATCTGCTTTGCGACTCCGACCAATTCGAATTTTTTTCAAAAATTTTGTATACCTCGTCTAATAAACTAATCCTTCTAACTTCTCAAAAACACTCAAGTCGTTTGATCTAATTTTAGAAGAGTTATGCTGACTCGAATAGTGTGGATTCAGTTTTACTCTTCACTGTATGGAACAGCTAAGTAAAGATTCACGACTAGACGGTATGTTTTATGCATTCACGACAAAAATGTGTAGGCGCAATTTAAATCAGTAAAAACACTAAGGGAAAATCGATTTTTATTTCAGTTCACTTTATTACAATTCAGGTAGAATAATTGCGAGATAGAGAAGCCGCATTTCTCTCTATCCTTCATAATTCCGTTCAGTCGAAAATAATAAATTCTTTAAATGCGTTTATTCTTCGATTCGATTGAAGATCTTATTGAAGATTTGAATTCTCGTCCTTCCTGAAGGTTTCCATTGGCCGTGGCTAAGTCAACAAGAACAGGCCGACGACCATGGCTAAACGATGCTCGTTTCTACGATTCTTTTGCGGTAATCTTACAGGTCGGTGTTTCGCAAAAAAGAGCATATCGAGCCAGTGTTTTGCCTGCGGTGTAGACGGGAGTAAAATACGAGTCGAACGAAGACATCTTCGGTGCTGCGTCAAATATCGTTACACAATATTCAAAGGATGAAAAAGCACGCGACACGAAGGGGTGGCTACCTAATGTAGCGTGCGAAGATAGATGGGTTACCGCGGCGAAAGTTAATTCGCGTTTTCACTTCAACGGGCGCCGGGTCGATTGAAAGCGTCGCTCGTCCGTGCGAATAACGGTCACCGCGGCCGGTCTCCTAACGACGTCGTTATCGATTTGTCTGCTGTCTGCCCGGCGACTTCATAAACGCGGACTCTATTAACTTTATCATCGAGCGCGTGATCCCCGAAACGCTCCTCCTGACTCGCACGAAATCATCCTGTTCAGAGGCGAGTTAACGGGAGGCCCCCTTGAAAATCCGCGGCACCGCTAATTCAAGATGGGACCAGGGACCGATCCCTTTGATAATTAGTCTTATCGTTTGACTCGCGGCTGACAAATCGGCACAATCAAACATTTTCCATGCAGATGGTCAACACGTTTTATGATACTTGCCTCTAGGGCTGTTTTTGAGAAAGTCGCCTTCGCGAAACCTTTCTTAATTGCCCGGTAGAATTTTCCTCGCGCCCTCAACAGTTCACCGTACTGTCATAAAACGTGGACTTTCAAACGTGGCATCGCAAAAATCAAATTAATTAATAATATAAATATTTTCCTTCCTATACTTGATATAAAACTGTTGAGTCCACGGTTTCTCTTCGTATGAAAAATAGCTCGGACCTGGTCGGAAGTAAACTTGAAATACCCCCGGACCGTTAAGGGTTAAAATAATTCCGTGAAAGGCTCCAGGATAATATACTTCATCCATTTTTGTTTCGCAATTTTAATCGACAAATTCAGCCCCGCTTAAAGTATTAGATTTTAAACTTTCTTATATCTGGGAACAGAAAATTGGTGAATTTTTATCCTGAGGGACGTAAGAGGGTTAAACGGGGTTCTTTTAACACTAGAACGACCGGAGCAGTCAAAACGACTGGTTCCTAATTTTTTCTTTTACAATTGCTGAAATTGTAAAAATGTTTTCACCGGAAATTTTTCAATGAACCTCTTCGTTGAAGCTCATATTACAATAAAAGTTGTATGAATGGGCACAGTGTTGTCACTGTTACAAAGCAATATACGTCAGTCGCATTTATTGCTCGGTCGTTCCAGTGTTAAGTCATACTCGGCAACATTGTGTATACTTTTCACGAGTCTCAAGGTCTACGCAACTCTTGCCACATCCGAGTCGCCTATTCGCGTCTCCCGAGCAAGTAGAATGGGAAAGAACTATCCAGCCCAAGCAGAAGACGACACTCTTCGACGCGCTTGCGCGCCTGTCCACGCGTTGTCATTCAAGTTGGTTCATATTTGTTTACGTTCGTTTGTTTACCTCTAAATGCGAGGTGTTGCTAATACGTACCATCGAATATTTCAAATATTCTGACAATTGAGGCGATATTATCTTTCAAGGCCATCTGAAAGTCATTCTATACCAAGTCGTTGAATTCCATTAGTTCCATTAAAAGATATGACTACTATCTTGATTTCTTGTTGAAAATCGATATTTTTTACATTTAAAATATTGCAATATCTTTGGTTGTTGTTAAGTTAAGTTGGTTCATATTTAGGGACGCGAACAAGATTGTAAGAACACATCCGGCATCCCACGGAAACTCCGGCAACGGCGAGCCATCGAGCTGGCGAGTGCGCGAGCGGTCCCGTTCTTAACCGTAACGACCGTGAACTAATTAACGAGCTGTAAGTCGATTCCGCGACGAGTCCGATGCACGCGTCGATCGGGAGTCGATCGGGGGAGCCGGACCCCGGCCGGGACGTATTAATTAAAGGGTAACTTCGGAATGCGGACTGCGGCGAACGGCGTGCCGGTTGTGCAGAGCGCCCGGTGATCGTTGCCCTAAATGCTACCTTCCCCGGAAGCGGCCGGTTGCGGCTCTCCGGTGAAAATCTATCTGGCCGATTGCACGACGCTTCAGATTATATCTTATCGGAGCCATTTGCATTATTAGATCGATCGGCCGATCGATCGCCGTTACCCCGTGAGTGCCTATTAGGACGCGCGCACCGGTAATAAACCGGCAAACGGTTCGCCGCCGTATGCAACCGCGACAATGCCTCGATTTCACGGTTGCGTCTACGACTTTCCAATCAGGACCCTGTAATTATAATCTCCGATGGCCCCTGTTCCGTGTTTCACACCGCGAGCTCCCCGGCAAGCTTCGAACCGTCCCACAGTGGTCCTAATCGATGAATTAGGAGGAAAAAAGTTCAAAATTGAAGGTAAAGAAAAACACGTATCAGTGAATTTTTGATGTACTATGCATCCCACAGAGACGCAAAGTGACCTCTGGCATTAGTCTCATTAACAATGAAACAAATGACGAACTCAAATATCGCGTCGCAACGCATAATTGTTTTAGTGGAAACGTGTGTTCTGATTGCCTGGCATTATAAATACTTTTATATTCATAATAGTATGAACTCCACAGTTGGAGGTAAATATAAAACTATAAATTTATTTCAATTTAGTGACTGATATTATTATTTCTACTTCGGGACATCTTGATACACATGGTCCTCGTTCCTTTTGTAAGCTATTCCACGTTTTGTGGAGTGCAGAACCCAAGTTACTAAATGTTACTAATTCAAACTATTTTTAAGCAAGAGTAACACTCCAGTACTCGATATAAATTCAATAGCTTTTCGCCTTTAGTTGCCATTTTGTGAGAAATAATTTTTTTGTAGACAGAGTGCGCGCTATAACTCGGCAGGACATGGTTATTCACCTCAAGAAATCAGACTTTATGCAATCGACTATGACTAAGAATCGTCATATGCTCGTACATTATTTAAAGAATGCGCTCGAAAATACAGGAGGTCAAAATTTTTCCGGGCAAGTAGATTACTGAAATATCATCAGAGGAATACTAAATTGAAAGATAATCATCTGCCCCAGTAAGTCATACAATTTTTGAATCATAAATTGCATCACCATATCTCGAAAACTATTAATCGCATCAACTTCGTTAAGGTCTCATTCAATTTAGAAAGAAAGAATATATAGATAGTGACGACGAGTTGGTGGCTGGAGTTGTAGAATTGTGGAATTGTGAGATCGTTGAGGTTAAGTAGCAACGTTGTTTTGGGACTCGTCGAAAGATGGGTGACCGCCTAGAGAAAAACGATATGAATAATGTGATACTGTGCTCAACAGAAAATATGATTTTACTATTTCTTCCTCCTAAATCGTCGATTGGGACCACTGTGGCGTCGGTTCTTTAGTCTCGATCATGCCAAGGCCAAGGGTCGCTTCAGAGCCGAACTTCGCTTTAAAGCACGTCGACGCTAACACACACACACGAGCAGGCGTCGATATTATTCGCCGGGTATACTCGTTCCGGCGACTTGTTTCCCCCTTTTTCCGCGGATTCGAATTCAGCACCGTGTTTCGGCCCACTTCCATTCCGACGGATGAATCGAGCCCGTGGATATTGGACGCGCGCGGCCCTGAATGGCTGGATACGCGGAACTTGCGGCGAAAGTCCGCGGAGAAAGAAAAGGGGTTGCGGGGAGGAACGAGGGTCGAACCGGGGCTAACAATACAGAGAAAGGGGGAACGTTAGAAGGCCGGGGGCCCCGCCGGTAGCTTTTGGCGCGCACTCCCGCGGCCGGATTTCATTTTATTTCCGGTCCACCTTCGGTTCCACCCTTTTGTGGATCGTCGCTCGACCGCGGACAGGGATTTTTCGCCCGAGACATCCGCCCCGCCGCGCGCCGCCCTCGTCTTTATCGTCGAGCGTGTAGAAGCGGCCGGACCGCGGACACAGCGACAGGGGACCTCGGCCCGGCCAAAGACTAGGACTTAAGACACTTTCCCCGTTGCCCGTTTGTTCGCCTTTCTTCGAGGCGCGTCGTTATCCGACGCTGTCCGAGCCCCTTTGATTGGACCGACCGCACAAAACGAAAATGTTTCCCTCCGAGTCGAAAGCCCGGCGTTATCCGGCCCCCTTTCACCCCGCGAGGACAGTATTTCCCTTCGAGATTGTCTACCATGGAAATTCCGCGCCGATACACCCGCGGCTTTTTCCCACAGCGACGCGGAAGAAACGTCCCGACGTTTGTCGCGTTCGACCATTTGCGAGGGTTTCGCCCTCGGCAAGAATCAAACTCTGTTGCATGAATTGTTCGCATAACGAATATGTTTTGTAAGTCTATTCGTACCAATATCAATATTTAGACATATTCTTTTACGCATTGTTGGTGAACGTCAATTGGGAATATATAGTCAGCAACGCTAAAGGTAATTTGATTCGACATTCTTCAACATTCAAGTTCAACATTCTCTAATGAAATAAAAGAATGAATAGAAACTCTTGCGAACAAGATTAGTTCAACATTCTCTAACGCAATAAACGAGTGAATAGAAGCTCTTGCGAAGAAGATTAGTTCAACATTCTCTAATGAAATAAACGAATGAATAGAAACTCTTGCGAACAAGATTAATTCAACATTCTCTAACGCAATAAATGAATGAATAGAAGCTCTTGCGAAGAAGATTAGTTCAACATTCCCTAACGCAATAAACGAATGAATAGAAGCTCTTGCGAACAAGATTAGTTCAACATTCTCTAATGAAATGAACGAATGAATAGAAACTCTTGCGAACAAGATTAGTTCAACATTCCCTAACGCAATAAAATTATGAATAGAAACTCTTGAGCATAGCCTCGTTTTAATACTCTCCCATGTCTCTATACTACCATCTCCTACAGCCGAAAATGAGCAGATCTTTGTTCAACATTCTCTAACGCAATAAACGAATGAATAGAAACTCTTGCGAACAAGATTAGTTCAACATTCTCTAATGAAATGAACGAATGAATAGAAACTCTTGCGAACAAGATTAGTTCAACATTCTCTAACGCAATAAAATTATGAATAGAAACTCTTGAGCATAGCCACGTTTTAATACTCTTCCATGTCTCTATACTACCATCTTCGGGTTTGTATTTACATGTGGAATCACCCCTTGCCCGCTTGTACACGTTATTCTTCCGCACCCTGTGTATATGGTTTTTGGGAGGAAAAAGTGGAAGGGAGTAGAAAGGGCTTGTTGTGGAAAGACAAAATCTAAGGGTCTGTTTGGCCCTGATGATAAGTATTTAACAATTCATTAACGTTAACTGCACCGCGATAGAGATGTTGGATTGACGAGTATACTCGTCAGTCACAGTTAACTGGTTAATTCCCGAAGAGGATCACATGTTGATCGACTGGTTCGAAAATTGCTTTTGAATATGGAGGTCTCGAAGGAACCCAGAAGGTTCAAAGAGGTACGCATTTTTCAAAGAATTATTCGCAACGCGCAACGTGCGGGAATCTTTTCGGTTCGTGCGAGGCAAAGAGTTCCACGGCAGCCAATCGGAAATGAAGACGGATCGCGACAGGTTTGCGAATTTTTTCGCGCCGGGGCGCGTTCGGCTAATAGAATTTTGTCAATAAAATCGCCGCGGGGATTCCCGTTACGTGTCGAGTTGAAGAAATGTTTAAGTGTCCGTTTTAAGGCGCGCGATTACAGAGAGCGATTGAGCAAGTGGGCCTTATTAGGCGACTCGTTAAAAGAATAATAATAATACTCAGCCGGCACTAAACTCTCCCGGAGGAAGTTTAACGACTACCGTGCCGAGGCTGCCTCGAAGATACCCGCTCCTCGTTGAAAAACGCATTAAACCTTGGGGAGAGAGTGCGTGGGACGTTGAACCCGCGGGCGCGTGCTCGCGCTTTTCGAGCAGGTAGCCCGGCTCGAATCCAAATTACGCGAACAACAAACATTGTAATGTTGGCGGCGTCACGTATACGGAAAAAACGGAATTTTTCAACCGGCCCTCCGACTGTATTTTTCTGTTTTTCCAAACGGAAACGAGCGCGTTCGCCAAAGAAACTGCGTGCCGCGCGAAACTTGCGCCGTAGCGCAATAATATTGTGTTAGTTTACCCCGGGCCGGAGTTAATTAACTCTCGATAAACGCCAGCTCCTCCCGGACCGATTTATTCGAATGGAAAACCTTTCGGGTTAACAATAACAATACGCGTTGATTGTGCATGTACTAGTACAATGAAAGAAAAATCGAGTCAACCGAGCGATGTTTGTATTTGTGCTTGACAAATGATTCTCTAAGACAATCCAACAGCCGTACACAATAATAAAAAATTACCGAATAAACAGAAGAACGAATTATAGAACAACACGCTTCTCGTCTCGTTGTTCCGTCAACAAATCGAATTCGTTTACGCTCGACCCGTTCTGTCGACATTTTTAGCATCGAGCGTGATCGAAGTAAAATTTAAATGAAAAGATTGAATCGATGTACATTAAACTCGACGTCGAATGGGCTCGCTGCAAGTTTTCGGATGGCGTTCGAAATTCATTGACCGATTTTTTTATTTCCTTCGCGCGAACCGGAGCGCAGACACGGGATTGTATAGTTTGAGGTATTCGACGCGCGTGCGGCAGATCGTCGTTTGCATAACGGAACGGAATAACGCGTTGTTTTCCGGGACATTTTCCAGCGAGAGACCGGCTCATTGACGGATTCAATGGAAACCGCGTCGATTGTAACAGAGACAGAGGAAAAAAGAGAGAGAGAGAAATGGAGAGCATGTTCCGTATCGTTTTAATGGTCGGAGCGTCCTTCACGATGAAAATGCGTTTGTCCGTTTTTGATCGGCGCGCGGCGCGCGAGCATCTAGGATCCGTAAAAAGCCCTAGCTACGGCTGTATTTGCATAGGTAATTGCACGTTGCGCAGGCCGGCTTGTTGTTGATACAATCGAATTGGGTTGACGGTGATTTTATTTTCGTCCCGCTTTGACCGAGATTTACACGGCGAAACCTGTCGTCGCGTACGTTTCACCCGGGAATGTTTGAACGGACTCTCTTTCCACGGTTAATCGTTTTCCATTTATGTTAAACACACGCTCGTCCGAGTTGTTGCTCCGCAAACACGCGCACGCGACAGCCTGGAAAGTCTTCATTAAGCTCGCCGCGTCCGATTTCTGGAACGGACGGTGAAAAGTTCCGCGAAGTTTGTCGCAAAATCCTCGTTTACCTTTTTAAAACAGTATCGTGCTCGCTGAACGACTCACGGTAGAGTTTATTCACCGATACGATAAATAGTATTGCATAATGGTCGACTTGGAACGAGCTAGGAAGCATACGAAGCATGCTGGGATACCAAAGACATCGCATAATCAAGGTCCTACCATACTTCGCACTCCACTTGAGAAACTCTGAGAACTTTGATCGCGAACACAACCGAATAAAATGTTTATTAGGTCTACCAGAAAGCTCTGTCCGTTTTTTGAATTGAAAGAAAATAAAATTTTCGTATATTTAATAATGTTTATCGTAGAATACACTTTCCATCGTTTAAGGAGAGTACATGTGTGTAAATGCGATGATAAAGAGAGATCATTTGGTGTGACACTATTGGACAGAACTTTCCGGTAGACCTAATCATTTTCCGAAAGCTTCAACGAGGCGGAATAATTTTATGAAAACGTCCATTAAAGAAGACGGGATAAAAATTGCAGGAAAGTTACCGAAATCTGTAGAGGAGCTTAATGAAAGCTGAAAAGCGATTTGAAATTGTTTCGCTTGTTTACGGAATCGGGGAATTAATGAAGAAAAATGAATGGGTTAATGGATTAATGGGTCGGACATTAAACATGGAAGTTCGGACGGCGCGGCGGCGCACAGTGGCCCTAAATTAATTATGAATTAGGATTATAATTAATTGTGAATTAGGATTATAATAAACTGTGAATTAGGAGGGAAAAAGTTCGAAATTAAAGGTAAAGAAAATAGTCGCTTTTAGTGATCCGTAGAACCAGTATTAAAATTATTATTATGTGAAATATGATCACCAAACTCCTCGACTACCGAGATGCACTCGAGATGCACTGAAATATGCACTAATAAATAACGAATATTTTTAAGAGCGGAACTGATCAATCGCTCCACTCTGTGACTGAAACAAATGTATCCGATAAGAGTCCTGAACTGATGACACTTGGACTGTATTTATTACTGGACTGCAAATCTCCATGAATTTAAAAAACATGTATATAAATAAAATTGAATAATAATCGTAAATTATTTAGAGAATCAGCTAGAAAGTGCAGGAGGTCAAAATTTTTCAAGTGGAACGGTTACTGTGACCACAGCCACGAGCAAGTAGAATGCTGAACGACCATCGGAGGAATACTAAATTGAAAGATAATCATCTGTCCCAGTAAGTAATAAATTTGTTAATCATAAATTGCCTCGCCGTATCTCGAAAACTATTGATCGCATCGACTTCGTTACGGTCTCGTTCAATTTAGAACGAAGGAATATATAAACAATGTTATTGTGCTGAACGGAAAAAATGATTTTAGTATTTCTGCCTCCTAAATCGTCGATTGGGACCACTGTGCGTCCCGAGCAACGTCGTCGATCAAACGAAGGGAACAAGCCGGACAGTACTCGTTTCCGGGCAAAGTCTGGCTCGTCCGTCGCTCGAATTACCACAATAAACCGGTGATGCACGAGGCAGACCTAGAAAGGCTGCTGCGACTCTCTCTCTCTCTCTCTCTCTCTCTCTCTCACTCTCGCTCTTTCTCCATCGTCGTCACTTACAGATGCAGGCAATTTTTCAACGCGACGAGAAAGAAAACTGTTACGTTGCCCCGAGCGTCCTGCGGCCCGTAATGGCCGGCAGGATTGTCAGTGTGTTATTATACTTCCTGCGTAAATATATCAGCGTCGTTTCCAAGTAAAGTGAGCTTAAATGGTGCACATGAATGCTACTCCGGTCGGCTTCCTAATGTTCCCCGGCGAATTCGCTGTTTCTCGAGGTGTGCCTGAAACATGGCCGAGTGACGCGGACAGTGTGTGGTCCTCGCGATTGATTGGCAGCTTCGGACGCCCTTTAGCGCCGCCCTTCGAAACGCATAACCGTCTCGAAACGTTATCGACGAAGTTTTCGGTCAGTCTCTGTTTTCAGTCGATCTTAATAATTACAATAATACATTTGTCTCGAACGTTAACTAATGGCGCTGATTTGTATGGAAAACGTTCTAAAACTGCGTAACAATAAGTTTAATAAAAAAACAAATCGGAACGTACAAAGTTCTATGCCAAGTCCTAGGCAAAGGTTACGAATGTTCATAGGTTGTAAAATGTGGTTAACCTAATAAAGGTTCGTAGCGTTCTGTGCCAAGTTCTAGGCAAAGGTGATAAAGTTCAAGTCCGTGCAACATTATTATGTCTTTATACTCGACATATAAGTTACTAGTAAGTATGCCGACTAGAACAAATTTTATAATCGTGTAAGAATGTTTATCCCACCGTTTAGATGACTGAGCGTTTCATATGTTTGTCTGTTATATATAATTTTATGGAATTATGCGTTGCTTTAACAAATGTGTGTTGCGTTTAGATTTTGTTAAATAGACAGTTCCCTGCGAGCAAGCAACAAATCACGACGTGTCGTGTCGAGCCTCCTTCCAAATGTTATATTTACATAATATTACAAAGTGTGGAAAATTTTTGTAGATTTTGGGAAGTTTAAAGCTTGGACTATGTTCGACTTAACATTGAAACGATCACTTAAATTGTTGGGGATAGCCAAGCGTCTTCTTTGGAAGGAGA
>CM052131.1:1410175-1460426 GCA_028454255.1 Halictus ligatus
GGGGTCGCGCGATTTGTACCAGTCACGGACCGTTTCTTTCGTCACGGTGCTCGACAAAGTGAATCAACCCCACGAGCGTGATTTTCATTCCTCTCTCGATTTCCCGTCTCTGGTTCTTTCTCTCCCCTCTCTCTCTCCTCTCTCACATAAGTTATCGCGTTCATGGCTTTCATGCATCAGCGTGTCCGCGGGACGCTCAGGCTACGACGTAAGGGCGAAATGTAGTCTTGATGGGCGGCGGGGGTGAGGGAGACCGTTCGAGGCGAGGGGTTGTCGCGGATTCGGCGTGTCCCCGACAAAAGGGACGATATATTTTTTACGGACAGCGACTCGCCAACGGCAACGGCCTCCATCCTCTCTAAATGTAACAGCGGAGCCAAGTACTTTCCGCGTTTTACAGTCAACGCGATACATTAGGGTTTTTATTTGCGCGCTGCGCAACTTGCAGACGGACAGCGCCCTTCGAATCGGGGCCGCGAAACTTCGAACGACCGCGCGCGCCATTCACGAGAACCGGGGACTCTCGAAGTCGACCCGAGTTGACCCGGAAACTCGATTCGCACAATGTTACCCGGGAAATGCGCGGGGGAGGGGGTGTGGGACGCATCCGGTTTAAAATACGAGCCGTTATAACCGCGACTTTGAGAAGGCGCTTAGGCGTAGGGGGAATAAATTCGAAATAACGCGACCGTATCGAGCGTAACGGCGCGGAACGCCGAAACTTCGAGACGCGTCCTCGAGAGTGGTGTGCCTCGGCGTGCTTGCAAATCACGTAAAATGTATCAATTTTAGGTATGGTTCCGAGAGCGAGATCGTTCTCGCGCGGCGGGTGTAATTGAATTTTACATATTATTACAAAATTGTATTATTACAAAACGGAGAGGTTCGCGGCCGGTTTTGAAAGATGCATTCGATACGTGTCCCACTTTTCAACCTGGATACACCGACTCCCGAAGGTGACGGTGTCACCGTGGTAATGTCACGCTTAAGTGGAATAGACCGATATCTGTCATTCTTTATCAGCGTGGAGGCACGGGGATGGAGGAGGGGGGTCGGCTAGATGCAGACGCCGGATCGCATAAATTTTTATACAGATGTATATTTACCCCGCGGCGTCGCGTCGATGCCGCGAATTCGACGGTGCCCGTTTTCCGGTGCGGCATTTTCATGAAAATGCGGCAAAGTGTGCCAGCTTCCCCCGCCGTACGTCTTCCACCGTGAAAAATAAACCCCCGAAATGACCGACTTTGCGCCATTCCTGTCCATTATTACCTTGATAACCATAAATGCCTCGCGTGGAAATATTTTTCCCGTGCATCCTCGATCGCGTATTACTCGATATTGGCCGCGATATACTTGCCCCTCTCCTGGATCTCCTCCGCCTCTCTATGGATCCCTCAACCTACTTCCCTTCCGCCACTACCCTCCCCTCCCTCCTCTATGAAGGGATGCTGGCACATTCTCCTAATCTAGTCTTACTTTCCTTCCAATTCCGTAACGACGAGTGGAGCGTCGGTACAGACGTAGCAACGAATATTTGAAAAGAAAATGCGACCTTCGGAAATCAACACTGATCTATACAGGGTGTCCCACGATAATCTGACAAAAAATATTTAACTATACAATAAACTGGACAATAACAGTTGATCGGTTTTCGATTGGCTATATATTGCAATAAAAAAGTTTGAAAAACATAAGTATTTGCGATAATCTGACAAAAAATATTTAACTATACAATAAACTAGACAATAACAGTTGATCGGTTTTCGATTGGCTATATATTGCAATAGAAAAAGTTCGAAAAACATTGTTTTTATAGTATCGTCAAGGTCACCTTCATTTTTTTTAAATAGCACTTTGTATTTATGACTTAACAGTATTATAGTCCGTGTCAAGACGAACACTTCGTGTTAAATGACCTAGTATACCGTGACCTTGGGATGATCTTGAAGGCGAAGAAATGAAAATTTCAACAAAACATAACAATCTGCTTGAATTGGCGGTAATAAGTTGTGTTTATTAGTAAGAATCGAGATTACATTCAATTCAGAAACCTTGATTACATGAACGCAAACTATTTCGTAAAAAGTCACATCAAATGGTCGAATTGAAATCCGTGGACCTTGAAAAATCTTGGAAAAGCTTAGAAAAACTTAGAAAAAATCTTAGAAAAACCTTATTTTTATGAACATAACTGAACATCTCAAAGTTATAATAAAATAATAAAATTGCCCTCTCTATGGGCTCGCGAGGAGTCCCGAACTGTTGTCCGATGACACCCAAAATCCTGTCGAAACACTCGTCCTGTGAGATCGAACAATGAGAGATCCCTAAACGATGACGTAGAAGTCTCCCGAATCTACTCCCCGAGACAGAATCGAATCCGACAAAGAAACCGAACGCAACGAACCGAAAAAAGTATACATTTTCGAGTCGCAGCGAGTCATCCGAGCCGGTCGTTTCATCGCGGTCCGGTGTTTGCGCCGGCACCCTTAATTTCCCATCAAACATGTATCTTTCCCGCAAGCTCGGCTGGGGAGCGTGAGCAAAGAAAAGGCGAGCAGAGCGGATGCTGTATCGATTGAAATTTAATATCTGGTCCCCAACGCGCATCGCTCTTGTAAATAGAGGGGAGTGCTCTGTCGCCCCTGCCCGTGTTCCTCCCGGGGGGTGTCTTAGCCCGGGGTATCTCGCAGGACCTTCTCGCGCCCGGATGAAAATCTTTTTTTTTTTTCTCCGCTGGGCTTTCAGCGCTCGGGCGCACTCGGGACTAACAATAAGTCGTGGCCGGTCGGAGCAATCCGAGCGACGAAAGAACACTCGAACGAACCCCCGTCGGCAAACTCGTAAACACATCGGGAGTACGACGGGTGCCGCGCTTACACAGATCCCACGGTTAGGCGTTCCCATATTCCCTATAGTCTCCACGCGAATAAAACGCGCGGTCGAAAAACCACGGGGTGAAGAAGAACCACGGGAAAGAAAGGCACACGCGATAGGATAGGATAGGCTACCATAGGATAGGATTGTCTAAGATAGGCTAGGATAGGATAGGATAGGGTACCAGAGGATAGGATAGGCTAGGATAGGCTAGGATAGGCTAGGATAGGCTAGGATAGGCTACCAGAGGATAGGATTGGCTAAGATAGCCTAGGATAGGCTAGGATAGGGTAGGATAAGCTATCATATTCTGGGATAGGATAGGATAGGCTACCATAGGATAGGATTGGCTAAGATAGGCTAGGATAGGATAGGATAGGCTATCATAGGCTATGATAGGCTAGGATAGGGTAGGATAAGCTATCATATTCTGGGATAGCATAGGATAGGCTACCATAGGATAGGATTGGCTAAGATAGGCTAGGATAGGATAGGCTACCATAGGCTGGGATAGGATATGATAGGCTAGGATAGGATAGGATAGGCTAGGATAGGATAGGATAGGCTAGGATAGGATAGGATAGGCTATCATAGGCTAAGATAGGCTAGGATAGGGAAGGATAGGCTGGAATAGGCTACCATAGGCTGGGATAGGATAGATTTCGACGTAACACGTGTTCTCCCAACCAGATCGCTCTAGCAAGTTCAACTAGCTTGGAAAAGTCACCTGGTTTAGATAGTTTCGACCGTGACTTGACTCACCCTACCAGCTTTCTCGTCACTTAGTTTGAAAAATAGTTCGTTCGAGAAACCTTGCAACTCATTCTTCCGTCCGTCCCTTTGGAAGTGGTCCTTCGAGTCGATAATAGTTTTATCAGCGGGCACCTCGCAGTGCTAACAGATCAGAAGCTTGAAAGATCACCGAAGATCTACCGCGGGCATAAACATCGGGGGAATGCATAATGCAACGGAGAAATTACAAGCGGAACGAGCAGGGAAAAAGTGGAGAGGCAATAAATTGCATATCATCGGGGCCAGTGGACCACGGAGCCGCGTACGCGCGTAGCGTTTCCATGCAGATTTATCAGGACGATAAAAAGCCTGATATCGGCGATCACGGTCCTCATCGGAGCCGATGGCTCCCGGTTCATTCGTTGCACATATTTAAGTACCTCTTCCGACCGCTCTCTGAATCGACACAGGAGACGACCGGAGTCACCGGATAACGAGGACGTTCCGTGCACAGATCCAGTCGGACAGTGGCCAAGGCCTGCGCCTCCTCGATGGTCCCCGAGCATAATCGACTTTAAACGATCGGCCTTGCCGATCCTCTGGACATCGTTAAGCAGCCGCGATACGGCGGACGTTCGAGATCCCCGTCTCATACATACGGGAACGAAAATTCCGCGGCAAACCGCCACCGATCGCCCCCTTCCCCCCACCCCTGGTCGAATCTGCGGCTCGATTTTAAGAGGGCCGGCAGGCATTTGGCCTTGACTCTCACGCTATGTTACGCTGTGCCTTCTTTTCTAGACATTTTGCGTCTTAAATAAGCAAGTAATCAATTAAAAATGCATACCACCGTGTTTGTACATGTCTTTGCTACGTCGACGAACACTAAATCTCCCAAAATTAAGAGAAACTCTCAGCGGCGGCCATCTTGTGACGTCATACTTGCTTCAGAATTCGAATCTTCTGCCGAATATTACAAATTACTCCTCGATCAGGTAGAAATTCGCAATTTGGGCCCCATACAGACGTAGATTGGACTTTTAGGAAACACAATTGACCTCTTCTAAACTGCTCATTGCAATATCGAAGCGGCAGCCATCTTGTGACGTCGTACTTGCTTCGGAATTCGAATCTTCAGCCGAATATTACAAATTCTTTACAGTTATTTTTACAAGGCAATGTAAAATAGTCAGTTTTCTCCAATTCGTTTAATGTCTTTGTATCACATTTATTCATTTTCCTCATAAATTCATAATATTCACTCTTTGTAAATGTTTTTAGTATGTACTTACTACTTTCGTTCGACTTTGACAGGGAGAAAACGAAGCTCCTGTATTTAATCGGAAGTATTTACAGTGCTTTCTCGATATATGTCAACAACGCGGATCTTGTCATTGACATATATCGTCCAGGAGACGCTCGAGCTTCTTGGCCCCTCACGGAGTATACCCCGCGGTAGTGGGAATAGTTCCGCGACGTTTATCATCGAGTCGTTGGCGGCATATATAGAGAGAACACTGTCTCTACTGTAGTTTGTCAACAAAAATAGTTTGTTAACGCCAGTACTAACAGCACATAAATCGACGCTCCGTTTCGAAGCTCCGCTTGGTTTTTTAATCTCCATTCCTGAGTCTGTTTAAATTAACCTAAAATGGCGATGCTTCTGCGCGGCAACAACCCCTTCGCTCGTTCGAAATAATTATTTCGAGGGATGATTCAACGTACTCGGAAAACAAATTGACTGTTCGACGAGCGTAACAAAGCAAGACAAAGGATGAAATGATAACAACAAGACCATTTAATTTCGAGCCATTCAATCTCTCGTTTGCACGTCGTTTCGAACAGTACATATGTATGTATTACAATAAAGCAAACGTGAAACGTTATAATTACAGTACAGATTTTTAATGCAATATAAAATTTCCTCGACGCGGTACACACAAAACATCCGAATCAACAGCACAAATTTATTTCCCCGAACAATGATTTCAGCCGCTTCGCCGTGAGACAAAAACAATGGTATTATACTTCACGGTTTTATCATTATGCTTCTCGCGTTTATGTGTGTTTGATGCGAGCGCACGAACGAGCAACGGGGCCTAGTAACAATTAGAACGCGTAATTTATATGCCCGGGAAACTTTTTAGTCAAACGTAATTAATTCTGTTATGGGACGATGTACGGATTCACCGAAATTTAACAATGTTTTCGCGTCAATTTTTCCACGCACGAGCCGTGTAAAAAGTTCTTCTGTTCTGCACGCAATGAGATTCGAATAATTAACGTCGGATGAACAGCTACTATGGCTGCGGTTGAAATATCTCGTTTTAATTAATACAATAACCACGACGATCATTATAAATTTCGGGATAGTCAGATCGAATCGAATTTTAAGGTTTAGTTAATGTATTATTGACTGGAGAGCACTGATTGACGCAAATTTTCGCAGTCTGATAATGACACGCAGCATTTCATTAATCCAGATGCAGTGATTTAACTACTGGCAACGTAATTTAACGCTGGAACTACTGAACCTCAAACGCGGCTGATGTACACAGTAGTACAACACGATCGGACAATTGTGTACGAAGACTGTACACGCACTTTTTTAAACAATCGGTTTTACATCTACTTTACCGCCACATTGAATGCACGTGTACAGTGTTTTCGAACATTCTTTTTAACTGGATAATGTGGGAGTACACTGTATTTTTTTCCGTTCACCGTTTCCGTTATGTGCAACATGAAAAAGATGATATTAGGGGTGCTCATAAGTAATAAATTATTTGCAAAGAATTTGTTTTGCCTAAAGCTCTGAGGAAACACGTATTCTTTTACAGTTTTCTGTGTTCAAAATATTCTAAAAAGTGTAATTTCTTTTACGACCCTGTAATAAAATGGCGGCGTCCGTACATTCCGAGGATCATATATCCGTCGTTGCATACTTTTTCATTTTCACGCGGGATTTAATGGTAACAACAAAGAAAATTTGCGATGTTTATGGAGATGTATTGTAATGGTTAGTTTGATTGCACCCCCGTACTCACCGGAAATTGCTCCCTCTGATCTTTTCAGATCTCTGGAGCATTATTTAAGAAATGAAACATTATGTTTAAGATGTTAGGAGGCACCTTGAGTCATATTTTGCTTGACGAACCCTGGATTTCTATGAGAGGGGGATTGAAAATTTGCAGGAAAGATGGCAAACTGTCCTTGATAATGATTATATAGTAAATTATATATAGATTATATAGATTATATATAGATTATATAGAATTATATTAGATTATACAGTAAATTCACACTAGAACGACTGGAGCAGTGAGAATGACTGGATCCTAATCTTTTCTTTTACAATTACTGAAATTGTAAAAATGTTTTCATCGGAAATTTTTTAACGAACCTCTTCACTGAAGCTCATATTACAATAAAAGTTTTATAAAGTCTGAATAGGCACAGTCTTCTCACTGTTACAATGAAATATACGTCACACGCATTTATTGCTCGGTCGTTCTAGTGTTAAAACCTGAATTTACTACAAAGTTTGTTACAGATCTCAAAATAATTGATTACTTCTGTGTCCCCCCAATATTTAGGTTCCATACGATTTTTAACAGTGGTACTAACAAAAAAGTAGAAAATGTCTTGAGGATCTACAAATGAGGATCTGTTAAATTAATTTAAATTGCGTTTCTCTTTCGTCAATTTCTGGAAACTTAAGAACTGTACGAATAGTTATTGCTCGTGTATCTCTGTCTGTATTCCTGATTTTGTGTTTTTCCTTCTTAATTTTGTAAGTTATGCAAGTAAATCATTTTCTTCTGCACTCCATCTGTTCTACAAACATCCTAGAATATGCTAATACTCATTGCTTATAAAAAAATAATTAGTAAATAACAGTTTTACGTACTTTCAAATCTATTGCTGTAAATTTCAAATTTATTGCTGTACGAATACTTTCTACACCCACCGTATAATTTCATCGATTGTACAGGAAATCAGGAGTTCGTCATTTTGACTTGATAGTTCCTGATAGTTAAAGATACACGTCCGAATAATAAAAAGAAGAGTGGTTCTTAGAAAAGAAGATTCCACCCGATTCGATCCAAACGCAGTCTTTTACGCGACGAAGCAGAGAGAGAGACAGAGAGAGAGAGAGAGAGAGAGAGAGAGAGAGAGAGAGAGCCTCAATAAGAAAGCCGTCTCGAGGAACCCCGAGGAATCGGCACGAAAGCGAATCAGGACGAAACGATTCCTGATTTCGTCCCGAGGATCTCGGTCCCGAAATCAGGGCAGAGCTCGGGGGCGCGATGGTGTCGTCATCGGGGCGAAATAAAAGTCGACGTAAAACCCGGAAATAAACTCGTTTAAGGACAGTCGAAGTCGGGAGATAAAGGTGTCGGTCCAGGCGCGTCCGGAAATTGATATTCGCGCGAAAGTGTCGGTTAATCGAGCGAGAGGGAATCGTCGTTTCAGAGGGCGTCGAAACAAAAGGCGGGACACGATTTTTCATTTGCGATCGACCCTCCTCAAAACAGAGAGAGAGAGAGAGAGAGAGAGAGATAACCAGGTTTTCGCGGGCAGGCCGAATAGCCGGCCAGAAAGATAAAAGGAGAGAACGGGCGTGGGCCCTTAAAGGGTGCGCGACGATATTTTTCCCGTTTAAAGGGGACGAGCTTCTATCCCGAATTTATAAGCCGGCGGCGTCACGGCCAGCTGGGCGATCGGCCAGAGCCGAACCGATCCTCGGCTCGCTTGCTCCCTATCTCGAACCGCTTCCGTTGTCTTTCTCCGCGTGGCAGCCTCTCCTCTCCTATCCGCGCGGCTCTTGCCAGCTCGCCAGAACCGTGGCTTTACATTACCCCGTACATTACGCATTACATTACCCCGTACGTTTCACCGAGGATGCTGGCGCGGAATTTAGAACAGCGCACGAGTGGTTGCCGCGGGGTCTCGCGTAACACATCGCCAAATCGACTTTCTTACGACGCTGTACGTTATCCTTTACGCGCGATACTCGCGCGAGGATAACATACCGACTGGTTGCTCCAGCATTTTCGTGGAAGGGGTTCCCCTTCGTTCTATCTTTTTCTCTCTCTCTCTCTCTCTTGTTCTCTGTTTGTCGGGCGGTGACAAACTGTCGCGGCTTTTATGCGCTTTGCACGATCCGGCCGATGCGCCGGATACCTTCTCCTCTCCGGAGAACAATCGCTGCCATCGTTTTCGCGAGGAATAGCGCGAATATCCTGTCGAGTCGCTTCAACCCGCGCCGAGGATCCTCCCGCGCGGTTTATTACGCCGGGCATCCAGTTTTACGAGCCAGCCAAATATTGCGACCATGCTACCGGCTCGACGAACACCCAGCATGAACTCGCTCGTAATCAACGGGACTCTGGTCGAGAATTTTCGGAAACTTGTTAAAATCCGTGTTCGTTGGACGCGCGAGCTGATTCACGGTCCACTCGAAACTACACCGAAGACTGTGTACACTGAAGACTTTATTATTCGGATTTTTATTAGGCGAACTTCGTGTGGAAACCGGCGGGAGGATGTTAGGTCAATTTGAACTCCTGATGACAGAAGCTTATTGTTAGTTCGATCTCCTGAAGTTCCTCGATATCAATACGGAAATTAGTATACGAAGGTTGAGGTAAACATAGGCATTGCTGTATGTGGAATCGTGAAAACCTCTGTCATCGAAAATTAAGTCATTCTTAGTAGATCCATTACTATTTTGTGTCGAATTTTATTATTTTACACTGTATTTTGTGCTTTCATGCTCAGGTGTGTAAGAACGTTTAGACCACCGTTTAGATGACTGAGTGTTTCATATTGTAAGAATGTTTATACCACCGTTTAGATGACTGAGTGTTTCATATGTTTGTCTGTTATATATAATTTTATTGATTTATGCGTTGCGTTAACAAATGTATGTTACGTTTAGATTTTGTTAAATAAACAGTTCCCTGCGAGCAAGCAACAAATTACGACGTGTCGTGTCGAGCCTCCGAGCCTCCTTACAGATGTAAATTAATCTGTAATCATCCAAGAACGTTAAAATCTACAATAATCTTGCATTTATCAACAGACGTGTCACAATTTTAACACTAGATTTACGGGACCCGTCAAAATGACGGATTCTAATATTTTTCATTCGCGAATATTGAAATGGCAAACATGGATCCATGAGGAATTATTTAACAAATTGATTTCTCTAGGTATATATTATTAAAACAATGGCTACAGATTTTGATAGATATATCCATGTTATTTTTATAAGGAAATGTAAAATAGTCATTTTTGGTCACTTTTCATTAAACCAAGTGTTAAAAAGAACGTGAAATTGTTTACATAGGTGCTAAGCTTAATTTCGACATTCTAAAGACAATAACGAATTGAATATTGATCCCTGTATAAGAAAGTTTCAATAAAAACTGGTTCTTGAATATAGACAGAAAACTAAGTAACTATTTAACGCAAAGACACAATTTTCCAGAATTTTTTAAATAGTTCCGCGAAACTTTGCTCAAAGCTCCACGGTCTAACGATCATTAATTACACCGGAAATCTCGAGGATAACGAATCACCAATTCTCGGAGATTGCACCGTTCTTGTTGTAAGTATAATATACCGCGTTGCCGCGGCGATCTATTTGCCAGTTCTTTAATCATCATCAATTTTAATTTGATTACAAACTCACAATGCTCCTTAACTTTGTACGGCCTCGCCCGTTTTCATTGCGATCCCATTGTCCCTGGCTGCGCGATCATCTCCGCGCGTTCGCATTAACCTACGATATTTGTTCTCATATTTGTGCATCCCACTGCGTTTCTTCATATTTATGCACTTTCTTCCTCGCACGGTGCACCCGCTTCTTTTTGCACGCGCTCGCTGCGTCCCCGGCGACTTTGTAAATTGTTTTTCTTCCGTGTCAAAGGGCGGCCGTTCGAATGGACTATCATCGCCGCCGGTGCATTTTGAAAATACGAGATAATTCTACGCGATGACGTTTAACCTTTTGCCGGTGCCCGCTGGCAATTTCAATTTTCTCCCGCAGCACCGTTAAAAATAATATTTACATACAAAAAGATATCGTGCATTTACATACAGCAAAATTTTGGGACATCATCCCCGACCCTTCAGTTTAGTTGTCCCAATTTGAAAACGCCTGGAATCCTCCCCGAAGGAAAGAGAACATTTTCTTGATGCGACCTTCGAAATATCTAATGGCGTCGGGGCGAGATGAAGGGCAGAATTCTTTGCATGAGAATCGTAAGAATTTCCCTGACGAGACGGAGGAGCCGGGATTATTGTTTGCCATGATGTAGACAGAGGCGAATCGCGGCGAGTTCCACGAATGATAGCGCGGCTATCGTTATCTATCTGAATGGAGCCGGGCGAGGGGGGTGAACGGTATCTGATCTGGTCCGCTGCCTTGACACTGCAGATTAGCCCTCCATTCTTTTCGGAATCGGCCCGAAAATCATCCCCGCCGGCCCGAGGGAGCGTTAAGTACGCCCCCGTCGTCATTCAGACGTCAGAAACACGTAATCGCGGCTCGCATGAACGTCCATTAAACGCAGAGTTTCGGTGCGATCGAGGACGAAACAAATCGTGTGAAACACCGGCAAGGGTGTTATACCCTAGATGGCTTCGTATCTTCAAGGTCGTGGGCTGTCTATTAACAAGTTAGCCCGGATCCAATAGAACCCCCAAAAACTCTAGAAACTTCAATTATCCCGATCCACCCCGTAACAGCATCCCCGACCCTAAGCATCACAGAAAATTAACAATATTGTATAATTCTTGTTCTGTCCTTTTCCACAATTGATAAACACCCGAAGGTGAATTCTCATTTTTTGCTAGCCTACTTTTCAGAATTGACCACAAATTTTCGATCGGGTTCGTGTCTGGACTTTCTGCTGGCCACTTCATCACAGAAAACTTTTGATTTCCTAGCCTGGTTTTTGCTATCTTTGCAGTATGCTTTTTGAAACGCTGCTTCGTCTTCAGCAAATTCAATAAAATGAACAACAGAAGGTAAATTAGTTTGCAAAATATTTAAATAATGCTCTTTGCGCGTGATACCTCCTATCCGAACTAAGGGAGCAACACCCTTATGAGTAAAACAACCCCAACACATAATTGAGACACCCCCGAACTTCATGGTTTGTTTTATGCTACTCGCTCAATTACTATTTTCGGACGAAGTCCAGTACCAAGACCTTCCATCAGATTCTATTAATTTTTGATTCTATTATATCTATTAATTTTTGTTTCGTCCGACCGTATAACTATTTTCGAATCTTCTGTTGTCCACTCTTTGTATGTATGAAACTATAGATTATATTAGAAACTATAGAGTATGTAAATATTTGTATGTATAAATTTTTGTCGTAGTTTATTATTTTTTTGTCCGATACAGCTGGTTCGCGTTTCTTTTCTTTCGCTTTCAACCCGATTCTCTGTGATTCACGTGGATGGATCTTTACAATCTTAACAATCGTAAATTAAAAATATCAGAACCCGTCATTTTGTCCCGTAAACCTAGTGTTAATATCATCTAACATAAACTGTTATGTTTTTGTTTATCACATTCACCGCATAATTATTATTGTCTAAGCATAAAATAGGTAGTATTATCACGTTTCATGTGAAAGTCACTGCAACAGAGATCGAAACGGATTTCAAGGACACAACAACTTCCGGCGGAATCGCGTAGAAAGAAAAATCGGCGATTTCTATTGATTTCGCAGCAGCATACTCGATATTGTTGTTGCTATCGCGTGGTCCCTGGTTTAAGGCGACGTCCATATCGCAATTCGGTGTAAAATTAAATAAATGCGATCCATTTTTTGCCCGTGTATTCATCAAACGCTATCTTGGACGCAAGATCTGTACAAATACGTTTTGTTTGCCCTTTCGGTGGCGATAAATTCGAAGCGCATTTTATCGCCGCTCGTTCATCGTTCACTCAGCGGAGAAAACTAGATTGCGGCTCGATGTAACGCCGGTAAAATATTAGAAAAGACCGGATCTGTTTGAAGTCCGCGTACGTTCATGCATCACCGCGTATCGCGCGCATACTTTGCCAACTGCGCCGGCCAACGTAACAACGCTCGACGACTTTCTGCGCTATTATTTATTTACAACGGTCGCGCCGACAACGAGCTCATTAGCGAGCGGAGACGCGAGTACGGCGTTTTTATTGCAATATTTAATAAGCGGCCGAAATCACGATGCCGGACTGCGCCGGCTGATTTAGAGGTGCGGACTTTACGGTGAAACAACTACAGTGATTTCCGTGTATACACTTCCGGTGAAAAGTATCCGGAGGGAGACACGTCGATGAAACTCGTATTTAACCCTTTTATATATAGGATAGGGACGGCATCTCTCTCTCTCTCTCTCTCTCTCTCTCTCTCTCTCTCTCTCTCTCGCGAGACTAGTTTTTTGCGGTTTTTTGTTTTTGTTTTGTTTTTGCGGCTTGGTGCGTTTTTAGGTTAAGGTAGGCTAAGAGCGAAGCGAGGTTGGAAGCAGGAGGCGAATTTGTGGTTTTTAAAAATTGTAACCCCTAGCCCTTAGTAACCCTTAATAACCTTATATATATATATAATTTATTATTGGTCCCCTAAGGGTTACATATATATATCACATGAGGGCGAAATTTTCTGGCAAGGTCCAAAATCTGCGACTTTCACCCTTAAACTCTCATCTTGAAACGCTTGCAGCTAATTACAACGTTGACCGATTTCGATGAAGTTTTTCGTGTGCACGTAAGTTACCGAAATCAACAAAACGCATTTTTCAAGCTATCGTTATAGGCTCAGATAAAAAAGTTGAAAAATAATGTTTCTTTTAAATCATTCTTTTTATCATTCCAACCAATTGCAATCTAAGAAAATGTTTATTTAGTCATTCTCTAGCAAACCGGTTGGTCTAACATCGGAAAAAGATTCAAGTCGTTTGGACCAATTTTAAAAGAACTATTCCGCTTGAAAAAGGTGTCCGATCATTTACGAACGGTAGTGTATATTTGCAATTCGAGTTAATGTTACTTACGCGCCGATTATTAAAGGGCGCCCGGGATCAAAGGAAATTACGTTTCCCGGCCCTCGCATTAGCTATTTACGTTTCATCAATGCAAGCCGGTCGTTCCGAGACCCTGTAACGAGGCCGCGGGATAGCGTTCCGGGAGTCTTATGCGAAACGGCGAATTTCGCCGGCCGCGGCGGAATGATTAACGGAGGAGTATGGCAGTCCCGCTTCCGAGGGGCCCCCGTTGTCATCGATGAAATATAAAGTGGCCACGTTAGATCGACACCGGGGCCTATCGGGCCCCGTCTACCTCCCCACCCCACCCCAGCCCCCTTTAATTCCAGGTTGTCGGACGGGCAGCGTGCCTGTAATAAACGAGGGATGATCGGTGTCCGGGACGGTTTCGGCACGAAAAATGTCTATCACGTTTGCCGGCGTGTAATATCGGACTCGGTGCCAATGACTAGTTAGATTACGAGCTGCGGTGGCCAGCCCTCAATCATCCTGCCGAGCGGCCTGGCTCCGCCATCTTACTCTTCGTTTTTATAATTACGTCGGCTGCGAGCAGCCCTCCGCGTTCAACTTGAAAATCCGCGGCCACGCTATTTCAAGGTGGGACCAGGGACCGATTGACAATAGTTTTATCGTTTTCCACGCGGCTGACAAATCGGCACAATCAAACATTTTCCATGGAGATGGTCAACGCGTTTTATGACACTTGCCTCTAGGGCTGTTTTTGAGAAAGTCGCCTTCGCGAAACCTTTCTTAATTGCCCGGTAGAATTTTCCTCGAGCCGTTTTACGCCGACGCACAGTGGAAAACGTGGGCAAAACCGAAAATATGAACTTTCAGCTAGGTAAGTTTTAAGTAAGAGATTGGTTGCTCGAAGAGTGTTTCTAAGTGGGGGTAAACAGCAAAAATGTCGTCTTTTTATACCTGACCGACAGTCACAGTTCGAACTTCGAGCTCATTAGACAATACCTTTTCAAGCTTGTGAAGCGCACTGCGAATTTCAAGTGCACAGTGTACAAATTCTGTTGAAACGTTTCGGGTTTTAATTGTGCATTATGGATGCTGTTTTTGGAGGTAAGTTGCATAGGTTTTAGTGCCAAATGTTCATTGTTGACTGATAACTGTGTATGCAAGGAGAGAGTGAAAGTGAAGGCGTACATTTTCACGATTTAGAGTAAAAGTTGAAAGTTCGAGCAGATCCCACTCTAAAACTTGTTGGAGCCTCTACTACCTAGTATTCTCTTGCAATTCTGAAAACAATTAGCTGGCCCTAGGTACCCCTAAGGTCGTAGCACTATTTTTGGAACGCAGAGTAGGTATTTTATGTGCTTTCATTGCACTTCTTATCAAACTGTGAGAGATATGCACTGAGTCTTTCTGTAAAATTTCAACAGTATTTTAAGAGAATGTCAGTTTCTTTATAAAGAATCATATATCTAAAATTTCTTTATATTTTTCAAACACGAACGCTGTTTTGTATCGGCTGTTCGTTTGAAAACTTGCCTGCCGAGTATCTCGAAAACTATAACAAATATTTAAAAAGCGTAAAACACGTGGCCAAGGCAGTATCAAGTTTTTATTTGGATGGCATTTTCAAGGACATTTGAAGGTCAACTTTGTTTTCCTTTCCTGCCGAATATCTCGAAAACTATAAAAAATATTTAAAAAGCGTAAAACACGTGTCCAAGGCAGTATCAGCTTTTTATTTGGATGGCGTTTTCAAGGACATTTGAAGGTCAACTTTGTTTTTTCAACTGGGAACCTATATTTTCGATTATGGGATCTTGTTGTACGTAAAAAGACCAGCAACTCTTCAATTCTTTCTTCTTTGGGAACTATGAAGTGCGAATAGAATACCTACTTTATACAATACAAAGGGTAGAGGAGTTTGCTATCCGGAGAATTAGTGTTTCCCCTCGTTCAGGTCAATATGAGACAGCGAATTTTCTAACTTCAAGTTCAGATTGATCGGCGACTCTAAAAACGGCCTAATATCAATTTTCAAGCAGAACCAATAATTTTTTAATAATGTTTTGACCACGTTTCGACGATCTGGGGCACTGTGCGACGCCGTTGGCCCGTTCGAACGAATAGTATGGCAGTCCCTCGCCATAATAACCCTCGATACTCCCTCCGGGCTGGTTCGGTCCCTCGGATGATGAGCAGAACCACTGGCCCGTTTCATGACGCTCGCGGCCGTGTCGTACCGCGGGTATCTTTACGATCTCGTTAACGACCGCGAATTCATTTGAACGTTCCAGCTCGAACAATAAGTGCCCCGCGAACAACCGGAGCCGCAGCTTTTAAGCGGGATCCGCGATTTCGATACTTCGTTATTCCGGTTTATACGAGCGTGCCCGTCTCCGCGTCTCGATCCCGATCTCTTTCACGGAATCGCGTTATTTCATCCGCGATCTAAATATTATCTTTGTGTCCGCGGAAACCACGGTAAATGAACCGACCGACGAAAATCGAGCTTCGATACTGCACGATTTTATCCGAGGAATTTTGAAAGAACGGATAGAAACGATCTAAATGAGAAACTCGTAATTTCTGATTTGTTGCTGCTGTTCTATAGAAACGAAAACGTCAATATTGCACGATTTTTGTACAAGGAATTACGAAGCACAAACAGAACAAATTTGAATTTTCCAAACGAAAAATAGACATTACCTTTTAACACTAAACCTACCTTAAAAATGACTGACAATGGTGTTTTATAAAAATGATGAGATTGAATTTATTTGGATTTTATTCGTTTCCCATTATGATACATGCTCTGCTAAATATATTTATGTAACACTTTGAAGTATCATATTTGAAGATAAAATCGAAGTAAATTATTTAACGAAATAAAATTTGCGAAAACTTAAATATATGATACCGAATAATCCTCCAACTTTCTTGCACGTTACAGATCCTAATTAAGTTCAGTACAATGAATATATCAACGTAAAAATTCATTTTAAAACCCGCACAAATAATTTCGTTACTCGCATATGGGTGATGTGGCATTCAACGTGCTAATCGTTTCCCCTCAAAAGCATCTTTATAATTTCAATAATCGTAAAATATAATAAAAACTCTCGGAAACGGTCACTTTGATCGGCGGCGGTAGGTTTAGTGTTAAAAAATAATTCGAAGTAAAACGAAACAATTTTTGCAACTTTGATGCCTGCTACTGCTGTTACAGATAACGAATAAAATTGTACGGTTCATGCGGCGTCAATTGAACGATGTAACATCGATTCGGATATTTATAAATAATTTGTTTTCCGCGATTTTCGTGGAATGCGAAGAGCCGAGGGTTTTCCAGCAAGCAATTAAACGCTGTTCGTTCCAGCACTCCGTCTCGGGCGCATGCGACGGTGTACGTGCACACCCGGCGAAAGTGCTCGAGCAAATCCGCAACAATCCGCCGACATTATAAGTAGATCCCAGTTATCCAATTAGCGCGTTCGGGTTCCGCATGATCGCGAATTGTGGTTCTTCGGAGAGCGACAGTTCTGTCGCGAATCGAGCGTACGCCGCTTAACGAGCGTACCGCTTTAAGCCGCCGGGACTTTAATGCCCGCTGTTTCGAGCTTAAGACATCGCCCGGCGATTCGTTTAAACGTCCGACCGACTGCCCGAACTTTTCTGATAATCCATTCAGCATCCTCGAGATTCTAACCCTTCGCACTCGAGGCCATTCTCGCTTGCGCAAACCAGTCCGAGCCGACCGTGGACGCACGGATGTTATTACTGGACAAAAATGAGTCATGGAATTTTCGAACTGTGAAAAGGATTTCACTGGTCGATACATGAAAGAGATTTTTATTTTTCGGGCGAGCTCTCTCGAAAAGTAGATTGTAATGTTCCCCCGTCTTCTGTCTTGTTTTCGCAATCGCTCAAATGATGTATAGCATGTTAAAACAAATTTTGTTCCGCCCGTGGTATTGGAAAAACCACAATTTTCTTGAAATTGTGCAAGTTTAACGAATTTTGTCAAGGTTAAAGAACGTTCGTACGATAATCTCCTTATTTTTCCCGTATTCTACAAAGTTTCAGCTTTAATTTAAAAAAAAATTCATCATTTTAGCTCATTTCTATCCAAAGTTCTTTGATTTTGAATCCGATGAAATCAGCCGGGCGCCGCACAGTGGGCAATTTGGACAAAATCGGATTCAAAATCAAAGAACTTTCAATAGGAATGAGGTAGAGCGCTGAAATTTTTTTTAAATTACAGCTAAAACTTTCTAGAATATGGGAAAAATAGGGAGATTGTGGTACGAACGTTTTTTAATCCTGAGAAAATTCATTAAACGTTCAGAAATTCAAGAAAATTCTGGTTTTTCCAATACCACGCACGGGGAAAATTGTTTTTAATATGCTATGCGTCATTTCCCATAGATTTTTCACGCTGATTTCAAATCTGGTCTGAAAATTTGTCTACGATCTCAGGATTTTGCAAAAAATAGATTTTTGTGACAAAAACTAATGAAATCATCCTATTTTGCCCTATTTTTCCCATATTCTACAAAGTTTGAGCTTTAATTAAAAATAACACTCTACCTCATTTCTATCAAAAGTTCTTGGATTTTGAATCCGATTCAAATCCGATGCAAATCGTACGAAGTGGTCCTATCTTCCTCACACGCATCCCTCCTCCTTCCATCAGTTGGAGTCACTTAAGTGTCAGCATTCGGACTACTATTTCGTGACTGCTATTTCAGATAGTTCGTACCGTTGCATAAACAAACCGTTTAAACGACGGCAAGTGAATACTACAAAGCGTGTAACGATGTATAGTAATAAATTTGCAAGATTCGGCTGCCTTGATGCTGCCTAGATGAGCAACAAACACGATGAAGGTTGTTCAGAGTTAGAACCGAGTAATGGAGATGGTCTCGGCCGGCTATCACAGTGGTTTAGAGTTATGCCGAGTCATGAAGACGGTCCGTCCGGCGGACGATTATGGCAGTATCCGCGACCGATGCGCGTGCACATCCCAGGCGAGGCGGACGGGAGAGCTCGATGTTAAAGTAGCTCGCCGAGGAAAAGTTGTAAGCAGCTTCCGCTTCGGCGGCGGAGGAACGCGTAGGTGGCCTTACGCGAGCCGAGGAAGCGGGAAGCCTCATTGGCTAAGCGAAACTCAACTCAAACTGCGAGCGAACAACTCCGCATAATGAGAAAGTTCGGTGGTTTTTCGGTTAAAGAAACTATTCGATTGAAAGTCGAGTATCTCGACGAGAGGCAACGCCACCGGTAGTCGATAAACATGTTCCCGGCCCGGCCCGACCCGGCCCGGTCGCCTAAAAACAATCCGAATAGCTTGTTCGGTAATTCGTCCCGCCTACCGAAATCCCCGGTTATACTGATTCCGCTTCGCGGCTTACGAGCGTCTAAGCGAAACGCGATAAACCGATTACGCGCCGCGTTATACACAGAGCCCCGGACCGAGCCGTGCCGAGCGGAGCCGAGCGGAGGCGAGCGGAGGCCCGTGCTAGCGTTCAGGCGATTTCTCGCTTGTTTTCCGTTTTTCCTGTTTGAGCAATGCCCCTTCGCTCCTTTCCTGCGCGTTACCGGGCCCGAAACGGCGGCCGATTCAAAGCGCGCTCGCCGCTGTTTGCCGAGTTTCCGTGAAACTCGAAGCGATCCGAACGAAGCGGATTTTGAGTGGCCCTCGGCGATACCTAAACGCCCGGCGCGAGCCGCCGGGCACCGAATAGGATAAAACCTTCCGCCGGCGATTCGTAAAATTGCATGTAACCACCACCCTGTTCCGCGGATTTCCCGGCCGCCAATCCTTCAATCCCCGCAATCCTGTAGCCTCTTTCAACATCTCTCTTCCGAGTGCAATGTTGCCTTTCTACGATCGGTTACCGCCGCGCCGAACAGCATTTGCTATTGATTGGATAAAAGGTATTACGTAATGGCGCCGGTAAACAGGATTTCTTACGCCGGACACAATCGATTGCGATTCGAACGTCGACTCGCCTGTCCCGACGACAACGCGTACGAATCGCTTAATTACTCCCTCGTGATTGTCTAATACTGGACCAGTAACATCAGAAGGTTACGATGATAGAATGTTATAATACCAGGACTACCCATAAGTAATCAATTATTTGCAAAGGATTTGTTTTGCCTTTGGTTCTGTACCGATCGTCGAAGAGGATACACGTATTCTTCTGTGTTCGAAATGTTCTAAAAAGTATAATTTTTTTCATAATAATGGGTTATGAATGAGACACTGGATTAGAGTGATTGGTGAGAGTGACTGTGGACGCAGACATATTGGCGCCAACGTGTTTGGGCCGAAGTGTGAAAAAAGTGTCTTGAAGAGTTTGGGTCTCGGTGACAAGAGTAAAGTGTTTAGGGGCGCCAAGTGTTTAGGGTACGTCACTATTTGAGTTTTCTGAATGGATGTGAAACTGATAGAGAGAGATCGAGAGAGAATGAGAGTGCGAGAGAGGAAGAATGAAAGTAAGCCTTGTATAAAGGGGACGAATGCCAGTCGTCAGAGTGTCAGTCGTTAGAGTGTCACAGTCGTCAGAGTGTCACAGTCGTCAGAGTGTCACAGTCGTCAGAGTGTCACAGTCGTCAGAGTATCACAGTCGTTAGAGTGTCACAGTCGTTAGAGTGTCAGTCATTAAAGTTATTAAAGTATTATAATTACAGTTATTAAAGTATTTAGTATCGAGTTCTCGAAAGAGTCACGCCTAAGACGTAGGAGTTTCTCTTAAAATATTCCTACGCCTATAATAAAATGGCGGCGTCCTTCCCTTCCGTGGATCACATTCATTTTCATCCGGGATTTAATGTAACAGCAAAGAAAATTTGCGATGTTTATGGAGATGTATTGAATATCAACAAGTGTCAACGTGTTGGTTCAGAAGGTTTGCTCTGCCGGTGATTATGATCTCTCCGACAGTGTCAATCTTCACAAGAATGCTTACAAACAATGAACTTGTTAAACACGTATCGAGGAAACCTAAAACATTAAAAAATAACGTATCACTAAAAGTATAAGAAAAATTACAAGAAGCTAATTTGAAATCCGTCGAAACTTGTTACGTCGTACAAATGAGAACATTGCAGATATTTCATGTCCAAAAAATTTGACATAATTGCACTGACACTAGATGAACCTAGAACTTTCTCCGGGTATCGCGTAGTGCTATCGACGTTTCCGCCGCGTCGATAAATAATTTGACGGTTTCCCGGGGGACACGGTGTACACCGGTCGCGGCAATCAAAAAATTAGCTAAATTACCGTGACAATCAACATGACTGTACACGATCGGAAGAAATATTGCGTATCCCCGCGTGTGTATAATCCGCCTACGGAGTCTTACGTCGGCAGCGGGCGAAGAGTTACGATGAAAAAGGAAAGGGACGAAAAAGCCGCGCGAACCCTACACGCGGTTAACTACCTGTGCAAGTTCCAGTCCCCCGTGAACAGGTAAACCGGTCCAGTGGCCTGCTCAACGACATGAAAATATAGATGCTCCGAATATTTACACGAAAACATCTCCTTCTTAAAATACTCCGGTAACGTACGATCGGTAGGTACAACAAAGAAGGTACAACCACGGCGAATTTATGGGAACGGGCACGTTCTACCGTTCCTCTCGAAACGACACCAGTGAAAACTCGACTCGCAAATTCCGACACGGTCCTCGGGCAATCGGATGCGAATCGTTCGAGATTTTAGACCTCGAACAGAGAACTGGGATCGATTCCTCGATTCTTCATCGTAGAACATTCTAAGTGGGCGCGGGTTTGTTTTAAGTTCCCTAACGATATTAATACTTTGGGACCACCTAATATTTTACAAGATAAATCGAAACAGAAATATCTAGAAATATGCAATTGATCAATTTTCCCACTGAAAACAGTTTTTCGTTAAATTTTTCATATCTTAATATAAATTTCAAAAAATTTAAATAAATTATTTTATGAAAAAAACAATAGAATAACATATTCTTATAACAAAATTGAAATAATTACAATTTATTATTCTTTTACGGCTATAATGAAATATTTTACAATATATTATAAATCGAAATGGAAATATCTAGAAATAAGCAATCGATCAATTTTCCCACTAAAAACAGTTTTTCATTAAATTTTTCATATTTTAATATAAATTTCAAAAAATTTAAATAAATTATTTTCTAAAAAAAGAATAGAATAAAATATTCTTGTAACAAAATTGAAATTATAAAATTTATTATTCTTTCACGTCTATAATGAAATATTTTACAATATAAATCGAAATGGAAATATCTAGAAATAAGCAATCGATCAATGTTCCCACTGAACAAAATTTTTCATTAAATTTTTCTCATCTTAATATAAATTTCAAAAAATTCAAATAAATTGTTTTATACAAGAAAATAGAATAAAAAATTCTCACAAAAAAAATTGAAATAATTAAAATGTATTATTCTTTCACGTCTATAATAAAATATTTTACAAGATAAATCGAAACAGAAATATCTAGAAACGAGCAATCGATAAATTTTCCCACTGAAAACAATTTTTCATTAAATTTTTCTCATCTTAATATAAATTTCTAAAAATCCAAATAAATCACTTTCTAAAAAAAAAAGTAGAATAAAATATTCTTAGAACAAAATTTAAATAATAAAAATGTATTATTCTTTCACGTCTATAATAAAACATTTTACAAGATAAATCGAAACAGAAATATCTAGAAATAACCAATTGATTAATTTTCCCACTGAAAACAGTTTTTCATTCAATTTTTCACATCTTAATATAAATTTCACAAAATTCAAATAAATTGTTTTATACAAGAAAATAGAATAAAATATTCTCACAACAAAATTGAAATAATTAAAATGTATTATTCTGTCACGTCTATAATGAAACATTTTACAAGACAAATCGAAACATAAATATCTAGAAACGAGCAATCGATAAATTTTCCCACTGAACAAAACCGGTGCAAGGTTCAAACAAACTATTTCCATCGTGGTGGTTGCGTTCCCCGCTCCGAAGTAAGCTGTTTGCACGAGTACCGAAAAATGGTGGCTCCGGGCACATTCTCGCGGCAATTTTTTCAGCTTTGTTCGTCACGCGAGGGGCCACAGCTAATCGAAAGATGATGCCCAGCATCTCGGTACCAGCGTGTCCGACGGGGCCGTCGCGTCGGGGAGAGCGGGACGGCGCGCGGAGAAAAAGAAGGATTTTTATCGGGCAAGTATCCGGCGGCACCGGGAGCGGTCCGGAGGCCCGAACCGGGTTACCCGATACCAATGAATGAATACCCGGTATCCACAATGCACTCGCTCACTCCTGGCGTTCCATGCAACGAAAAAAAAAAATAAAAAAAAAAGAAAAGAAAAGAAACAACAGAAAGAGAGCAGAAAAAAGAGGGAACGCTCTCTGTTGTCCCGAACACCAACACCCTTTCGCCGGTGCGAGCTGCGCGTCACGAGTTGCACACGCACGTAGACAGAGACAGACAGAGAGCGAAAGAGAGACAGAGAGAGAGGGGAGGTCGTGGGGAGGGAGAGAGAGAAGGTCGCAATTAGCTAATCTCACGAGTAGAAACGATAATTGGTATAATCGATGCACCAATTAGAGAGGACGCGAAACTAACGAGATTCGACCGGGCCCACCCCGTGCATCCGTTCATCCCCCTTCACCCCTTTCCCTCTCTTTCGCTGCCCCCTCCTCTCCTCTCTCTCTCCCTCTCTCTCTCTCTCACACACACACAGTTCCGAATGTTCTATCTTTTCGCCGAAAGATCTTCTCATCGCAATCAGCCGCGAGATATCGGCTCCGTCTTCTTCCGACGACGGGAGCGCGTAGCTTTTCTGCGAACCCGGTGATAACGACTGTTTCATGGGAAAAACCGTCTCCGATAAAGGCCGCCCCTAATCGGACGACCCGTTTTCGCACCGGACTCTCCCCCGTAACGAAAGACAACGACCCCCGGGACACCGATTCCCGAAAGTGCGAGAGCGAAGGGAGTAAGGGAGGGAGGAGCGAGAGAGGGTTGCAGAGGAGAATGTGAGAAAATGATTTCGTATCTCCTTTTTGCTCGTCTTCGCCCGACAGAGATTTTTTACTCATTAGCGCACCGGTCGAAGAGGTGTGCGCACGATCGGGGAACGCTGAAGGTGAGAATAACGGACCTTTCACGCCCTCCGCGCCGTACTCTTTGAGCCCTAATATATGCGTCTATGCACGCACGCACACGCACGCACGCGCACACATGTAGACGTGCACAGAGAGGAGCCGGAGAATATAAACGCGGAGCCGGGTGCGCGTATGCATGCACGAACTTTGGTCGCTCGCACGGTCAAAGGGTTTAGGATGTACACCCCCGGCCGCGCCGCCACCCCCCGCGGCAGAGGCAGGGCCACTTTTGTCCTCGGCAACGAGTATATAAGGCACGGAATATGAATTGGCGTTTCACGCTTATTGTGCGACAGAAGGTGAGAGTGTGCCGAATTAATAGCCACTCCAGAGAGAGAGAGACCAGGGTTTCGAATATAACCCCGAGAAAAAGAGGCGAGGGTTTTCGAGACCCTCTCTCTCTCTCTCTCTCTCTCTCTCTCTCTCGCGTCCCATGGAAAGTACTGCCGAAAAAATGAGAGAGAGAGAGAGAGTGGGAAAGGAAGAATGAAACACGAAACACACGGCGCGCGAAACTAGCCCTGCCCAGCGCTAGGTTCGCGCGTTCTCCGCACAACACTTCACAATGAAGGTACACCTCCGCTTTACAAATGGCATGACGAATCGACGGTGGCTGGTGTGCGTGAAATTCCCTTTGACACGGCGCAGAGTCCGGCGCGAGACTCTTAACCGTGGCGAAGTGCTCGGGACCGTTTAAACGGCACCCGGACCACCGATGGAAAATAAACGAATCCGCCGGGAACCGTTCGAAACCGTTGAAACTTATCGGCGACCGTGAGCAATTAGAAAACGGGGCGCGGCTCTCTGCGATTCGTGTCGCAGTCGTGCTCGAATTTGATGCTGTTCTTAATATTGCACATTTTTCGCACAGAACACTTCTTCTTTTTCCCGTAATTTTCAGGATACTTTAACAAGTTTATAATTACTCTTCGGCTCCTGTTTACAGCTTATGATATTTTTGTAACCGAATATCGTTCTTCCTTTAACTTCAATATTGTATGTATTTCGCATTCATTTAATCTTTTATCACGACCCATTTTTAACACTGTACTATGTTTTGTTTTTATGAAGTAAGCACAAATAAACGACGTGCACACATTATCAATTAGATAGTACAATGAGAATCTCAATTGATTCGATTGCACAACTGAGAATCGAAAATCTGCAGCTTGTGCTACCATTTTGTCCCGTTTTCGGACCACGATATTTACGTTTTCGTTCCTACAATTCTGTTGACGTAAATGTTGTGGATGATACGCAGTGTATTGTACATATCGACATGTCCAAAAATATTGACATATTAAAGTCTTAATTTTCTTCAGTTCGTGGTATAAAACGAGAAGAAAATACGTGATGTGCTAGCTTTTTGTCCCGGAGTGTAAGTCAAATACAAAATTGTGTTATACGCGAACAACATTAACCAAACTGATCAACGTGTTTATTCCGTTGCGTAGTTTAAATGAACACTTGAAATATAAAGTTACATTTAATCTCCTAACCTCGTCATCCCGACAGAATCTTTGTTGCGACTTGGCAAGACTTGCTGTTGGAAGTTCGGTGTTCGAAACGGTTCTGATCTTCTTACAATCCTTCAACCAATCATAGACAACCTCCTAAAACCACATCCACATCCGAGCTTTCCTAATTCCTACACGATTCTAACCAATTCAGAACTGCTTGAAAAACCGAACTGTTAAAAAACACACGGAATTAAACGAACGTTTTAGGGTCCCAGGCTGCATAGGCAGCAACGTTTCGATCCGTGCTGTTCTTTCATTAGCACGAAGTTTCCTGTAGACGCGGAATCCTCTTCTTCTGCTTCTTCTTCTTCTTCTTCTAGTCGCTCGCTTTTCGATCCGGCAGTACACAGCCAGAAAAGTTCAAAGAATACGAGAGGTCACCTTGGTTCGAGGAGAGCCGGAAGGAGGATCGGTTCTGCGCGGCAATTTTGACGTTGTCTCGTTTTCTCCGTAGACTTAGGTCCGCGAGGAACGGGGAATGAGTTGCGGCGGAATTCTTGCATGACCCGGCGAACTTTAAATTGAATTCAACGCGATAGAGTTTTCGCGAGTTCCTCCGTCATTGGCGCGGACCCGGGGAGACAATACACCCTCCGCCGGCAAATTTTTCCGGACGGGGCGCCGGGATTTCGATCTTGCAAATCTCGCGCGTGCCGGCTCGCGGATTTAAATTTGCCGCCGAGGTACACTCGAGAGCAACGTGGCTGCTGCGATCATTTTGGAGAAATATCTTTTCGTCGTCGTTTCGATCATCTTTGTTCAATCGTAAGAAATAGACAACTTCCGTTTCGTTCGACTATTTTCTGGCATGGCTCGGCGTGTCTGAGAGACGAAACCAGTTTTTAGTCGGACGTGCATTAACCAGTAATGAATTATTAATTTCTTATTGAACGGAAATGTAATTCTTTCTCATTTCGCTTTACCATTTTCGTCGAATTGATAATAGCGAAATTTGGCCTGAGTTCGACGTGTATACTCGCCATTGTTTGATTTTAATTCCGCGCCCGTGGGGGATTTTTAATATCAAACTCCGCACATAACTGGTTAAAAGAATATACAGGGTGTTTTTCACCTAACTCGCGCATCTATAATATCTAGCTTGTTTTTTCATGATGGGAGAAAATGTTAAAGGAAAACAAAGGTCACGCGAAGGTCATAATATTACACCTCGGCTATCATATACCGATAATAAGAATATATCGTTAAAAAAACTACGGTGACCTTGAAATCTCGAAAAACATAACCTTGAACAAACTTTGTTGCCTGTCATAATATTTGCCCCTCCGAACCAAGTAATCTTTTCCTCTGAAATTTTTCTCTATCATAACAAACAAGCGAGATATTTTAGATGCTCGAGTTAAGTGGAACACCCTGTATAATTTTTCAAGACGTAGAATGGAAGATAATCTTTCCGCGAGAAATCAGAGCGTACAATATAAAATCGTTTTAGAGTCGAGTATAGAATGGAGCAAAGGGTCTCGAGTGACCCGTGGATCGCCGGTCAAGGGGCAAACTAAGGAGGGGAGGTGGCGTCGCGTCGATTGCGTCCGCGCGACGCCTTTGAACGGTGCCGGGCGTCGACAACGTGTCCCCGTTCAAAGAGAATTAAATGGGAAAGTGGCAATCCAATTTCTCGGCGTGTTGCGTCTGCCATTCGTCATAATTGCATTCAATTAAAAGCCGAGCAGGTCATCGCGTCGACGCCATGACGCGCGTAAATTGATAGATATATCGAGGTATATTCGCCCGAGCACCGCACAATTGCGAAATCGAACTGATCCATGGAGAAGCCCTATCTATAATGCATTCTCATGCGACCGCCGTAGCCCGGTGCACAACCGTTGCCCCTCATCCCTCTCTTCACCCTCATCCCTCCTCTCTCTCTCTCTACACACCCCTCTCTGTACACGAACGTACGCGGAGGATACGTACGTTAGGTATATACACGTTTATTTCCGAATGGCGTTCTGTAGGTACGTAGTTCCGGCGTCGACACGACGCGACAGGCTGATCGCGGCACAAAACGAACGCCCCACCGGCTAAACTAAATAATGCATGAGCCGGATCGGACGCAACATTTAAATACGTGTATCCAGTTCGGATGGCCGGTACACCCTTGGCCTTGCGCGATATCGGCGCCACACGATTAAAGGAATCGCATGCTGTTCTTTCCGACTTCGGAAAGCGAGTATACACGTCGAGCGTAGGCCAAATTTCGCTATTATCAATTCGACGAAAATGGTAAAGCGAAATGAGAAAGAATTGCATTTCCATTCGATAAGAAATTAACAATTCATCCAGGGAAATAGCGGTGCCGCGGATTTTCAAGGGGATCTCCCGTTAACTTGTGGCTGAACGCATGCTTCTCGTCGAAACTGCTATGCAACGCTTCAATAAGATCTTACAATCTGGTTCACGTCCCTAAATACGAACCAACTTGAATGACAACGCGTGGACAGGCGCGCAAGCGCGTCGAAGGATGTCGTCTTCTGCTTGGGCTGGATAGTTCTTTCCTATTCTACTTGCTCGGGAGACGCGAATAGGCGACTCGGATGTGGGAAGAGTTGCGTAGACCTTGAGACTCGTGAAAAGTGTACACAATGTTGCTGAGTATGACTTAACACTGGAACGACCGAGCAATAAATGCGACTGACGTAGATTGTTTTGTAACAGTGACAAGACTGTGCCCATTCGTACAACTTTTATTGTAATATGAGCTTCAACGAAGAGGTTCATTAAAAAATTTCCGATGAAAACATTTTTACAATTTCAGCAATTGTAAAAGAAAAAATTAGGAACCAGTCGTTTTGACTGCTCCGGTCGTTCTAGTGTTAAAAGAACCCCGGTTAACCCTCTTACGTCCTTCAGAATAAAAATTCACCAATTTTCTGTTCCCAGATATAAGAAAGTTTAAAATCTAATACTTTAAGTTGGGCTGAATTTGTCGATTAAAATTGAGAAACAAAAATGAAGGAAGTATATTATTCTGGAGCCTTTACTTCCCACCAGGTCCGAGCTATTTTTCATACGAACAGAAACTGTGGACTCAACAGTTTTATATCAAGTATAGGTAGGAAAATATTTATATTATTAATTAATTTATTTAATTTTAAGAAAAGTCTGTAAAACATTTTTAGAAAGTCATCCAAAGTGTTTTGTAACATCCTGCGTTCATGGGTTGATGATGATCAAGAATCTGCAAAAAATCAAGGAAATCGATTCTACTAATAGTTCCCAGTTGCTAAGGGTTAAAGGGTTCAATTTTTTTCACGGTAATCACTGCGCGTCGGATAAACGTTGTGTACCGAAAAAGCGAAAAAAGAAAAGAATTACTTGAATGTTCGGCCGGGGAAATATGAAGTCGTGAAGACCGGAGGAAGACGTCGAAAAAAGGCGAATAATACGTAGTCGATGCCGCAGTAAAGTGCGATCATTCTCCATGACTTGCCGCATTTATATGCGCGGAACTGGGTTACGGGCGGACTGCTTTAAGAATTTTATTACGAATTCTCCAAACACCTTCGCCGAGCGTACTATATTCGTCGGAAACTTCTACAATGCAGTAGTTACGAGACAGGCCGGCGAGTAGCTATTCGTGGTATAGTAATTTCAAATTTGAAAATCTGACGTCATTCTAACGGGTCCCGTACACCTAGTGTTAAAGATACCTCCCTTACTTTAATACTAATTTCAGCAGAACGAAAGTACTACGTCGGTACTCTTAAGAGCCAAGACTCCGCAGATTCGCGATAAGGTAGAGCGACCACGTTACCGACAAAAATCGGCGAAAAAAGGTTTAACGCGCCTCCACTTTTCGACCTTATATGAGGATATTTTTCGCTGGGAAAGGGCTCGTTCGAAAGAGGAAGGTTCAATCCAGCGCGCGCTGTTCATGAGCTGACGAGATTATGCGGATACTTGGTAACATAAGCGTTAGAAGTAGGCCAAAAATTGACGATGCGCGTGCCATGGAATCTAAGCATTTTTATGCCAATTGATGAGTTTTCTGGATAAAATCGAAAATAGCGCGCACTAGAAAATATCTCCAGCCACAAATCAAGCTGTATTTTGTCTCGATTCTCTGCGAAATAAAGCCAAAATCTTGAAGCGCGTTTCTGGCGTCGGAACTCATAATGTCGATAATACAGAGCAAAACATGTGACAAGTTTAGTAATGTGTAAGTGTCGGCACAAGATCAAGACGGATCTTAAGTCAGCGGCTGAACGCTGTGGACGGAAATGATACAGCAGTTACCGACCTGCTGACTCCGAAAAAGTCAGGTGACTACCCCATAACTACAATAAACTATGTGCGTCAGACTAGAAATAATTTCACGAATTTAACATTCGGCACTAATTGAAAGGTACGTAGCCGTGAGAAGACGTAACGCGGGAAAGGAGATACGAATAAATGAACCGAGACTTGTTACGATGGTTCGGTATTAAGGGAAAGAAAATGCCGGAGAAAAGTGGAAGCGAAGAACATTTCTCGACGATTCTCCGCTTCTGTCAGCGCCGGGGACGATTATGGCAGATCGAGTCAGCTGCCGGTTTCTCGGGGGAAGCAGATAAGAAGCAGAACATGCCGATACCTTGTTGATCAGCGCCGCTGCGGCTAATCCTTTAAAGGCGAGCGACGCCAGCAGCCATAAAAGAAGCTCGCCGAGCCTTATTAACTTTTGCCGGACGATGCATCATGCCGGTTAGGTACTAGTAGAGATACACGCTCTCTCTCTCTCTCTCTCTCTCTCTCTCTCACACTCTGTGTGTGTGTGTCTCTGTCTCCGCTCGGGAACAAGTGTCGTTTACGCGCCGCGCCGGTCTGCAGGCCGTTCTGCAAATGGCGGCGGAATATAAATGAAGTTGTCTTTTGAGCCGTGGGCTGCCCGCGTCAACTCGCCCCGTGTAACGCAAATGAGACAGCAATCAGGATATCGCTCGAGCCATAACTTTATCGGCGCGCATAAAAAGGATACGAAACGTGACACGGCTGTTAGGCGAAGCTATCCCGGGCAAGTTTGCGGGAATATTCGAACGTTAACACGTTACGGTGCAATTTCGGGCTGCAATGTATCGTCTGCGGCCCGGCCCGGCCCGTCCCGTCCCGGCGTCGTTCGGCGTTCACTGCGCGTCAAAGGACGCAGGGCTGTTCGGTTTTAAACGGTCTCGGGCAGCTCGCCTAGCTGGAAGTCTCTTAATAGACGCCGGGGACTAAATAACTCGTTGTTAAACAAAAACGTCGAAACAAGTTGACCGTCTCGCCGACAAGTTTATTAAGAGACACTCATTATCGTGCTGCCGCCTGGCGTTGGTTTGGACTTTTATTAACACGTTAGCTGGCACGTCAGTCGCATACAACTGACAGTGATTTTTGAGTTTGGAAATTCATTTTTATTACGTGATATCTAGATAAATCAAATTTTATTGGAATCTTTCGAATGCGGGGTTCGAGAAGGGTTAAGACAATGTCCCCTATGCATTTAAAACAACGTCCCTAATGCATTTTAAATTTCTAGTTTCGGTTTCGTTAATTAACGCTAGAACTATCTAGTCGTACGACACTTACGGATACGACGATTTTGTTTTGGAATAATCAGAAGACTACATTTAGTCGAACCTCACACCATTTTTATTCCAACGCGTGCTGCAATAAAGAAGTCGATCCATTTCTGGTGGGAACATTTTTATAATTTCAGTAATTGCGAAGCAGAAAATTCAGTCGTTTTGACCGGTCCGGCAGTTCCAGTGTTGAACTACTCTGTTTTGCCGCTTAACGTTTAAAATTTTAGCCAGGAATTCTAGACTTCCGTTTGATTCGATACATGAATTCTAGGCAATAACGAAGAACAAGAATGACGATTCAGGACTGCGGACTCCTTGTCGTCCTTGCGTACAGGTGTTGTTTGTTTTTCGGAAGAAGAAATCCGAGATCCGTTCGCCGCAATCCAATCTAATCCCATTAGTCCGAGCCGACTGTGGACGCACGGATGCTATTACTCGACTCCGAGGATAACAAAAATGAGTAATGGAATTTTCAAACTGCGGAAAGATTATAAGGATTTCACTGGTCGATACATTAAACAGATTTTCATTTTTCGGGCGAGCTCTTTCGAAAAGTAGATTCTAATCTTCGCCCGTCTTCTGTCTTGTTTTCGCACTCGCTCAAATGATGTATAGCATGTTAAAAAAAAATTTTTCCGCGCGTGGTATTGGAAAAACCACAATTTTCTTGAAATTATTCGAGTTTAACGAATTTTCTCAAGGTTAAAAAACGTTCGTACGATAATCTCCTTATTTTTCCCGTATTCTACAAAGTTTCAGCGTTAATTTAAAAAAAAATTCATCAATTTATGTCATTTCTATCGAAAGTTCTTGGGTTTTGAATCCGATGAAATCAGCAAGGCGCCGCACAGTAGGCAATTTGGACAAAATCGGACTCAAAATTAAGGAACTTTCGATAGGAATGATGTAGAGCACTGAAATTTTTTTTAAATTACAGCTAAAACTTTCTAGAATATAGGAAAAATAGGGAGATTGTGGTAAGAACGTATTTTAACCTTGAGAAAATTCGTTAAATGTGCAGAAATTCAAGAAAACTTTGGTTATTCCAATACCACGAGCGGAAAAATTTTTTTTTTAAATAGCCAGCATCAGCGGTTAAACTATTATTATAAGTTAATTATCGAAATAAATAGAAATTTTTAAATTGAAATTAAATTTATATTATTTCTTTTATCTTTGGTGAAATATAAAAATATAAATTTTTAAGAAATCTTGGGAATAGACTAGGATTAGATACCCTATTATAAAGATAACTAATGAATATTAAATATTAAATGTAAAACACTTACTGAAGATTTTGCAAAAAATTGATTTCTTGTGACAAAAACTAGTGAAATCATTTTTCCGTTGAAATGATTGCATTTTGATAATCTCCCTATTTTTCCCATATTCTACAAACTTTCAGCTTTAATTGCAAATAAAAATTTCATCGTTCTACCTCATTCCTATCGAAAGTTCCTTGATTTTGAATCCGATTTTGTCGAAATTGCCCAGTGTGCGCGGTATCGGCGCCGCTCGAGTGCAAAGGGTTAGGGTAACCGGCGGGGTATCACGGCGGAAAATGGCCGCGGCGAAGCGGGAAGAATAGGATACCGGGCGGAGTATCAAAGTTAAGAGCCCCGGTGGTACAATTTGGCGGGAAGAGTCGCGCGGTAGAGGCGGTCGTCCGAGCGGGTTCGAGGTTTCGAGCGGGCTTAGCCGGCGCTCGAACCGGAATTAATGCGTAATTAAGGCGCGTTCGCGCGATTGTCGTCGTGCGGCTCGAGGACCGCTTAAAGCCTCGCGCGCGGCGCGTCTTCCATGCGACGCGAGCCGCTTTCCCCTAAATTGCCGAAATCGAAATGAACGGCCGCTGATTACGGATCCCGTCGACCCTCGAAAACCCGGGGGAACAAGGTCGTTTCTTTTCGTCTCGATTAACCGCGCCCTGGCGAAATTCCTTCGGGCCGAAGCAACGCGACGACGACGACGACGACGACGTTAATTTCATCGGCCGGACGCACGCTCGATCGTGTAATTGGCCCGAGTCTCGGCCCGTTCGCGCAAGACGGAAAGTCGGGAGAAACGCGGGACCCGCGCAGGTACAGGTGAAGAAGATTCGGAGAGGCTGCTCGAACAGAGAGAATCCGACGGAGCTCGGAACGTTTCTCGAGCGAAGCTTACCAAAGAGCTTATCCAGCCGAGACGTCTATTCGCGATTCCGGTCTTTGTGGATTTACATGATTACCAACTTGACGACTGACTTCGGCCTCGCTGTTCCTCCTCCATGCTGGGCCGGATCTCTCCGACGAGACGACTTCAAAAATTCAATTAATCGCCAGACCGGCATCTCTGTACATCCGCGGGACGAAGTTATGTCTCTTTTATTCGGAAACCCGAGAAACACAGTGTACGAATTGAACGATGCAGCTCTGGACCAACGGAATCGTCGAGTCCAGATCTTTTATGATTCATTGGATTGCAGATTGTTCTACGATTTTGGAAATTGTGGAGATAATTCTATGGGAAAATACTCGTATGATTAATTGCGGTCCTCGGATTTGTACAAGGTCACTAGATGTCTTAAGCACTATATATTTGTAAGGTTAAAATAATAATTGTCAACGTGAATTGTGATGCTTTAAATTTTAATGCTTTAATGAATTTGAATACTTTATTTTAATATTTACACGTCTGATTAAACGCAGTTCCCCTATTTGTACAAGGACACTAGATGTCTTTATTTGTAAGGTTAAAATAATAATTGTCAACGTGAATTGTGATGCTTTAAATTGTAATGCTTTAATGAATTTGAATGCTTTATATTAATATTTACACGTCTGATTAAATGCAGTTCCCGTATTTGTACAAGGGCACTAGATGTCTTTAGCACTACATAGCTGTAATGTTAAAATAAGAATTGTCAACGTGTATTGTAATGCTTTAAATTGTAATGGTTTAATGAATTCTAATGCTTTATTTCAATATTCTCACGTCTGATTAAATGCAGTCCCCCAATTTCTACAAGAACACTAGATGTCTTCAGCACTACATAATTGTAACGTTAAAAATCTGACATTGATCCCGTAAAGAAATAATTGCCAACGTGAATTTTAATCGTTTATCTACCGGCGATGATTTGCTCGTTCACCAAGAACGAAAGGTTAGTCGCCGCATTAAACTTCATCAACTCGCTTCTAATCCAAAGCTTCAACACAGAGTGTTCTTTCAACCGTTTCTTGCACTTCCGCGGGTCCCAATCAAATGCGCGCACAAAATTCCATTTTTCCGCCACCGACAACAGCAGCGGACATGGGCAAAAATCGTACAATGCATAAATTAGCATTGATTAGTCAGAACCGGCTCGCGCGAATCTAGTATTTCACGAGCACCGCGTCCGTTGCCGCGGAATTATGTTTAGAAAATAAAAAGGGGGAAAGGCCGGTGCATTAAAGCGGAGGGAAACATGCGGGCGCTGACGATACACCGGGATGCATAGGAATCCATTTTTGATAACGCAATTTTCTGCCAATCGCGGAGGAAACCGGGGCAAAAGTCGAGAACGAGGGAGGATCAAAATGGACGCCGGGGGGAGAAAAAAAAAAGATACGCACGGAATGCGCAGCTTGACCCAGTTGACAGGATGGATTTTGATGAAAACACGCGTACTCGAAGCTGTCGGGATCAAGCAGAGCTTTTCGAATGGAATAGCGCGTCGCGTCGCATAGCGTCGCGTCGCGTCGCGTCGGCAGCGAGCACAGCGATCGCGGGATTGGAAAACGAAAATCGAGGAGGTCCCGTCACGGTGAGGGGTGTTTTTTCGGCGAATATATTCAAGACGGCGCCCACCCCACGCGGGGCACACCTAATTACGATACTCAGTCGGTTTAATTGGTGACGCGCCTTCGAGCGCGGCTCGATACCGGCTTGAAATTCAAATTAATAAAGTGATTTGAATGTTCGAAAACGGGAACGTGCCAAACGCTCATTATTTTACCGACAACGTGCTATGTACTTGTTTGATAATGAATTATTGGAGAGCGCACCTTTCGGTCCGCTAAATACATATTTCGTAATTAAACGCCGGCCGAGCGTGTGCGTTGTGCAAAGAACGTCGGACGAGAGAGGGACAGAAGGAGAGCGAGCGAGAGAGAGAGAGAGAGAGAGAGAGAAAGAAAAAGGGGGGTGAGAGACCGCGGGGGTTGAAATTCGAAATTGTCCGCGCCCCTTCGTGAAATCTCGCCCCGCTCGTCGTTCGGCGCTAATGCAAGACACTTAAACGTAGGCTTTCACAAGATAGCCCCCGACTACGGGGGGAAAAAAAAATTAATAACCACCCTCGCGGAACGATTATGCTTTCCATTCCGTGCCGCGGAACGTTTCTCCGCTGCGCGGTGGAAGTAAAGAGAGAGATAGAGAGAAAAAAACATATAATCAACGGCCGGATTAAAAGTTCTTGCCGCGGCGGGCGGAGTCGTCGCAGAAATAAAATAATTTTCCGCGCGACGACAAGTTAATATCTTTTTTCGTATACGCGCTGGAAACGCGCGCGCGCGCGCGTGCGCGAGCGGATCCGGCCACGGGAAAACGAAACACGAACTTTCCATATAATTACGAGCGATGAAATTCTAATTTTGGATCGTCAAGGGTTACCGGCAAGTACACACTCGTGTAGGGATATCCCGGCGACACTTAAGAGCTTAATTAACGCTACGCGAAACTTGGCTGCTTTTTGCACGACCACCGATGCGTGCCCTCGCGAAACAGCATGCGGCGCTGCGCCGCGCCGCGACGCGTTTCCGCGTCGTGTGTGCGACACCATACAGCCTCCGCAACAACCCTCCCGGCTCCGCCAACCCCTTCTCGCAAACCCCTGTCTCTATGAAAATATCAAGGGACGTTGGAATTAGGTTAGGACACATTGAGACGGCTCGCGCGACTAGATTAAATGTAACTCCCATCTGTTTAGATTTGATCATGCTCCCGATGGCCTCCGTGGACCGACATGCTGTCTATAGTGACGCACGCTCAACCCTTTTTGGTGACATCAGTTTTGCGACACACACACACACGCCCGTCACGAAATAATACACTGTCGTTGTAAGGATTCTAAACAGAATTTTTATCTCCATGATTGTCCTGCGTCTTTGTTGCGACATTTTTGATTCTTTAGCTTATGAATCATTTGCACACAATATTGGAAACGTAAATGTTTCGCTAGCAACATTAGCAATACCTTAGTCTTGAAAATGTTAAGTATGAGACAAATGGAAGGAAAACTAGATGTAATTATTAGATCATAGATGCTTGTGGAAAATCAACAATTTTTATATCACCAGAGGAAGTTAAAAAAACAATTCCTTCCTTTAGTGACATTGTTTTACTATTCTTCTTATGCACTTACTGTTTCGCGTTGATAACGTATATAAGTTGATCCAGTGGATCAAAATGGCGTCGACGATGCGGTGCGTTTAAACCTCTTGGTTCAATTTTTGTCGAACTTCTATTCCACAATGTTTATATTGTGATAAGTAACAATTTTTACATCACCAGAGGAAGTTAAGAAGAAGTTTCGTGCTAATAACGTATGTAAATCGCTCCAGTGGACCAAAATGGCGTCGACGATGCGGTGCATTTCAACCTCTTGGTTCAATTTTTGTCGAACTTCTATTCCACAATATTTATATTGTGATAAGTAACAATTTCTAAATCACCAGAGGAAGTTAAGAACAAGTTTCGTGCTATAACGTATGTAAATCGCTCCAGTGGACCAAAATGGCGCCGTCGATGCGGCGCATTGAAAACTCTTGACTCTGGTTCAATTTTCATGAAACTTTTATTCCACAGTATTCGTATCGCGACAAGTAACTCGCCTAAATATAAACATTATTCAAGTCGAAATAATATAGATCATCATCTCCAGAATGGGATCAAACAAATGTGATAAATTGTCATGTCCAAAACCCTTAACATTACATTCGAAACGTGGATCGCAGCAAAGGACCATTTTAAGAAAATATATATTTTAATCAAAACTGAATAAAAATTTCAAACATGATCGACAGAAGAGAAAGGTCCCGCTGCAGTTTGTCCTTTCGTGATATCAGAGAAAATAAGTGGCAACCATGTTGTAAATAACGAATGGCTGCAATGGTTCGTGTTCCAGTTAAGAACTGCACGGCGGAAGTGGACGACGGTTCATCGCTGGAAACGATAAAATGATCAGCAGAAGTTCCGGGGTGAGTTAAGCACCGTTTCGGAGTTCGGTAATTGAATTCCGGCATAAGTATCGAGGAAACATTTCTTCCGGGCGCACCGTGCCGGAAAGAAGAATTCGAGGATCTTAAAGTGACCAAAGCAATCCGGACGAAAACCAGGACGATAGTTAATCTCTCGAACAAGGCTAACGGCCACTTCGAAACTGCCGCGGCGATCGGATAGGTGCGCCAAATGTCGATAATATACTTGGAGGCGCAGGCCCAGCCTGACAGAACGCACCCCTTCAATTTCGACCGGTAACTAATGGCGTCGGACGGAAATACTCGGCGAATCGCGTCTACTTGACACTGGAACCAGTCAAAATCACTGATGATTTCTTCGTTTACGATTAGTGAAACTATGAAAACGTTTTCACGAGTAATTTTTCAATATATCGCTTCTTTGGAGTACAAGTTACTCGACGCCATTTTAACTCTAAAACGAAACATTTCTTCCGACCTAGAATATTTCCCTTCTATATATATTTTTTCATGAATATACGTTCGAAAATGGTGCAATTTATAACGTAGAGCACTGAAATGTTTAGTAAGTTTTCAAATACAAACAAATTTAATAATGTAAAAACTATTTTTAATAATGATACAGCAATTTTTAGGCTTCTTTGGAGTACACGTTACCACAAAAATATTGCTGTTATTACAAAGGGATAAGTCTAAGTCACGTTTAGGGCTCGGGTAGTATTAAACCTTTGCACTCGAAGCCATTTTAACTCTAAAACGAAACATTTCTTCCGACCTAGAATATTTCCCTTCTATATATATTTTTTCATGAATATACGTACGAAAATGGTGCAATTTATAACGTAGAGCAATGAATGTTTAGTAATTTTTTAAACACAAACAAATTTAATAATGTAAAAACTATTTTCAATAATGATACAGCAATTTTTATTGGCGCTTTATAGTCGCCATTCGAGTGGTAAGGGTTAACATTAGAACTACTACACTAGTCAAAATGACGGATGATTTCTTCTCTCACGATTACTGAAGCTACGAAAACGTTTTCACAAGAAATTTTTCAAAATATACATCGCTTCTTTCTATTACACGTTACCATAAAAATAGTATGAACCCTGAGCAAATTCAATCTCCCTGTTACAACAAAGGGGTAAGTCTAAGTCGCGTTTAGGACTCGGTAATTTTAGTGTTAATATCTGCCCCATGGCAACGCTAATTAGAACGGACCGGAAATATTCTAATTCCTCCGTGTAGCATCGTTTAAAGCCTCCTGGCGGGAGAGAAAAGGAGTTTCGATTCGCCCGGGAGATTTTATTAAACGCGCGTTCGCGTCGAGATTGAGATCCGGCGAGAAAACTTTCTCGAGATAAAGGGAAATCGGAGAACAGAGAAAGAAACGGCGAAAGAGGGACAAGGGTTAAGGAGGAAGGGTGTGGGGGGCGGGAGGGGGCAGAAACTTTGCACTCGTTACTCAATCCCGGCGCTGGATCGGTATGAATGTCTCCCTTATTTCATTTTGCGAAATAACACCGTGCCGTTTAACGCACCGGGCCTTGTATCGCTCAGACATGGTAATGACGCTCGAAGCGGGAACACGTTTTTTGCGAACCGCGATAAACGGAAGCTGCGTCAAGGTTCCGTGCGAGGGCCGATCCAGCAACGCGCGTCTCTGCTTTCAGGAAGATCGATCAACGGGTTTGCGAACAGAAATGTCATTGTACGGGAACTTTCGCCGGTGGTCCGTGTTCCCATAATTATCTCTCCGTCGTATTCCAAGCGCATGTTTACAAGGCAACCGAAATAATTAGTCGGAAGAGTTGTTCTTGCAACGGGAATTAAATTCGACGGATAAAGTGTACATTGAAAACGACTGGTTTCTCTCGTGAAAATTCTGCGAAAGTATTTATGTCCATTATTTATCAATTTTTGTGAGCATAAAGCCACATTTCTGTAACTATACAGAAAATATTCTGAGGTTGGTCATCTCAACGAGCCTGATTCCGTACAATTAACCCTTTGCACTCGAGTGGTGAGTCTGAAGCACCGCTAGAAATTGTTGTGGCATTATTTCAAAGAAATTACAAACATTATTACAAAATTTGTATGTAATAGAGTACTAAACATTTAAATATTATATGTAGAAGTCGGATCAGTTTCGTATGAATAAAATGAAAGTATTGTAAGACGGAGGAAAACTTTAGTTTTAGATTGAATAATAGCGCCGAGTGCAAAGAATTGATATTGTGTAAAAATTGAGCAAAAAAAAATAGTTTAACCCTCCGATGTTGGTTCCAAGCTCCACTTCGAGAGAATAAAAATCGTCGACCTATTACTCAATGTCTAAATTAGTAATGAAAGATGGCGTCCAAGAGAAGTACCATCAAAAATATGTTTCAGAAAGTTAACCCTTTGCACTCGAGTGGTGACTCCAAAGCACAACTAGAAATTGTTGTGGCATTATTTCAAAGAAATTACAAAAAACATAACAAAATATTTGTTACATTACAAAATATTTCTTTGATAGATCACTAAACATTTAAATATTATATGTGTAAATCGGATCAGTTTCGTATGAATAAAATAAAAATAAATGGTTAACCCTTAGCACTCGAATGGCGACAATAAGGCGCCATTAAAAATTGCTGTATCATTATTCAAAATACATTTTACATTATTAAATTTGTTTGGATTTAAAATTTCAGTATTGTACGAGTAAATTCCATCATTCTCGTAGGTATAACACGAAACAAAGAATATATAGAAGGAAAATATTTTAGGTTAGGTTGCAAGGGGTTAATAAATCAAAACTGTGAGTTGTCCGAAAGAATAGTACAGTGAAAATGTGTCGCAATCCGGGGGATAAGGAAGAACGGAGACAGCGGAAGCCGTGAGCTGAAGATAAAAAAAGATGGAAGCATCGTAAACAATCTAGTTTCCGAATTAAAAATCATTGTTTGGCGGGGAAAAAATTGGTATATAAACGGATTCGGATAACAAGCCGCAGAGTCCCGAAATGGTTATTCAAGTTACCAGGAGTTTGAGGATCCCGCGAACCTCATAGCGGCCACGGGGACAAACAGTGTATCAATTTCCCCGGGAAATCCTCGTGTAATCCGCCAACAATGGACGGAGCGCGAGGTCGCTCGGTCTACCCAAGATTCTGTTCGGCGCGGCGGCTCTGCGAAATATTCAACGAGAGGACGAATTGTCTTAGGTCCGTGATAGATCCCTCTGCGACAGCATTCGGGCCTCGTCGAGGTGTTGCTACCCCTTCCACGTTCCGTCCCCCTCTGACCTGTATTCCCGAAGTCTTATTCTTCCCGCTGGAAGTCGAAGTTTCACGTACACCTGGCCGCGGAAACATCCGATAATTCTTCCACGGGTCTCGATAAAAGCCATATTTTCGGATATAGATGCCGCACGCCTCCCCGCGCTTGGAAATGTATTATTTACCGCACCGCCTACCCTATTTACCCCTAGGAGAATCGTTTCGAATCGGTCGACACGTGCTCGAACTTCTCGCAACCCGGCCGATACGAAAATAGGAAGAAAAGTGGAGCACGTTCGCCGCCCGAGAAAGTTCGCCGAGGAATTTTCTATTCCTCCGCGGGCACCCCTTAAAACCCCTTTCGTTCACGACGAAACCGACTATAGCGGCCACTTGTCCTAGAACTGTAGCCCCTCCCCGCCCCATAATCGGCGGAACTTGACCGTCGAAATTTTTTGACGAGTTGAGATTATCATTTGTTGGCAACCCTTGAATCGAGAGCGTTTTCCCATATGTTGGAAGACAGAATTATTTGTTCAGGTTTTAGAACGAATTTTTACGTTAATATATTCGTTGTACCAAATTTGATTAGGGTCTGTAAAATGCGAAAGGAAGGTGGAGGAGTGCTCAATATCGTAGATTTAATTGTTTTCAAGTTTTATTTCATTGCATAACCCAGTTTGATTTTAGTCGAAATTTTTTGACGAGTTAAGATTACCATTTGTTGGCAACCCTTGAATCGAGATCATTTCAACGCGTTGGAATTATTCGTCCAGATTTTAGAATGAATTTTTACGTTAATATATTCATTGCACCAAATTTTATTAGAGTCTGTAAAATTCAAAAGGAAGGTGGTACTCAATATCGTAGATTTAATTGTTTGCCATTTTTATTTCATGGAATAACCCAGTTTGATTTTATGGAATTTCTGAGGTTTCTAGTGTGGCAGTCAAAGTGTTAAATTCCCCGATTTTCAAAAGTCCGAATCGTGCAAAATTTTCCTCCTAAAGTGGTCGACGAAGTGATTAACAAGTGATTAACGAGCTATTTTGTTGAAACGAGCGAGTGAACTCTGAGGCCCGAAACACATGCAAGACTGATCACTATATACTGATTCTATATACAGTGATTTCTCCATGTACAGGGTGTTTCACCAAACTGGAGCATCTAAAATATCTTGTCTTTTATGATAGAAAAAATGTCAGAGAACATGTTAGAATGTACTAATGTTACTAATGTAACATTAGTTTGTTCAAGGTTATATATTTTGAGAGATCAAGGACTTTCTAACGTATTCGATTGTTTTAAAGTGTGAAAGGCTACAATAATCTTTCCTTTCAACTGCTCTCAACGGACAGCAAGTTAATAGGTAGCAAGCTAATAAAGGCCCTACTTAGTATGAGCCCTCAACTACCTCTTAATGTCGACACACTCATAGCGAAGCCAAATATTGAAGCTTGTCTTAGTATTCATTCCTTTTACAAAAATTGCAATCTACATATTTAGTATTAACGGACATTGTTATCGTATTCACTTGTACTATTATTCTAGTCTTTTATAATGTATAAACGAATGTATATAAATGAATGAAATGTATATAAATTGTATATAAATGATATAAATGAATGAAATGTATATAAATTGTATATAAATGATATAAATGAATGTATATTGTATATAAATGAATGTCTGTATAATATATAATGAATAAACCCAGAAGGGTTTCAAATGCTTACAAATAAAGAAAAAAAGTTAATAGGTAGGAAAACACTTCGGTCACATCGGAAGTGTTTATCAACATAACCTCAATCGAGACAACGATCTACAGTGAGATCCGTTACAACGAGACGCGATCAAAAGTTCACGCGTACAAAGTTCAAAGTCGATTTTCTCGAAAACAAAGCCTCGAGCGAAAAATTTTCATTCTATATTTCCGACTTCTTTTTTCCTGTAGAATCATCCCCTTTCCGCTTGTACCACCAGTTTACCAACCGCCCTGTATTATTCCATTCAACGTCTACACATGTTAGGCGGGTGGGGGGTGTTGGGGGGGCGGAGGGGATGATCTCCTGGCCCCGCCTTTCGCAGCAAAGCTCCGTTAATTGCGGTATCGAACTTCGCAATCTCATTCGTCTTCGACCAACCGTGACGACACCACCTTCGTTCGGACGTATCGGTTACGGGGCCACTCTGGCCGAGTGAAACGGACAGTTAGACCGAACGAGAACCGGGCCGAGGGGGGCAGGGGGTTGCTGCAGCTACTCGCCATCGGTGGAGGGTGTACGCGCGTGTTCGAGAGACCGAGAGAGAGAGAGGGAGAGAGAGAGAGAGAGGGATGAGTGGTGCACGTGAATAGAGAGGCCGAAGTACAGGGGCGTGTAGAAGAAGAGAAGAATATATTATACGTAGCGTCAGCTGTGCTTTATAACCGGAGCGTCAGGCCTGCGTCACGGTGTGGGTTTATATATCCGCGATACACAAGCTTATGCATCTGTCCGCCAATCCACCGTGCGATCAGCTTCTCTTCGTCTTCTCCTTCTTCTTCTTCTTCTTCTCTTTTTCCTCTTTTTCTTTTTATTCGGCCTGTGCCGAGACTTCGACGATCTTCCCACCCACGCCTCGCCGCAAGAGAATCGGTTTTTGCGCCGCGCCGATCATTACACAGTCGTGCGCGACTACGACCGGCGAGATGAAGTTATCCGAAGGGGTACGTGAGCGAGGTGTCAATACATTTAGCCAGTCACCGGACACGCAAAAACAACCGACCGGCCCCGACCACCGAGAACAATTCCCGAGAACCGAGCGGAACATTCGACCGATCCCCGTCGAAGCGTTCTTAATACTTTGTCCACCGGATGTCTGTTAACGCTGCGTCGGATGTTTTCTTTTTTCACCGGCTGCCGAGGAAGAAATTGTTGGACTGCGTCGCCCCCGAACAAATTGATTTAGTTGTTGCCAAGGATTTATGAATAACTGCTCGGGTATCGACTGCTCATCCCTCGCAGCGACATCGAATCGTTTCTTCATTGTCTTTGCTTCGGGAAGGAGGATTGTTTCTATTATTGCTTGAAAGATAGCTTTCGAAACGAGACTATTAACGCATTATCTGCTGGCGATTGTTCCCTAATTTTTTGTTTTAAGTCTGCCGTTCGTGGTTGAGGGCATTTTAATTTTTTCCTTCGACAGCAACAGCAATTGCAATCGTGGACCTACCACTCATCCCCGGTGACGTAATATAATACCCATAAAAATTACGGGATCTAATATTTTTAATTGAAAATTATTAGGATTCTACGGATGCATGTATGAGAAATTATTTAGCTATTTCTTTGGGTATGTATTATTTTTAAAATATTGCTAAAAATGTGGGTAGCACGGTTAAGACGACAGTCAATTTCTTTCTTTAATAACAGTGTTTTAGAAATCTTTTTATGCATTTACTGTTTCGTGTTAAAATTATATAAAAATTGCTCCAGTGGACCAAAATGGCGTCGACGATGCCGGTGCGTTCAAACCTCTTGACTCTGGTTCAATTGTTGTCGAACTTCTACCACACAGTATTTATATAGTGATAAGTAACAATTTTTACATGAATTACCAGAGGAAGTTAAAAAGACAATTTCTTTCTCGTTATTTTTGTAGAGAGATGGAAAATAGTCGCTTTTGGTGCTCCGTAGACCCAGTGTTACAATTATTATATAAAGTGTGATCTCCAAATATGAAAAACTGGATGATTAGAATTTTATGACATCGCTGAATTTTTCACTAATAAATTACGAATATTTTTGAAAGTGGAAGATTGATCAATCGTTCCAGTCTGTGTCTCAAAAAATGTATCCGATAAGAGGCTTGAACTGATGACACTGGGACATTTAAAAAACATATGTATAAATAAAAGTGAATAATCCCTTTAATTTATTTACATCGCAAGGAATCTTTTGATCAATGAAAGAAATTTCTCCCTTGATACAGTTCTCATCAAATTAAGCGAAACTTACAAATCGACAGTGAACTTCAAGTATCAACACTGCTCAAAACACAAATTGGAATGGTTAGTAGAATACTGAACGATCATCGGAGGAATACTAAATTGAAAAATCATCTGTCCCAGTAAGTTATAAATTTTTCAATCGTAAATTGCGTCTTCGTTACGGTCTCGTTCAATGTCGAATGAAAGAATATATAAATGATGGTATTGTGCTCAACAGAAAAAATGATTTCAGCATTTCTTCCTCCTGATTCGTCGATCGGGACCACCATGCGCCAGTTAAAATTTAAACGACCACACGGACAAGCGTTAAACGATCCCTGGGGACATTTAAAAATTGAAAAGCGTGAAATCTGTATATTTCGATGTCGGACATCGCTCGACTTGCTCGCGAGTCGCGCGGGGGTGCAAAAGCATCATCCCTCCGACGCGTTCCCGTGGAGCAGGACCGTGAAACGTCAAAGCCGGAAGCCGCTGCATCGAATGAAAGCTGAGCCGTTATGAACATTTAAGTAACTCCTTAATGGAAGTTCGGATCTCGTCGCATCGCCGGAAAGTTGAGAACTCGCCAGACACGACGCGCCGCGCCGGCTCGCGCGCAGTCAAAATCTCCTGGTTCGTGACTACCCACGCTAAGAAACGTATACTTTGTCTGAGGGTAGCGCGTTGACTGACACGTTGACGCGTTGGCAGGTTGCTTATCAATTTTCTCGAGGTAGCAGCGCCGCCGCTGCTGCAAAAGCATTCTGAAATTTCACCGAAAAGCCCTTCGCCTCAAACATTAACGCGAATACGCGCCGAAGTTTATTATTCATACCCGAACCGTACACAAAAACGAGATTTTACCAGCGCAGGATTAGCAGCGGATTAATTTACGAGCTCATAATTCGACTCTTATGCATTTACAATAAAAATTCGAGCTACAGAGGATTAAATCGTTTCTATAATACTGAATGTATAAATTCTTCTGGGTTAGACGGGACACGCTTCATACAGCGTCGAATGCATGAACGCCTGAGAGCGCCTAATCGAGCTTTTTAGAGCATGAGACTGTTTATTATTTTCTAGAGCGCTGAACAAGGATTAGCAGCGGTCCTTTCGGATTACTTTACGAACTCATAATTCGACTCTTATGCATTTACAATAAAAATTCGAGCTACAAAGGATTAAATCGTTTCTATAATTCTGAATGTACAAATTTTTCTGGGTTAGACGGGACACGCTTCATCCAGCGTCGAATGCATGAACGTCTGGGAGCGCCTAATCGAGCTTTTTAGAGCATGAGACTGTTTATTATTTTCTAGAGCGCTGAACAAGGATTAGCAGCGGTCCCTCCGAATTAGTTTACGAACTCATAATTCGACTCTTATGCATTTCTAATAAAAATTCGAGCTACACAGGATTAAATCATAATCAATAATTAAATTTGCTCGGTTAGACGGAACACGCTTCATGCAGCGTCGAATGCATGAACGCCTGAGAGCGCCTAATCGAGCTTTTTAGAGCATGAGACTGTTTATTATTTTCTAGAGCGCTGTACAAGGATTAGCAGCGGTCCTTTCGGATTACTTTACGAACTCATAATTTGACTCTTATGCATTTACAATAAAAATTCGAGCTATAGAGGATTAAATCGTTTCTATAATACTGAATGTATAAAATTTTCTAGGTTAGACAGAACACGCTTCATACAGCGTCGAACGCCTGAGAGCGCCTAATCGAGCTTTTTAGAGCATGAGACTGTTTATTATTTTCAAGAGCGCTGAACAAGGATTAGCAGCGGTCCCTCCGAATTAGTTTACGAACTCATAATTCGACTCTTATGCATTTCTAATAAAAATTCGAGCTACACAGGATTAAATCATAATCAATAATTAAATTTGCTCGGTTAGACGGAACACGCTTCATGCAGCGTCGAATGCATGAACGCCTGAGAGCGCCTAATCGAGCTTTTTAGAGCATGAGACTGTTTATGATTTTCAAGAGCGCTGAACAAGGATTAGCAGCGGTCCCTCCGCATTAATTTACGAGCTCATAATTCGACTCTTATGCATTTCTAATAAAAATTCGAGCTACAGGTTCTATAATTCTGTATGCATAAAATTTTTCTGGCTTAGACGGGACACGCTTCATTCAGTATCGAATGCATGAATGTCTGAGAGCGCCTAATTTAGCGCATGAGACTGTTTATTATTTTCGAGAGCGTCAAACAAGGATTAGCAGCGGTCCCTTCGGATTAATTTACGAACTCATGATTCGATTCTCATGCATTTATAATAAAAATTCGAGCTACAGAGGATTAAATCGTTTCTATAATTCCGAATCCATAAAATTTTCTAGGTTAGACGGAACACGCTTCATACAGCGTCGAATGCATGAACTCCTGAGAGCGCCTAATCGAGCTTTTTAACGCACGAGACTGTTTATTATTCTCCAGAGCGCCGAACAAGGATTAGCAGCGGTCCCTCCGCATTAACTTACGAGCTCATAATTCGATTCTCATGCATTTACAATAAAAATTCGAGCTACAAAGGACTAAATCGTTTCTATAATTCTGAATCCATAAAATCTAGTTAGACGGAACACGCTTCACCCACCGTCGAATGCAGTATCGCCCGAGATCGCCTAATCGAGCTTTTTAGCGCACGAGACTGTTTATTAATTTCGCTATCGCCGAACAAGGGACGCGGCAAAGTCGCTCGGCGAACTATGATTGAAATAACATCGTTATTTCGAGTCGGCGGCTCCGGTATGGTTACGCATCGTTCGGCGCACAGGCATCGCAATGTTGCACGCTAATTGTGAATCGAATTAGACTCATTACCATGACATTATACTGCATCTTATTTCGAGCCCGCGCGACGGCAACGGAGGCGGTGGAACGAGCCGGAGACGCTGCATTGTATAATGCTGGGAGACCGTTTCATAGATCGGCAAGGCATTCGCTTGTAAAGCAACCGGCATAGTCGTCTCTCGGCGGCATGCCGCGTGTATTAGGGCACGTGTGTACGATTATATACGTGTCCTCTCGGCGCGTACGATCCGCACACAGCCACGAATTAAATTACGTCAGTCTATACCGTGTAACAATGCGTTCGTAGAATTACGCGGGGAACCGGCACGTCGTCCTCGTCCTCGTCGTCCTCGTCCTCTTCGTCCTCGTCCTCGTCCTCGTCGTCGGTGGGACGTGTTACAGCTGTAATGAGGCAGAGTGATTTCACGAGACGGGACCGGGCCCACGGACAAGGGAATCGCGTGTACAAACGCAGAAGCTGCTGTAAATCATATTACATTTGTCTTCTTCTTCTTCCTCTTCTTCTTCTTCTTCTTCTTCTTCTTCTTCCGTTCGTCCCGGGACTGTTAACCCCTCGAGAGAGTAACAGGAGCCATCCGACAGCCACTTGCCGGGGAATAAACATGATTGCCCGTTTAACCGAACGCTATTATACCTCGACCGAGTCAAAAACCAGCCCCTCCTCCCTCCCCTGTAATTTTTCTTTTTACCACAGACGAAAAATATAGCACGCCTGTGCTGTCTTTAATTCTTTTAGCGCCGACATATCGGCTCGCGCCTTGTAGCGCTTTACTATTCGCATTGCGAACATGATAACGCTCGACGAGTTTCTGCGCCATTGTTTATTTACAACGGTCGCGCCGACAACGAGCTCATTAGCCACCGGAGACGCGAGATGCATACGGCGTTTTTATTACAATATTTAATAAACTAGCGAAATCCTGATGCCGGACGACTGCGCAGGTAGATTTAGAAATGCGGAATTTACAGTGAAACGACTACAGTGATTTCCGTGTGTACACTTCCGCTGAAAAGTATACGTCGATGAAACTCGTAATTAACCCTTTTAGTGCCGTAGGACGATATATCGGGCCGTACCTTGCGACAGAACTCTATATCAAAATAAATTTATAATACGTGACAAATTTCTCAAATTTTTCAAATTGATCATATTTATAATACGCTATAAACGGTCTAATTTCATTACTAGAGAATTCTTATAAATAGTTTCTCGGTTTAACTTTCCCTTATATTCTATATGTTACATAACCTATAACAATTACTTTTTTCGGATCAGATAATCCGTCCGGCGTCTACCATGTACCTTGTAGTTATTCTTTGTGTTTATGTTGTGCAATATTATTTATTTTGTTACAAAATATATTGGAAACGCAAAGTATATACTTTGTAATAAACGGTCTATATAAAGTTATGATGAAAAGATGACTTTTTCTGTGTGCAATTACGTTTTGAAAGAGAGAACTCAAATAAGAAAGGTATAAGTGATTATAAAGAAAAGAAAAATTGATTTACATAATTCAAAAAGCAGTGTATTAAGGACGAAATAGAGAATAGAACAGTGACGCTAATTTTTCTATATTCATTGAAAATGAAATTGATGAAATTGATGAAATGTAATTTTCAATGCATATAGAAAAATTAGCGTCAGTGTTTTATTCTCTATTTCGTCCTTAATACACTACATTTTTAATTATGTAAATATTGCTTTTCGTTTGGTTTTTATCGTGAAATTCAACCGGCACTAAAAAGGTTAATTTCTCCTGCTACAAACTTTGATCGACACATTCACGTTATTTTCATAAAATAACGTAAAATAGTGATTTCTAGTGCCCCCTAAACCTACTGTTAATTCCCTCATCGCTATTCCCCTATAAATTAAATTATTAATCATTCGGAATTCTCAAACGTCGAGTCTAGTAATTTTCTCGTGTTTCACGATCCCGAAGTATAATGTCCGGTAATTTCGTTCGAAACAACCGCTCCGAAAAGCAAGCAAGCTGTTGGATTATGCTAATAGCGAGGACCAGCAATTTTTCTTCGCGTCGAGGAGTCGCTTGGCGGACCGTTCAAGTCGAATAAAAATCTATTAGCCGTTAATGATCGATTATCAACGGATTACTAAACAACCGCCGTCGGGCAAAGTATCGATTCCTGTTTAAAGCTCCGCGGAGCGAGCGCTTGGGATAATTTCGTTCGGTAAATCGCGCGGCGGCGTTTCATTGAAAAGTTCGAATTAGTCTTCGCTTAATGGATGATTAACGGGCCGGCGCGGCCCGTAACACGTGTAAATAGATTTTAAATACGTCGCCGGGACAACCGAAAGCGCGGGCGACGCTTTTCACGAGCGATAGCATTGTCGGGCGTGCGCGACGCGCTCGATAATGCTCGGACAGAAGACGCGTGCACGATCACAGAAACTATACAAATATCTGTATCGCTTTCCAATATTATTGGCAGCTGATATATAGGCTCTGCATACGCGGGGAAGCCCGCTTCGCCAATATTTTCCTCGGGGAAATACTTTCCCATTGCGCGGTTAATTTCATCGGATCTATCCGAGGATCTATTCGACCAGATATTCTGCAACGGCCGCGCTATAGCAACGCCGGTCGAGGTTATGTCAACGCATTGTTAACCCTCTGCGCTCGAGGCATTTCTCGCAAACCAGCACGATTTCGGCCAAATTAGGGAAACATTTTGCAAGTACCTTAAAATCATTTGTAAACGAACAAACGTGTACAGGTAATAAAATTTCACCGATTTATTTAGTTTTATAAGAAAAACAACAAAATTTGAGAAATATTATATACTCTGTAACTAGTTTTTGTATGATATTTCGTTAAATAATGCTCCTTAGCTAATATATACCTAAGGTTATTTCCTTAGGTATATATTATTTAAAAAGTGCCGGAAATAAACACATTCTTCTTATTTTTATAAGGTAATGTAAAATACTCACTTTTAATGTAAACCTAGTGTTAATTACTAGAGTCCTGCGGATTTTTATGCGAAACAGTATGCATCGATTCCAAGGAGCTAAGTCAAAATTTATTTTCATCGTTAA